>CM050167.1:14634299-14639299 GCA_027410445.1 Discoglossus pictus
TGCTGAAAGTAATGGCTTTCTTCTGGCCACTCTGCCATAAAGCCCAACTCTATGGAGCATACGGCTTATTGTCGTCCTATGTACAGATACTCCAGTCTCTGCTGTGGATCTCTGCAGCTCCTCCAGGGTTACCTTAGGTCTCTGTGCTGTCTCTCTAATTAATGCCCTTCTTTCCCGGTCCGTGAGTTTTGGTAGGTGGCCGTCTCTTGGCAGGTTTGCTGTCGTGCCATGTTCTTTCCATTTGGTTATGATAGATTTGATGGTGCTCCTGGGATCATCAAAGATTTGGATATTTTTTTATAACATAACCCTGACTTGTACTTCTTAACAACATTGTCCCTTAATTGTTTGGAGAGTTCCTTGGTCTTCATGGCAGTGTTTGGTTAGTGACGCCTCTTGCTTAGTTGTTGCAGCCTCTGGGGCCTTTCAAAAAATGTGTGTATATGTAATGACAGATCATGTGACACTCAGATTGCACACAGGTGGACATCATTTCACTAATTATGTGACTTCTGAAGGTAATTGGTTGTACCAGAGCTTTTTATGGGTTTCATAACAAAGGGGGTGAATACATACGTACATGCCAATTATCGATTTTCTATTTCTAAAAAATAGTTTTATGTATATATTTTTCTCATTTCACTTCACCAACTTGGACTATTGTGTTCTGATCCATCACATAAAATTCAGATTAACAAAACATTGAACTTAAGGCTGTAATGTAACAAAATAGGTAAAAAGTCAAGGGGGTGAATACTTTTGCAAGGCACTGTAAATAATAGGATGACTTTAGTCAGTGTAAATTTTTTGTGACGCAATGGATTATGGGCCAATTATACTAAATGTTGGAGAATTCTTCCATCTTTGTATAAATACCCAAGTGGTTAACCAAGTAACAGAGAATCTTACTCTTGGAACTCTATGTATTTCTACCAAAGCTGTGGAAATATGTTGTAGAGTCCTAATAGGGACTCAATTATAAAATCACCACAAATCACTTAAAAGGCCAGTGCATCTTTATAATGTGATTTTACAATGAAATAGCTAGTTCCCCGCCATGTTTGTTTGGCACACCTCCCATCTGTGGCAGCAGTTACCGGTAGCTGCCTATTTCTTAAGGGCTTTGGTGGTAAAGTGTATTGGAAGAAGCATCAGACTCCACAACTGTTTGAAAAGATGGGAGAGGTAAATTATTTCTCACAAAATAACAACTTTTTTTTATCATAATAGACTGAATAGTAGTTTTTCTTCTTAAAGGGACACTGTAGCCCAAAACTTTCTATGATGCATTTAAAAGAATGTCTTTCAGCAAAATTTGGTAAAATAAAGTATTAATTTAATCATCACAGAAACAGGTACAAATGTGTTAAACAAAAGAGTCAGAGTTTTCTTATCTGATTGCTTTCAGTTGAATAAATACAGGAAGTCCATAAGTATGCAGACACAGACTCTGTGGGGCTCAGTGCAGTGTCGTAGCCTATCAGGGATCACTTCTCAGCAGCACATTGCAGAATGTTGCTGGTAGCTAGACACTGATTGGCAGGGCCGGATCTACCTTTTTGGAGCCCCTAGGCAGTGAAGTGTATGAGCCCATGCAAGTGAGTATGCAAGGTATGCACAGACCTATTTTTGCCATTTTTGGAGCCCCACACAGGGAATTGCCCCTGGGTGGCTGCCTAGTTGGCCTAATGGGTAAACTGGCCATGCTGATTGGTTATTATGAGACCCAGTACATCAGAGTCTGTGTCTGTATATTCTTCCGAGCGCAGACAGGGACTATTTGTTTGTTTTTACTGCCTAAAATCAGAGCTTATAAGCACTTCTTAAAATAAAGTACATAACAGAAAATAGATACACAGGGCTATTAGATACCTAGGAATCTTCCATGTCCCATTAAAGGAGCACTGAACACCCATATACAATATATAATATGCTCATTTAAAGAGGTAAAACTGATAATTGGCAAAAAATGTGAAATTTGGAAAAGTGATGGGAAGTAAGCAGCCCCCAGTCTGATAGAGCATGCCCCTCTTCATTGTTATCTATTTTGGCTATTTTATGTCATTACTGTGGCCCTTTGAACAAAGACAGATCGAAGCTAAAATAATAACAAGCATCCAGCGAGCCCAGCAGTAAGACGCTGTGTTGGGTCCTTGCAGAGTCAGCTGAATCTAATGCCTTGAGATGCCGGTGACCAGTTTTTCCGGTTTGGAGCCGACTTCGTGTGTACTTGGAGAGGTCCCATTTACATGCTTTGTGCAGAAATTCCTGCGGCTCTCCGTACTCTGTGACTATTTAGAAAAACAAAATCTGGGGCACTCTCAACCTTTTTGATCTGGGGAGCAACTGGTTAACTTCCAATGCTCATGGGCACCATATTTGAGATCCCACACCACAGCAGGGTAATACTATAGGTTATCCATGTGATTTGAATAGTTCAATAAAAAAGACCTTGTTTGTCAAGTTTGGACCCAAGTATGAAACTAACACTAATAGCAGCTGTGTACGTCATAAAGCATTTTTAGGGGAAAATATGATTTTTGAAGTCTCTGTTTATGAGTATAGGTAATCCATTTTGTGTTTGTTACATCACTTCCTCAGAGCTGGATCATAAGGGAGCATATGTATGTATTTTATTCAGTTTTGTCCGACTCTCAGCGTTACCCCTTAGTACACCGAGCACATCTATCTCTATGTCTCTGGTCGTGCTTATCCATAAGGTTTTCTTGGCAAAGATACTGGAGTTGGTTACCAGTTTCTTCCAAAGTGGACCGCAATTTGTCTGACCTGTCCATCTTGGGTGACCCTATATGGTATAGCTCACAGCTTCATTGAGGTACACAAGCCCCTTCACCAAGACAAGGTAGAGATTCAGACGGGTATGTATGTATGTATTGTTGTGTAGTCATTCAGTCGTGTCCATATGTACTGCCCTCTGAGCTCCATCAAACTCATGTTCATTGAGTGACCTCATTTATACATCTCTCCCGTCCCCGTCTTCGTGTGCCTTCAATCTCTCCCAGCATCAGAGTCTTCTCTAGGGAATCCTGTCTTCTCATGATATGGTCAAAATATTTGAGCTTCAGCCTCATGATCAAACCTTCCAGTGAACAGTTTGTTTTCATTTCTTGTAGTACTAACTGATTGGATCTTGCAGTCCAAGGGACTCAAAGTAGTTTTTCACGATAACTGCAATTCAAAGGCGTTTCTTTATATATATAATGTATTTTTTTTTTTTTTTAAATACTCTATCACCTGATTTGTTACTAAAATAAATACCATGTTCCTACAGTACAGCGCTACGTAATATGTTGGCGCGATATAAATAAAGATAATAATAATACAGTAAACTTACATTCAGTTTTTGTGGGTATTGGTGACGAGAGAGGTGGGAGAAAGGGAACAGAGAGCTATTGTAAATATAATTGGATAAGACTGAAATAAACACCACACCCTTCCCACTCACTGTCCTAGAAGCAGACACCTTGCATCATTCACTGCAACAATATATCTCCAAAAATGTAAATGTCCTCACACACACACAATCATGAATCACAAATGTATTTTGTTTTAATTAAAAACTAGTTGTATGATTTTAATTCTGCTCATTATGAAATGGCCCTTTAACTACAGATACATTCATCAATAATCTATAACTGGGACTAATTGTAATGATATGATTAAAGGGACAGTTACAGTCTTCGGGACCTGTCCTAGGACCGGCTCCTGAGAACCACTGGTCTAGCGACCTTGAGCCATATACATAAATCACTGTACGGTGCCTGACCTTGAGCAGGTCCCTTTATCTCCCTGTTTATACAGACATAATTAACTATAGTAAACTCGTGATATGCGCCACCGCGCCTCTGTCTTAAATACTAGGAAAAGCGTAACACGTGGCACATAGATCAGCC
Organism: Discoglossus pictus; assembly: GCA_027410445.1. NCBI lineage: Eukaryota > Metazoa > Chordata > Amphibia > Anura > Alytidae > Discoglossus > Discoglossus pictus. The sequence goes on from CM050167.1 coordinate 14,638,214, forward strand.
AAACACGGGTATTGTCACACGCTATAGAGCTTAAACATGACATCTATCAAAGTACAAGGTGCAGTAGTAAGAGATATCTTCTAAGCATTTTAATATTTTAAACTATTTTTTTTTCACGATTTTAACTTTTTAAATAAAAAATAAAAGTTTTAAAAAATGTATAAGAATCTGACGGACTGGCAAGCTATTGGCACACTGTTTCATACTACAGCTAATTTATAGTAACAGGAAGTTAGTGGGCGGAGCTTGAAGCCTACAGGTTGCAGAATTCCCAAAAATTGCATATTTTTAAAATTGCATGGTAAGTACATTAACTTTAGAAAACATGGCTTATAGGAACACTGAAAAGCTACACTTGATACTCCTGAGAGAATCAATGCAGAATATCCCAGGAATGATTCACTGTGTGTATAGATATGTATATATATATATATATATATGTGTGTGTATGTATGTGTTTGTATATATGTATCAATATATGTATGTATCAATAACATATATGTTGCTACTTTATAGGTTTTATATTTACACAAAATAACCCCCTTTTTGTTTCCCCCCCACAGTGTAATGGTCTTGGACATTATCCGCTATGTCCGCCATCATGGTAGATACAGATAGCGAGTTCTGTCCGCTGACTCCCCTGGAGGAAGCTGACCTGGGTAGCCCCTTGTCTGGAGAGTTCCTCCAAGATATTGGAGACATCCAGGACATCTCTCAGACTATCGAGGATGATGGCTCCACATCATTCAGTGCCACCGACTACCACTACCTGGGAAACAGCCCTGGCTCAAATGGGTCCGTCAGCACCGACCTGACAGGTGAGTGGACTGGGCTGGGCTAGACCTATACACGGTATGGGGTGTACAGCAGGATGACAGCACATAGAGCTGGGAATGGGGCATACAGCAGGATGACAGCACATAGAGCTGGGAATGGGGCGTACAGCAGGATGACTGCACATAGAGCTGGGAATGGGGCGTACAGCAGAATGACTGCACATAGAGCTGGGAATGGGGCGTACAGCAGAATGACTGCACATAGAGCCGGGAATGGGGCGTACAGCAGGATGACCGCACATAGAGCCGG
>CM050167.1:14644299-14956799 GCA_027410445.1 Discoglossus pictus
GGTAGGCTGCATGTATGAAACAGATTCACTATAAATATAAACTACATTACATATTTTTTGGTAAAATATAACATCTGCTGTAGATATTAATAATGAGTGGCTAATAAGATCCATGTAATTATTACAAGATACATTGTAACTTCTCTTGTTGCAGACACCCTGTCACCAGCATCCAGTCCGTCTTCCGTCACCTTCCCTGCGGCGCCCGGGTGCGTGGAGGAGCCATCCTGCAAGACCTTGAACCTTGAATGTAGAGTGTGTGGGGATAAAGCATCTGGTTTCCATTATGGCGTCCATGCTTGTGAGGGCTGCAAGGTAAGAAAGTGGGAGCAAGACCTGTCATGTCTGCAAGATCTCCAGTCTTTAACTTCAGAGTGAGATAAGAAAGACATTAGACCCGGGCTCTGCAAGCACTTCAGAGCAAGAGATCAAAGATAAAACCGTAACTGGAATTATGTAGCTGCTAATTATCATACAGGTAATAATAAGATAACAAACCTTGAAATGTCAACTTTTTTTAATGTTTAAAGATAAATTGCTGTTGTATGAAAAAGCTCACTTGGAGAAGTCAAACTTGGCACCGCGGAATATGATGGCGCATTATAAATACTGCATAATAATATCTTCATGTTACACATGTTACTAAACTATATAAAAAAAAAATATATATATATCAATCACATATGTGCTAATACATTAGTCAAATAGTCAGACTCTGATTTTACAGACGTATAATAAAAAATCTAATATATTATATTCCTTTAATCCACTTTTTCACAACAGGGTTTTTTCAGAAGAACCCTCCGACTGAAGCTGGTGTACGATAAATGTGAACGTTTGTGTAAAATACAGAAAAAGAATCGCAACAAGTGCCAATATTGCCGGTTTGAAAAGTGCCTTAGAGTGGGGATGTCGCACAACGGTGAGTCGTCCAAACCAGCCAATCAGGAGCATGTAAATGTATATGGACTAAAGCCATCAGACACTCTCTGCATTGGAAACTCATTTCTGCAATTCCACATGAAACAGGTTTTTATAAACGAAAATACTATAAGTGAAGATAATTACATTATTATAAAAAAACTAAACTAAATTAGTGTTTGTTAATTGTCTGCTGCTATGTGATGATGAATTAATTCTTACCGTGAGAGAGTAACAGGAAGGTTCAATATATATAATCACAGAGGCTTACAAGTGTCAAAGCCTCTCTCATTATTCCAGTTAAACCAGCTGGGCATGCTCTTTCTGCTAATGCCCCCCGTTTTTTAAGTATTTTGAGATGATGATCCATTAAGATCGAAACAGCTGTCTGTGGGTAGGTCTTTTGCATAATCCATCCTATGCTTTAATGCTGTATATGCCTAAAAGGAGCAGTGTATAAAGTTGTATTGGATTAAAGGGTGGTAATGCATTGTGGGCTCATCTGCATGTCCACGCCCAGTTTCCCAGAAAGCAGTTCAATAATTGTATTTCTGGGAATTCTAAGCAGGAAATCAGTTTTTTATTTTATTTTAGAAATCCAAGTTTGAACATAAATGTGCAAATTATTTACAATATATATATATATATATATATATATATATATATATATATATATATATATAATTATACAACAAGCCTATGCAATACAGCAGTGCTTAGACAGTTGGTTGTATTGACTCGTACAGCATTGCAGTGACATGTCATGCTTATTTGCCCTCCTCGTTATTTCAGCAATACGGTTTGGACGGATGCCACGTTCAGAGAAAGCGAAACTCAAAGCTGAGATCCAAACATGTGAGCAGGACCTGAAGGACTCCCAGATGGCGGATCTGCTGGCCCTCGCCAAACTCATATACGAAGCGTACCAGAAGAACTTCAACATGAACAAAGTGAAGGCGAGAGGTATCCTGACAGGGAGGGGCACTAATCCAGTAAGTATACGGGCTTTATATGTATGCAAATAATATATAGAATACCAATAATATATATAATATATATATATACAATGCTGTTTGCCACACAATGCCGGTTTCTGCCCCCTCTGAGCACCTTTGGTGCTCATTGCGAGCCTCTCCTCTCGTCATTCGTCGCTCATTGCAAGCCTTGTTAACCTGCCACTTTTGTGCTTGGGAATGCCACGTGTCTCTTTCCAGCATCTCTCCCCTGTTCCTTCCCTCCTGTCTTCCTCCTCTGCATCTCTGCTGAATCTTTGCGAGGCGCACGCTGACTGGCGTTGTTGGCTTCTGCGTCAGTTTTTTTAAAGTCCCGCATGCCTGGTGTTGTTCGGGTAAGTGTTACTGTCTCCAGCCTCGTTTTGATCCTGTTTGAGAATTTTTACGTTTTTTCGGCCACCATTTTTTTCCTCGCCAAGTATGGCTCAAATTAACTTGCAACCTCACTCACAGGCTTCCTGGCTCCCCCCCGAGCTGTGTGTGAGTGTGTTACTATTTTTTTTAATTATTCGGCTGGTTATAGTTGTCGTAATTGCGAGTTGTTGTCACGCAGGCGCTCATTGCAGCCCCTGTCATTTGTAAAGTCTTGCCCTGCATTGCAGCCTAAGTTGTGCGGGGCCTTGCGATGAGCGCCTGCGTGACGACAACTCGCAATTACGACAACTATAATATGTGATATATATATAAAAATGCAAATAATCCCAGGATTAGGGTGTGGCGCGGCATTGCTCCAGAGTTCTGTTGAGAAATCAAATTCTCGCTCTAGAGAGTGATCCTGATACGACCAACATATTTTAGGAGGGGGTCCTGACATTTTAGCACAAGCAGCTTCTTCAGACATAATAGTCCCATTTTCTTGCCCAATCAGTGTTTTACAAATGTATATTTGCATAAACAACAATATTTCCAGTGTTTTTAATCCCTCTGCAAATAGCTTTTACAATAATGTTAGGACGACCTTCTGACAGACTAGGCACCAGCTGATTTATGGAGCTCACCTCTATATCAGGAATGTCCAACTTAAGGTCATAATGTGGCCCACCAGTACATTTTATGTGGCTGGCACTGACCCAAACTGAACCCTTTGTGTATATGGCATCCAACGCTAAGCTCCTGGTGCAATACCCTTTTAAATCAGATTTAGGTCCTCACATTGTTGCAAAAGCAGTTTGCATGGGGATTACCATGATTTTTTTAAAACTTTTGTAGCTCTCATTTTTCATGCAAAGAAAAAAAAAAAGTTGTATTGTGTTAAATCTGCTCTTTTAATCGTATAATACTCAGATTAACATTCAAGCATCAAAGTTAATTTTCTGCGTATACTGGAGTACATCAATAAAAACAGACAGGTCTGGCAAAGCACAAATGTATCATGCACAGCAAGCGTGACCGGTGCGCTTCTTGTACTAAATGACTGGACACATATTGTCTGACTAGGCCTGGAAACATTCCAACTGAGCTCATAGAATCATGTGGGCAGGAAAAACTATGTAAAAGAAGCAGACAGCCTGGCAAGCTGTTGGCTTCAAGAGCCGTCCAGTGACTTCCTGTGGCTGTACATATATATATCTTTAGTACATATGACCCAATATGTGTCCAATGCTACATTACTGACCAGAGCATTAATTAATTATGTCCTTACAGACCCCCCAGCTCTGAAAGAGTTACACTAAAACCTCTTAATGCAGCAATTCTCTTTTCAGTATCTGGTTAATAAATGTAGAGAATCAACAGCCAAAGTACAACTCGGTTTGTGTGTAAACTTACTCACCTCACATGAGGAAACCGTGTGTATAAAGGGCAAAGTCACCCACATACCATATACTCGCAGCGATGTGATGTGGCCCAATCTACCTCTCGCCTACTAGTTATCTACAGTGGATATAAAAAGTCTACACACCCCTGTTAAAATGTCAGGTTTCTGTGCTGTAAAAGAATGAGGCAAAGAAATTTTTCCACCTTTAATGTGACCTATAAACTGTACAACTCAATTGAAAAACAAACTAAAATCTTTTAGGTGGAGGGAAGAAAAAATATAAAAATAAAATAATATGGTTGCATAAGTATGCACACCCTTAAACTAATACTTTGTTGAAGCCCCTTGTGATTTTATTACAGCACTCAGTCTTTTTGGGTATGAGTCTATCAGCATGGCACATTTTGACTTGGCAAGATTTGTCCACTCAACTTTGCAAAAACACTTCATTTTAACAGTTTTTTTTTTTTTTAGACTTGTTTTGTGCCTTTAAATGGTCATCATATAAAAACATAGATTTGATTTCTGGTGAAAAGAACAATACACCAAATAATCCAACTTACTACTATAGTATCATACAGTAGTTTCACTGGTTTATTTAGCTACCGATTCACAATGATTTGAATAAAAAGATTCAGTGTAGCTTTTCAAACTTACATTTCTACTTTTCTATTCACTGGCTACTTACTGCATGTTCACTGGGCTTTCACTTGGCCATTAATTGGGCTTTCATTGGCCATTCACTGGGCTGCTACTGGACATTCACTGGACTTTAACTGGACATTCACTGGGCTTTTACTGGACATTCACTGGGCTTTAACTGGACATTCACTGGGCTTTTACTGGACATTCACTGGGCTTTTACTGGACATTCACTGGACTTTAACTGGACATTCACTGGACTTTAACTGGACATTCACTGGACTTTAACTGGACATTCACTGGGCTTTAACTGGACATTCACTGGGCTTTTACTGGACATTCACTGGGCTTTAACTGGACATTCACTGGGCTTTAACTGGACATTCACTGGACTTTAACTGGACATTCACTGGGCTTTTACTGGACATTCACTGGGCAATTACTGGAATTTCACTGGACATTCATGTTATTTTTCGACTTCTGAAACCAAGCTTTAGTTTTACGTTTAAAATCCCCTTCCTACAAGAACATTAAAGGCTAGTACTGCATAATTGCCGTATCTTGTATAAAACATAACAATCCTACTTTTTCCGTTTCCCATTAGCCGGTTGCACGTCCTCCTCCTCACTTCTCATCACAACTCACATGTGTTTAGATTAAAGGGGAATGGATTTCAAATATTTATCTGGTATAAATGTAATTGTACAGAGATTTTTTTTTTTTAAGAAACTGTTTTTCTGTATCCTTTTAGGAGTGCTGGGAAGGTTAAACAAGTTGCTTTAGTTCCACTGCAAACTGCATGTGCAACAGTATCCTCGGATTAATAATGTACTCCCTCTACACTGAATGGCCACGTTAGAGTTTGGTAGAGATAGGTTCTGACGTGGCTTTAATGCTGTATTTATAGAATAAGACCCCAGTAGCTCATGCACAAAGTGTCTCTGTAGTACTGGATGTAACCAATCACATTGTGTCTCAGCAGCGTTTCAATACATGCTGTTGATAAACAGCCTGTGATTGGCTACTACATCTAGTATCCAAAGAAACACTGTGTGCATGAGCTACATGGGGTGGAGCTTTATCTGGACTGTTTGAAAGGTTTCACTTGATCTAGGTCTAGAGGTCTGAAATGGGATCTCTGTCCCTTTAAATGTCACCAGACTGACCGGCTAAAACAATGAGCCTCCCTATGAGACTTGAAGTAATGAGCTTAATTGGATTAGAGGAGCTGTCCTGAAATGCCCTCTGTCCTCCAGATATTTTTGTGGGTCACAGGGCAGTTGGCATCAAGGGGATTTAGCTAAATTTTTAGCTTTTTATATTTTTATAGAAAATAAAGTTTGACTTGGAGTGAATTAAATTGTATATAGACAGGGCTTGATAAGACAAACAACTTTTATTAAGCCTTTACACTGTGTGTATATATATATATATATATATATATATATATATATATATATATATATATATATATATATATATATATATATATATTGTATTTACTATATTTTAATGCCACCCCGCTCTATAAGCTTTAGATATCTCTACTCCATGAATGAAGTATTGTGGCTGAAGTGGAGCAATCTAGGGGGAAGAACCACATTGAAAACTACTCTCTGAAAATCATATTAGTAGTAGGGGAATTGAGGATTTCCGTTCTGTGTACAGGTAAGTCAACCAGGATGACTGAAGTGATAGCCTTGCTTGTACATCAGGGATATCCTCAAATCCTGACCCGTGTTTGGAGCCAGTGGATGCACTGAGGATTTTGAGTTGCTGTCACATTTTAGGAGCCAGTAGATGCCAGGCACTGATCTTTGTTGAATCCTGCAGTAACATTTTAGGAGCCAGTACATGCCAGGCACTGAGGTTTGTTGAATCCTGCAGTAACATTTTAGGAGCCAGTACATGCCAGGCACTGAGGTTTGTTGAATCCTGCAGTAACATTTTAGGAGCCAGTAGATGCCAGGCACTGAGGTGTGTTGAATATATATAAATATTGTATTCTTTTTTTCAGCCATTTGTGATACACGATATGGAAACCTTGTGTATGGCAGAAAAGACACTGGTGGCCAAGTTGGTGGCCAACGGGATCCAGAACAAGGAGGCCGAGGTCCGGATCTTTCATTGTTGCCAGTGCACATCAGTGGAAACTGTAACAGAACTTACTGAATTTGCCAAATCCATCCCGGGATTTACCGACCTGGACCTCAACGACCAAGTGACATTGTTAAAATATGGAGTCTACGAAGCCATGTTCGCCATGTTAGCGTCGGTCATGAACAAAGACGGGATGTTAGTGGCTTATGGGAATGGATTCATTACTCGAGAGTTCTTGAAGAGTCTGAGGAAGCCCATTGGAGACATGATGGAGCCCAAGTTTGAGTTTGCCATGAAATTCAACGCTTTGGAACTGGATGATAGCGACATATCCTTGTTTGTAGCCGCCTTGATTTGCTGTGGGGGTAAGATGGTGCTCAGCGATATAGTATGGGATGTACCGTATAGAACTTAAAGGGATATGGAAGGTTTTTCTAGTTATATAATATACCTTTGTATCTGTTTACTTTTATGTACTTTATTTATTATTATTGTTATTATTTATTTATTATGATTATTTATTATTTATAATTATGTACTATTTAATTATCGTTATTATTTATTTATTATGATTATTTATTTATTTTCTTATATGCTCTGTTTCACTGCCTAAAATCAAACTAATAGTTCATACTTGGGTCTGCGCTCTGCAGCCCAGGAAGACACAGACTCTGTAGTACTTGCTGTGCCCCATACTAATCAATGAGGGACCATCTCTCCGCAACATGCTGCTTAGACCTGGTCCCTGATAGGCTACGACACTACAGTGCACATCCAGCCATACAGAGTTTGTGTCTGCATACACTGGAGGGGGCAGACCCATACAGGGACTATTTGTTTGATATTAGGCAGAGTTTATAAGCACTTCTTAATAAACTAAAGTACATAAAAGTAAATGGATACCCAGGGATATTATATACCGAGTAACATCCAGGAACCTTCCATATCCCTTTTAATTTTTTATAATAATGTATTTTATATATTGAACGTTGACAGAAAAGTTCACATCAATTTATTTAAAGATATAGCTAAGTTTCCCTGTTTTTATTTTTCTCTAATCTAACCCAGAACATGGAGTCATTCTATATACACACAGATTTATTTCCACACCCCCAGAGCTGCTTACATAGGCACAGTGTACCTACCAATAGAAACACTGCATTTGGGTACAGATTTTAACACTTTACTAACCTTCAAGCCAGCAGCAGCAATGCAGAAATCTACACAGCAGTGTCTGACTCATCCTTACTTCTTGTTCCTGAGTGAAAACACATCCCATGATTCTTTGGTGCACATACTGACTTTACAGATTGATACAAATGTATTAGCTGCCTGTTATTGGCCAAAACAAATTATGAATTTTTTGCTAATTTTAGCAGAGATTTCCAGAGAAGTTAACTCTGAGCATCAAGGGCTTGCACACTAAAGAGATTTGGCAACATCAGAGGAAGTTTGTTAATGTTTATTTATTTTGGTATTTTTTCATTAAAAAAAATGTTTTCCTTCACTACTGATTATCCTCTATCAGCTGTGTCATAATTCATGAAACTTAGATATGCTTTTAAAAAAGTATACGTACTGTATTTTATAAATCAAATAAGCTCCAAAACTTCCAGTGCTTAACACTTACAAATCTGGAATAATAATAAAAAATAGGGAACTTTAAAATATAGAAAGACGTGTTTAAAAAAAAGAAATCACTCATGGAATAATAAAAAAAAAAATAGAGGGTATAATTACAGCCGTGGTCTACATGAAATCAGTAGCCATACGGTACCAACAATAGTATTTGCTTATGGGGTGATTCCAAAGCAGTTAAACAAAGAGCCAATGCCCCTTAAAAGGAGTCCACCTGTCTACACATATTTCCTAAAAGGGGTCCTCCTGTCTGCATATGTCCACACACTCAAACAAATATATCCTATTGTAATGGGAATAAGTCTTCTCAAGGTACTGGATGACATGCACACAGCCTATGCCCCCTATAACCTCTTTTTTCTTCTCCTGAATTTTAAACAGTGAATTGGAACCATAAAAAACTTACATACTAGTTAAAAAATATAACAAACCAATCATTAAACCTAATAAACAGGTATATACACTGCCAGTCATGTATATATACAGGTCACCTTTAATACTGCAACCTAACTTCTATATTGTCTAGAAATGCTGGCAGACCCTAAGGACCTTCAGACCAATCCTTTGAAAAAGCTGCTGTTAGTGTGGTGAAACGACCGTTAGGTACTTTAAATATGAAACTTGTTTACAATACCAGTTTTTACGGTCATCCAGCATTTTAGGACAATATAGAAGTTGTTTATTCAATAGGTCCCTGTGTGCCGGTGCTGGCTTATCTTATTTATCTTATGAAGATCTCTGTTAAAGGAAACACAGATTGACAGCACAGAGCAGGGAACAGGAAGTTAGACTACTGCACTGAACAGGAAGCTAGACTGCTGAACTGAACAGGAAGTTGGAATCCTGAACTGATCAGGAAGATACGAATGCTACAGGAAACTATAGGAAACCTGCTTTTAATTAATTGGGTTGTGTTCAGGCTCTACTGGAAGTTATTATATGTATTGTGGGTCTTAATAGATATTTCATGTGAAGGCAGACTTCATTTAAAGGGACACAGAAGGTTCCCTGTTTTTAATATTATTTGCATATTTAAACATTATTTTATCACTTGTTGTTCCTTCCCTGTGATCGTCTCTCCAGTTCCTGCTATTTCCATCACCACAGACAGGACATTGGAACAACAGACTGTACATCTGTACTGTAAAATGTAAAAAGTGATTTAACTAGTTTAGAAGGGAACTTTAACTTTGTGATGTAATTACCAGCTCACCTTGCGATAGAATTAACTGCCACACCCTCAAATTGGACTCACTGAATCTTTAAAAATAGTCCCTGCTAAAGTCTGCCCTCTTTAGCTCATGTATACAATCTTTCTGTAGTATTAGATGTACTAGCCAATTGCAGGCTGTGTCATTGACATTTTAGTAACATGCTGCTGAGACACAGGCTGTGATTGGCTAGTACTATGGAAGCACTGTATTCATGAGCTACAGGGGCCAATCTTTGCAGGGACTGTTTGGAAGTTTTCAGTGATTAAAAACAGAGTTTTCAAGCACTTGTTTATAAAATGATGTTTAGTTGCAAACACAAACGTAAATTAATTTAAAATTAGTTTCTGCCATCACCTAAAAAGTCCAATTAAAACTTAGATGATTTTAATATTAAAAACAGGGAGCCCTCCATGTCCCTTTTAAATAAAATAATAATACAAGGGTCTGAGAGCTTATAGCTTATTATTGACCAGCGTTTCCCTGTAAGATTGTTTTTCCTTTCTGGAGCTCGTTATGATCCACAATGAGCAGCCCGTCCAGCCCGTACCTGCACTCTCCTAATTAGTAGTGAGGGGGGGTTGCTTCCACATAATCCCTCTGACCTACCCTACCTGTCCCCAGCAGACCTGTTCTGACATCAAGCACTGCAATGACGTGTGATGAGGCGCACTATGTACCCGCTCTGGTTAGCACATGAATTTATAAAAAAAAGTATAATAAATTAGGGTGTCCCTTTAAGTCTGTTAAAGGGGCAGTGTGGTCCCATATTTTTTATGCTGTTTTAAATAACTTAAATGGATGAATGTTTACAATGTTAAAAAACATAAATACAACCTTTACCAGCTATTATATATAATTTTATATGTCTGTCTTCTTGCTTAAAGGGCATATAAGCAAGTCAGTTGTATGTGGTATAAATTGCAAAAAGTAGTTCATGGAGTGCCCTTAAAGGGATATGGAAGGCTCCTAGATTTTACTTTCTTGTATAATATCCCTGTGTATCTATTTACTGGCATGTAATTTCTTGTATTAAGAAGCGCCAATAAGCTCTGTTTTTACTGGATAAAATCAAACAAATAGTCACTGTATGGGTCTGCCCACTGCACCATATGCAGACCTGGATGTGTATTGTAGTGTCCTAGCCTATCAGTGACCACGTCTTAGCAGCATGTTGCTGAGAGATGGTGACTGATTGGTTAGTATGAGACACTGCACTGCAAGTACTAGTGGCCATCTATCAGCAACATTTTGCAGCATGCTGCTGAGATGTGGTTACTGATAGGCTAGAACACTGCACTGCACCTCCAGTCCTACAGAGTCTGCATACGCTGCAGTGGGCAGACCCATACTAGGACTATTTTTTTTAATTTTTAGCCAGTAAAAACAGAGCTTATAAACACTTCTTATTACAATAAAGTAAGTCAGTAAATATAAACACATGGATATTATATACATAGTAACCTCCAGGAACCTTCCATATCCCTTTAATATTTGTATCTTTTGCAAAAATGCCTTAGTTTATGTACATTATGTCCATATCCTTTATCACATTAGTGACTTTCTCTGACCTATCAGATAAGAGCTATATGTCTTTACTTTATTTCTCTGAAGATATCATCATATGGAGTTGTTGTTGATTAGATGGTAAGCTTCCCAAACGCAAGGTATTATGGTATTCTGTTTCATTTCTAACTCTACTTTTTTGGGCATTAATTAATTAATCATAAATAATTACAAAAATTAATTTCCAAAACAGTTCCCCAAAAAGATGAGTGTAAATCTGAAAGATGAGTGTAGATGTGAAAGAACAAAAACGTAAAAAGTCAGGGGTGACAATCAACGGGAGAAACCTCAAACCCCAGACGTATGTTCCGGCCTTAGTTGGGCCTCATCAGTCGGTTGTATCTGAATTCCCTAAGGCACAGTGTGAAAGGGGTCCACGTCTCATCTCTAATCTCTGATCACCCTTAGGCCCAACTGAGACCGAAACATATATCTGGGTTTGCTGTTCAGGGTAGAATTGCCTGGTATTTTGGGGCTGGATCTCTCTATTGGTTGAGGCCAGACTGATATACTACAGGATATTTCTCCCTGTAAAGGGCACAAGTGGCTAAAAGTGTCTGCTCTCATAGTGGGTTATCATGTCCATCATGACCTATTTAGGTTAGTTTGTTCTTTCATTGAGCACCAATGGAATTAATAATTTTGCAACTGTATTATGCTTAAAATATGTTGGGAGGGGGGAATTTGTTTTAAAAATGATAAAGCAGGTTTAGACATCATTAATACCAAGTAAATCATGTATCTAAAACTTAGCAGGGACAACAAAATCTAATTTTCTTTTTAATGATGTTTAATCCCATATTTTTCAACCTTGTTTCTGAACAGATCGCCCCGGTTTGGTCAACGTCGACAGTATAGAGAAGATGCAGGAGAACATTGTACATGTTCTCAAACTTCATCTACAGGCCAACCATGTAGATGATGGCTTCCTATTCCCCAAGCTCCTGCAGAAAATGGCAGACTTGCGGCAACTTGTGACAGAACACGCCTTGCTAGTGCAAACCATCAAAAAGACTGAGACTGATGCAGCTCTTCATCCTTTATTGCAAGAGATCTACAAGGATATGTACTGAGGGGATTCAGGATGTATTTTTATTCACATACTAGATGGGAGCAAGGTTAGAATTTGTGATATTTTCTCTTACGAAAGTTTGGTTTAAAAGCAGCAGTGCCGTCTACTTGGTCACTACAAGAGGATGAGCGAGTACGTCGATATGGAGTCCAGGAAGACGACACAAGTTAGGAGAGTGTTCTGGAGATAATAGTAATGCTCAGTGTGGTTCATTCTCAGGTTTATTTCCTGGTCATGTCTACCATTTGTGGTCGGATTCCTTGAAAATGGTGTTGAAGCTATGGAATATGGTAGACCCCAAGTTGAGGTGGCTTCCTGACACGATCATGATGATTTTGCCCTGTAAGTTGATTTATGAACTGGGCAAGGATGGACAAAGCCTAACACTCTTTGCTATTGCGCCTGTTTTATCTGCGGTTTCTGAAAGCCAACGAAGCCTCTGAATTTCATCCAACCAGTATTAATACAGCAGATTGAGCACGTTGCTCTCCTTCAATACGTGGGGTTGCAGTCCAATCCAAAGTAAATTGCCATTGCCCTTCATAGCGGTTAATGCCAAAATGGGGTACAATAGAAACGGGTATGAACATATGAAATTCTTCCAACGCAAACCTTTAATACTGTTGTTTTTAATTTTTTTATGTTGGACAAGGTACATTGGCTGAAAAATAATTATGCAACCTGGTACCTTTTCCAACTGCGTTGGCTACAGTCTCCTTGGAGGATTCTTCCTTTCTCATTCTTCTTGGGTCTTAACTAATGTTTTTTCCCAACTAAGTTGACAGTGTGTCTCCACTCACCACCATATTGATAAAGTGGACTCTTCGAGCATGTGGGAGCAGGAACTTTCTCCAACCCATTCCCCACCACTCAAGTGTCACTGGAAGCACCGATTTGTCAGTGATACAAATTTGCATAATCATTTTTCAGTACCTATAATTCTTAGTACCAGCATCATAATACTGAACATGGACATCAAACCCAAAATGAAGAGCTGCTGAAGCCCCCAACCAGTTCCACTACAAAGAACTTAAATATTTATTGGTACCAACATCCAGCGTTTTTCAGGCAACTTCACGTAGAGTTGTGTCTATCCATTTGGTTGTTTAAACCAATAATTTAAGGCTAGATTATAAAATTCTCCTATAGCTTCTTGTTTCAGAAAAAATATTTGTCATCTAATATTATAATAATATTATTAGACCAGTAATGCGTTACCAGCTCATGAAAGCTGCGTGTGTAATCTGAGGTTGGTTCATAGGCATTATATCTTAAAGGGAAACGGAAGGTCCCCTGTTTTTAATATTAATACTAGGAAATTGCTCATCAAAAATGACGGGAATTACATTGTAAGTCTAGCATCCGCCATTTTTTCCCTCGTTTAGCCGATTTTCAAGTGGCGGAAAACTACAAAAATGGCTCCAATTAGTTTGCAGCTTCACTCCTAGGCTTCCTGGCTCTCCACCTTTAAGTATTTTGCTTGTTTTGGGCTTTTTTGTAGTTGCGCGTTTAAATGAACTGCGTGCTTCAACTGCTCGCCTTGCTTCACGAGGCTCGCAGTGCAATCAGCGTCTTTGGCGCTCATTGCAGCGTAAGTCATGCGTGTGTCATCGGCTCGCAGGCGTCCATCGCTGTGCGAGGGACACAAAAGCCTAAATTGTGTGTGCGGCAACGGCTTGCCGCAATCGACTGCTCGATTTGCCACTCGCTGTGCGTGGGACGCAAGTGCGTTACCAACATCGTAAACGTCCCCAACACTGATAACTATTATAGTGATAGAGATTGAAAGAATAATTCCAGATTACAAAGATATAAGACTACACAATAATATAAAATATAAACTACCCAAGTGTTTATTTGCAGATCAAAACTAAATTGTATTTACAAGCTCCATTTCTACTCATTGAAACCTTCCAAATAGTTCCAACAAAGGCAGGCCCCAGTAACTCATACACACAGTGTCTCTATAGTACAAGATGCACTAACCAATCTCAGGCTGCGATTGGCCAGTACATTTAGTACAATTAGAAACATTGCGTGCATGAGCTGCTGGGGGTGGAGGTTCATACAGACTATTTTGAAAGTTTCAGTGAGTAAAAACAGAACTTTTAAGAACTTGTTAATAAAATGATGTTTAGATCTGCAATTTGAGAAGTTTATTTTAATAGTAAAAACAGGGAACCTTCCATGTCCCTTTAATTAGAAATATTTTTCTCATTTCAGAAAGCAAACATTTTACAGATATGTTAAATTGTACTTTCCGTGTTTAGTACTTACGTGTAAACAACTTTTTTCCCCCCATTCATGTCAAAAAAGTTGTCTATCACATGAAGATACCATGATACAGAAAGACACGGATAGTACTTTTAACCCATCAATATATGACAAGTGTTGCAATGCTGCACTTTCATCTGATCTCAAGATCTAACTAGAACTGCGCTTTTAAGACTAATATTTTCACTATTTAGTGATTGGAGGAGAAATTAAGTTTTAGTCTTTTTTTAAAAAAAAATTTGAAACCTTGTTTGGATGAATATTTTACCGGAGGAACTACTGGTTATAAGCATTTTACTATCAGACGAGACCCTCTGCCAGTGAAGGGTTATCAACTGATACTGCTACTAAATATTATTAGGTTGGAGATAACATTATTTTCCAAAATCTTTCAATAACTTGTTCATTAATGATTAGTTTGGAATATATTTATAAAGAAATGCACTGCTGAAGGTTAGTAATGACATTTTCTCAGGGATAATATATGGCTTTTGTATGTTTTTTTTCTTTTTTGAGTGGGAGTCATACAAGCACCTTTTTTCAAATAAGCTTTCAGTAGTCCATATATTAATGTCACCCAGTTGCATTGGGTGTCCTATTATTGTCTTTGGTTTCTTCCCATTTGTCCGCCATTTATAGTTTAATAACACGCCCAACCTTTTATTCATGGCTGGCATTTGCTGTTTTTTTGTTCTGTGGGCTCCATATTGTGTGAAGAGGTTCTATAAGAAAATTACCCCAAAAAAAGGGTTTTCTTTGTCATATCATCGAACAATTCTTGGAGAGAGGTCATCTAATCCGGGAATGGATTTTAAAGACTTGGAAACTGTACTTGAGGTTTCTTGATGTGCAATTTTGAAATACTGTGGAGGACTTATGTGGTTCCATGTTGGGTTTCTGTCATTACTTGTCCCCTAATTAGTCTGAGAAACACTGGTCCAGTTTGTAGTCTCTAGAGATGTTGATAGAGGAATGTGCAGCTCCCTGACGAAGCTCTAGGAGTATATTGGTGGTATAATGAGAACTTATCTGGTCTTATGGTGGTGAAAGACAAGGGCAATGTTTGTCAATTCTGTGTCAAGAACTATAATTTAATATTTCCTAGTTCTAAAACCACTAATACGAATGTCCGACTCTCTGTGACCCCTAAAGTTTATTTGACAAAGATACTGGAATGGGTTGCCCGATTTGTCTGACCTTTCTGTTATGACCTGCCCATTGTGGGTCACCCTTCATGGTATAGATAATAGATTCATTGAGGTACACAAGCTCCTTTACCACAAAAAGGTAGCGAAAAAGGGGCCAAAGAGAATATACAAAGTTTATTTCCATCAGTGATGAAAAAACCCACCGGTTGACGTTCTCATGGCGGCCCACATTCTATCTCTGCAATATGGCGGAGTAATGTTAAGGTTTGTTCAGTAATTTCAGTTCTGATTTAGAGCACATTCATAATCTGGCAGAATTCCTGCAAATATATCAAGTCCTCCCCCATTATGGGTTTAGGACAGTTATATAGAAATCTTATTGACTCATCGTATGTATATAAGAATATACGCCTCGTCTTTATCTACAACAAATAGTGACTGGTTATAAAGACATACCACAACAGAACTTTCGTTCCAGGTTATATCTGAAAAACTACAATATTTTTATAACTATTTACGTTTTCTGTTACATTTTAAATATTTTGCTTATTACAAATCAGTAGGAGCCGGGGCGGGCAAGTCCTGGAGGGCCAACACAGGCCTGGATTCTGGATTTGAAGATTGTCAGGATGACTGAAGAAGTGATTGACTCTCCTGTGCGCAGCAAGGATATCCTCAAATCCAGGCCTGTGTGTGGCCCTCCAGGACCGAACCTGCCCACCCCTGAGTAAGAGGATATGTTAGATGTGGTATCAGTTTATTGCTAAATCGGGTAATATCTCAATGTAAAGTTTCCTACATTGGCAACAGGAATGTACCTTCTACACTAATATCCAAAAGCTATTATAGTGTGCTATTATTTGTCATAGTCTACTTTTGTGGTAAACAACTTTGCAATATACTTTAATTTATCAATGCATTTTTCTGCTTTTGAGCAGGACTAGGAGCATACTAGGATCTATCGATGTATTACTAGCGCTGAACACATTTTTTAATAACAAAATATATGTAATGTTTATTACCCAAGATTAATATTACACAGTGGACTTTTCAATTCCTTTCAAATTAATTGAAATTCTTACGTTTTTGAACAAAAAATTAAAATAATTGATCATTTTAAATACATTTTCAATAAAAATGTAAAATACGTTTTGAAATACATGTTCATGGAGCAGGTAAAACCAGTTTCATAGCAGGATTGGGTAAATGGAGATGGAAGATGAATTCTTCTCGAAAAATAGCCGTATTTATGAGCTATTCCCATTTTCTGATATTAAGGTAAAAAAATAAGTTTGCCAATTCATTTAAATTGTATCTATTTTTTTCTTTACCAAGTTTGTAGAATTTTATGTTGTTAAATAATGTAGCTATAAGAAACCTAAAGAGAGATATTTAGTATTTTTGAAATGTGAATTTCCTGTGGATTACAGACGTCTTCCTTATAGTGTTACATTTTATCTGCTTATACAGGAAATTATATTCATGGGGCCTCATTCAATTGCGATTTGGCCAATTGAATAGGGCTCTAAATAAGCACATAACATATTTTTTTAAAAGAAGTTTTTAGTTAGTGAAACCTTGCTTTTGGATAGATGTTTACTAACTAAAAACTTCTTAAAAAAATATGTTATGTGCTTATTTAGAGCCCTATTCAATTGGCCAAACTGCAATTGAATGAGCGCCATAGAACTTAGTTCTTGTTCTGTTCTGAACTATTTGGCTTAAATAGATGCAGAAAAACTTAAATTTTATTGGTATGACAAAAACTTCTACATTTTAAAAAAAGAGATTCTTAAACCATTCTTCAAACTTTATATATTTTCTTGCATTACATATTTGAGTCAGGTGCCCAAATTATTCTATTGTTGCCCACAGAGATTTTAATGAATACATTTTCTATTTTTCTTTATTCCTATGACCACTATCAAAGACTGCCAATAATGGAACCAAACGTATTCGAAATCTTACTATTCAAAAATGTGAAATTCAGCTGAGTTACTTTTAATAAAATCCTGGCTACCTTTAAATATAATTAGGTACAAGACAACGGTGATTCTTAAGGTGCATTATGTTTGTGAGACTCTAAAAGGTTTGTGAACAAATAAGTCGAATTGTTTAATGGATACCCAATGGCGATATGAGACCGGGAATGAGGATTTGTTGATAAAGAGATGGACGTGACGTAGGGACAATGAAGACTAATCCAAACCGGGAAACCCAGGTAGTTGTGGGGCTGTAATTTGTTCATATAAAGGGGCATTAAAATATATTTTAATGGGTTTGTTCTGACTGTTGGGATGAGTTTAATATATTAATGTTTGTGTTTTAATACTTTTAATAAAGGGATTTTTTGTATTTTAGTCTTCCAATATTTACATTGATTCTATAATATCCACTTGTATAGTAAAGATGCACAAAGTTTGGGATCCAATCATGGTCTGGATATTGAGTATTAACATTATCTTAGTTTGAAAACCCAACAGTGCGATTATTGTTTTAATTGCATTTGCTTCAGCTCTTTATTGAAGCCAACGAATGGCTTAGAAATGGCATTCTGGCTTGAAAGGGCAATGTTGAGGTTGTTTAGTTTGTGCCCGACTCTCTGTGACCCTATGAACCACAGCACGCCAGGCACATTTTGTGTCTGGTTGTGCCAATCTATACGGTTATCTTGACATAAATACTGGAGTGGGTTGCCAGTTCCTTCTCCAGTGGACTGCAATTTGTCTGACCTCTTCTATAACCGGGCCATCCTGGGCGACCCTACGTTGTATAGCTCACAGCATCATTGAGGTACACCACGACAAGGTAGTGATCTAGAAGAGGTGAAAGTGGAATAGCCAATTGGAATATGGTGGGGAATGAGTTGATTGAGCGTGCAACTACAGGTCAAATTCTAACCTATAGTTTTCTTCCTTATAGAACAAGACATAAAAATAATTATTGAACTTTCACATTCAAAAAATAATACCAAACATCCATTAAATGTGAAGCAAGTTTGTAAAAATATATTATAATATATATAATATTCACGCTTCCATGTTTTAGATGGCCGCTTGTTCACGTTATGCTTCCAGTTACTATATGAAAATGTCCTAATATATTGGTTTTATATTGTTATATTTACTTAAAACTAAATTTGTAATGTCACCAGACACAAAATGGCACCACTGGACAATTAAGTTACATTAGTAAATGTGTCTTGTCATGCTACTTCAAGTTATTTCAAGAGGCTCTAATGCTATCCACAATTACAGATGTTAAATAACCACTGTACCCCTGTATTTACCTTAAAGAACTAGACTATATAATGGGCAACCACATATTTCTAACTTAAAAAAAGTAAAAAAATGGTCTTAAAAATCCTCCCTTTGCTGATTCAATATATTTCTTAAATGGTTGGGATAATACAAAGCAGGAAATACTAATATTTTCCAACGCGCTTAACACTAAATAGACCAGAAAAATAGGAAATATTTATTTCATTCATATTGAATCCCGTCACAATAAAAAATCCCACACACATAGACCTGGAATATTTTATTGCAGTGTGATTCAATATAAATTAAATATTGTCCAACTTTTTTGGTTTTATTAAATGGTTGGGAACCTTTTTTTTAATTAAATTATGTGCGTTCTACATTACAATCCAGCTGAGCTACTTATATGGCAGGTAAGCATACAGATAGAGGAGGCATTAGGGGGCTTCTCTACACTGTATGTAATAGGTAATATACCAGAGCTGTCTTAGTTCTCATAAATACAGGATTTAAGTGATTCTTTAATAAATATATATTTGTATTCTATAATGGATAAACAAACTTAGATGAAAGAGAGTAGCATTAGTGATAGGATAATTGTTTGACTATTAGCCGTTTATGTTGACCGTCCCCATGTAACAATCCCAGCCACAAAAACCCAAATCTATTCCTCTACAGTAGGGTTTAGTGTAAGGCCTAATGCTTAGGAGCAGATCTGAGCCACACTAAGACTTGTAGTACTTAATAGGTAGCTGATAGGGTAAAAAAAATATACAAATGTGTGTGTGTATATATATATATATGTGTATATTTATATATATATATATATATATATATATACACACACACATACATATATGTATATATATGTATATATATATATATATATATATATATGTATATATATATATATATACATACATACACACATACATGTAGATAATACATAAAATGTGTGGGACTGGCATCTATATATTGAGTTAGAATTATCAATGCATCAGCGACTTGAGGCACGCTGCCGCCCCTTGAACGTGTGTTGGCCTAGGCAGGAACAAACCATTGGTTGAAAGCATATCTGAGAATATTCCATTCAGGATGGGGGTGACTTTTCTAAAACCTTAGATTGTATATGTCACAGAGGGTGACAACTAAATCATGGCAGCAGGAACCTTCGTCACTAATGGGGTGAGACCTCTCAGATTTCTAGTAGTTAGTAGACTCTGTTGAATAATGTAAGGACACCATTAGTAAGAGAGCTCTTACCTTAGTGAATCAAGGCCATTAACTATCACTTGCTGAGAAAGTTTCCACACCTTTATTTTCTATATTATGTGCATACACCTGTCCAGGAAACTATATATAAAATAAAGGTTATAGGGGGAAGAATACTAATTATTGCCTTATTAAAACCATACAATATAAAGTACAAACTTTACAGCAGGATGCATAATTTGGCGAACATTTCCCTTTCTCTGTCCAATAATCGTTGAATGTGAAAGAAAGTCTTGGGGGAAGGACATAAACATAAAATTGAATATACAGGGTTATAACTTCTACTTGATACATCGTGATTATACATATTTCAATCCTACAACATATTGTTTCTTTACTCAACAATTTAATCTCTTCTATAACTATCTGAGGATGTTCTGGCGCATGTGGGAGTATCTGTAGATCGGTTTAATTAGAAATTAAATATATGAATAATACTGTCTAAACTTTTAGTAATAGTTTTTTTTGTGTTTCATATCAATATTCTGATTATTTTAAGACCTAAAGCATCAATAAAGTGAAATCCAGTATAAAAATAAAAATGCAAGTGCATCCTCAGACATCGACCAAGATTTAGACAAGAAATTTAAATTTTGACACTGTATTCACCCATATACTTAATAATAATTTTGCATGGTGGGAGTCATAATATTGTCACCTTGACATTCAGTTATTTTTTTGAGGTCTCTGACCCTGGGAAACCTCAGCAGAGCTCATTATAATACAATTCTGGCTACTTTAAATATGAAATTAGGCGCACAGCAATGGTGACCCTTAAAGTGCATTATGTTTGGGAGATTCAATCAAATTTGGGAAGTTGATGGTCACAGCTGTTGAAGAAACAAAAGGAACAAAAAATATAATTGTAATTGGTAGTGAAAAACCATGAGTGAAAGTGATAGATAATTTACTTGAAAGTTGGTTATTATAAGCATGAATTATCTATACAGGACCTCCTTATCTCTCTCTTTATCTAGAGTTGTGACAAAGAAGAGCATGCCGAGGTGTATTATTTTATTTTCTTCATGACCCTTGCAATTCTTCCAAGAAATTAAATACACAAGACATGTTTGCACTAATACTAAACTGACAATAAAATAGAAAGTTGTTTTAATTAACTGTTTTTGTTAATATTTTGTTAATATACTGTTTATTATAGGAAAATATAATAAAGAAATGTTCTGAAACCCTATCCCATGTAGAGGCGAATGATGGGTCAGAGGGTGATTGCTTCCAACCTTGTGTAAAGCAGGTGCTAGATAATCTATTCTGTATGACTCTGTAACTACGAGGTACTGTTTTGCCTTAACATTTTAAAATAAAGATTTATTTTGGAAATAGCCATGTGTGTTTGTTTAATTATGTAATTTGCGGATAATTTTATATTTTAATATTATCAATAAAAATTATAACAAAGCACCACTTATTTCAGCACAATTTGGACCACATCACAGTGAGAAATCTCCTAAAAGCATGTGGAAATACTTTTTAAATGCGTGCATTTCTCCCTGAGAAATAAAATATAATCTGTGTTTGTGTGTGTGCAAGTCTGCTTTTGCATTACTACAGCCAAGCAGGTTGCAGGGGTGTGTGTCCCATTCAAGTCCGTGATACGATTGCTTTCCAGTTTAAAGGGAAAAGACCTTGTCATTTTTGTAATTTCTTATGGCAAAAAATTCAGGGTTTTGCCCTCTTGCCTTTCTGGAAGTTGAACAATGCAGAGCATTACTCTGCACGCTCCTGTGTTGTCTGTGAGATTAAAAGAAAAAAAACCTTAATAAATCTATCTGTGCATGGACAGGTCAGCTATGGGTTAAATGGGCAGTGCAGTGTAACACGAGTCCAGGGAAAACTGCTCTCAATCACTGTCTTCCTTATAGACAATCACCATCACCACAAGCAGCTGTTATTACTCATGCAATAGCCAGTAGGCAGGATACATTTTTTATGTAAACAGAGACTTAAACGTTAGATTTTTTCAGCTACGTGAGGAAAAAAATGGTGGACGAAAAACGTAAATATTTCTGAAACTGGATGAAAACGAGGCCAAGCAAAGCCAGGCATGCGGGACTTAGATAATACACAACGGCAAATACAGTAACACTTACACCAACAACGCCAGGCACGCAGGACTTTGAAAATAAAACACCAGACAGTCAGCATGCGCTACACAAACATTCAGCAGACACGCAGGAGAAACACACAGGGAAGGGACAGGGGGAGATGGTGGAAAGAGACACATGACATTCCCAAGCACAAAACTTACAGGTTAACGAAACCTGCAATGAGCAGGCCCGTACAGTAAGCGGGAGAAAAGACTCGCAATGAGCGCCAAAGATCGCTTATTGCAAGCCACGAGATGAGCGCCAAAGTCGTTCTTCGCAGGGCTCACGATGAGCACCGCAAGCGGGAGAGGCTTGCAATGAGCGCCAAAGGCGCTCATTCCGAGCCATGCGATTTGCACCGAATGCGCTCAGCGTGGGGCTTGCGATGAGCGCTGAAGGTGATCAGTGCAAAGCAGGAAAGTTGAAGTACACGGGGGAGAGGCTCGCAATAAGCGCCGAAGGTGCTCAGAGGAGCAAAAGCCTCACATTGTGTGGCAAACAGCATTGCCAGCCTTACTATTTTAATCCCGTCATTTTTGACGGGCAAGTAGCTAGTTTTACATATAATCGTGTGCTCTTTCACACCATGGAAAGCACTTACATTGAGGTGAATGGTCCTTTAATGACCAGCACACCTGCATCATTAAATTATTTATTATTAGGACTGAAATGTTACACAATACGGCATTATATTCCCTAAACTTGGGGCAAAAAAAGCAAACAATGTGAAAACTGATACCAAAGATTAGATACAAAGTAACAAAGGGACAAGAATACATGGACATTCACAAAACTGTGCAATAAATAGGTCAGTTGGAACAATTTCATTAGATAAAGCACACAGGGGCCATCATTCAATTGCAATTTGGCCAATTGAATAGGGCTCTAAATAAGCACATAACATATTTTTTAAAGAAGTTTTTAGTTAGTGAACATCTATCCAAAAGCAAGGTTTCACTAACTAAAAACTTATTAAAAAAAAAATATGCTATGTGCTTATTTAGAGCCCTATTCAATTGGCCAAATCTCAATTCATTGAGGCCCTTATTGCATATTAGGCAATAGTTTAATATTAATATGCACATGTTGGTGTGGCCACATGTAAGCTCTTGGAGCAAGGCAGTGAGTACAATTCACTTTACATTTATTGTATGTCATTAGTATTTGTACTACCAATTAAAAGATCATTATTGTGCTCATTTAATAGGGTTTTATTAATTTAGTAACCGATTAGTAAAAAAAAAAACATTTAATAAATACAAATTCAATGTAGCTATTAAAACTTACATTGCCTTTGGGGCATAAGATTTCAGTAGATATGCATCTCTCTACTATTTATCAGTTGCCCACTGAGTGGTTCAGGATCTGCCCAGGAGGCTTTATCTGCCTCACTGCAGATACAGACTTCTATCAGGACAGCCTCCTGCTCAGATAACGTGGCCACTGCAGGAAAACTGATAGTTGTCAGAAATTTTTTTTAGGACAATGTTTTGGGCAGATCATCTCCTTCCCCTGGGGTGCAGAGAAATAGCTAGTCCCTGAACACTAACTTTCGAGTGTAAGTTTTAAAAGCTACACTGAATTTATTTTCTTTAATGATTTTATTGCTGAGTTACTACATAAACAAATTATACACTATTATCTGGCCCTTTTTAAGGTTTACGTCTGTCGTTTGAACTTCACAGGCCAGTTCTTGGCATTCCTCCTAAATTGGACAGTAGTCCTAAATGTTAGTGAAGGAGGAGGGAACGGCCACTGGGGGCATCGAGGGGGGACAGGACATGTCACAGAGACATGCAGTCTGTTTACTCCAGGATCCTCCTGTTCCTCTTGTGTAATTCTTTGAACATTTGAACGTGGGGGGGGGGGGGGGGGGGGCAAGTCTGGACAAGCTATTAAAAAGCAAATATATTACACTAGCAACAAAAGTCCACATAGTTAGACCTATGATAATCCCAGTAGTAACATATGGATGTGCAAGCTGGGCCATAAAGAGGGCGAGCGCCAGAGATTTGACTCCTTTTAATTGTGGTGGTGAAGAAAACTGCTTAGAATTCCTTGGACTGCAAGAAGATCCAATCAATCAATACTACAGGAAAATAAGCCAAACTGTTCACTGCATGGGTGTAGGAACCCAAAACAATCTGGGGAGATAATTTGACTCTATTCCCAGGACAGGAAGCAGGGGTGGACTACCATTGGCATATATATATATATATATATATATATATATATATATATATATATATATATATATATACATACATAATATAAATTATGGGTGAAAGCTTTCATGGGAAAGACATAGCACTCTAGTGGTCAAATCTGGTAATGTATTATTAAGTTTAATTTTGCTATTTTGTGTGTCCCCTATTCATTTAATCTGGTGGGATTTGTCTCCCCAGTTCCTACGCCTCTGGTTCACTGGAAGTTTTGATCATGAGGCTGAAACTCACATATTTAGTCCATATCATGAGAAGACAGGATTTCCTAGAGAAGACTTTGATGCTGGGAAAGATTGAAGGCACACGAAGAAGGGGGAGGCAGAGGCGGAGATATATAGATAAGGTCATTGAAGCAATGAACATGAGCTTGAATGGAGATCAGATGTGAGGTTGCTGACAGATGTACCTTGCGTGCTGTGATCCATAGGTCACGGAGAGTGACAAAATTGAACAACTAAGCAACAAAATTTCCATGATGCCAAGCTTTGGTGTGTATTGATAAATGTTTATAACAATCCTTACATGTACTTTAGCATAAAAAAAAAAAGTAAGGAGTGACAAGTAAGAATTAATTAAGACCCCAACAATACTCCACTCCAACCATCTTGGTTCTATTTACATTTATTTTAAATATCTTGACAAATAGGAAGCAAACTGCAAACCTGAAGCTCACACATAGGAGGACTGAGCACTCTTGTAATGTTTAAATGACCAATGTCATATTTTTTATTTACTCTTTTGAAGAACTACACCCCAAAAAAGGCAGAATGTTTAACATTCTAAAAGTAAACAATACTTTCTCTAGTTTGTTACTGGTTATGAGCAGTTATGTTACTTGTTGCATTTAACATTTGATTTCAGGAGACCAATTTGGGAGAGGACATCACACAATGCTCAATGGGAATTTGACAGTTGAAGTTTTTTTGTTTGCAACGACATATCCCCCCGAGAAAGCAATAGACAGTAGCAGAAAAAACAAGAACAAATGCAAACATATATAAAGTTACAAAATATAAAGATTGTGTTTATTCTTTATTTTTTTTAACATTGTATATGTATATATATATATATATATATATATATAACTATCTAATACAATCTAAGGAATAGATCTATCAGTCATAATGCAAACAAAAAGGGATAATATACAATGGTATGGCAACTTTTATCTCTTATAGGGAACAACGATAATTAAAAACTCCTAAAATATACAATTTAAAAACAAACAGATTTGCTGCTTTGGCAATATCATTTTAGGCAAGTAATGCCTTTTATATAATCGTTGTTCCCTATAAGAAATAAAAGTCATACCATTGTAAATTATCCCTTTTTAGCCCTCTTTCTTTTTTTTTTTTTTTTTTTTATTCGTCTTTATTCATGGCGGATAACAAAATACATACATAGCATACTTCAAGTTTCATAAAACCATGGTTACATGCATTTTGTGGTATTTTTCACTCAATCTATTACATCAATGTATTAGCAAAGTAGCAAGATAAATACTGCCTATCTTCCATCCGCCATCACCATTTTCTGCTATTTTCCTCCTATTTTACCTTATAGCTCTCTAACTTATATACCATAGCTAGTTGTGTGAAGAATCATAATCCTCATTATTTTCTTTCTAATTTCGTCCCTCTTATATATTGATTTTTATACTAACTACTAACCTCCTATTTTCTCCATCCTCCGCTGCGTCTCAGAGTATTCTCCCCCCCCCCGGCTGCCGGAGTCCAGTCTTCATATCTCCTTCCATTCCTCCGGCCTAACTGATCAGTGTACCAATGCAACACCTGTGTATTCCACCCATGGGCCCCATGTCTCAATATATTTGGCCATTGTATCTGCCAGGGAGTGCGTCATACGCTCATTTATTGCGATGTAATTCATTTTGGACTTCACAGCGGAAAAGTCTAGCCCTTCTGATTTCCATTGTTTTGCGATAAGGCTTTTAGTTGCGAGTGTAATAAAGAAAAGTAATCTGTTTTGTGATTTGGATAATGTCTGAAGAGGCCTCCCCAGCAGGCACAGTTCAACTGTTAACTTTATGTTGCATTTAAATAGTAACGCCACTAACTCTTGCACCTGTGCCCATAATCTTTGCACTTTCGGACAATCCCACCATATGTGAATGAAGGAACCCGTGCTATTACATCCTCTGAAACACTCTGGGCTTTCGGCGCTACGCCATTTAGCCATCCAGTCAGGCGTCGCATAAGCCCTATATAGCACTTTGACCGACGTTTCCAAGATGCTATAGCTTAGTGACCCTCAAAAGATATTTCCCCATACCTCTTCCCAATCGTTCTGATCCCACCTGGCATTAAGATCCTTTTCCCATGCTAGCATGTATTTCTCTCTGGGGAATTCTATTTTTGTGTTGAACAATACATACATGCTCCCTAATATCCCTTTCGTGAGTGGGGCGTTTTGACATACCCTAGATAGCCAGTTATGTCTAGGTCTGCCTTTGGCTTGCACTAGTGATCCGACAAATTGACTCAGTCTGTACCCATTAAAGTATTCCCTAATAGGGAGGTCTATAGTGTCCCTTATGTCCTCAAATGTAATTAATTTATCCCCCTTCAGCCAGTTCCCCAGCCTATCTAACTTGTGTGAAGCCCACCAGTGTCTTGAGGTGGCCGCCAACTCATTGGGAGCCTGGGGATGATTGAGGACTGGTGTCATACAATTTGCTTGTGTGAATAGGGATGTATACCTCTGGGCCCATTTCCAGCTACCGATGGTGTTCTGAATAATTGGATTCATACATTGGGCAACTTTGTGTGGAGTATTCTCCAGCCATATTAAAGTATCCCAGGTGTAAGGGTGCATTGTGTGGTGTTCGATAAATAACCAAGATGGGTGGTGCTCTGGGGAATGGGCTAAGGGAATGAAGGCCAGTTGGGCCGCCCTGTAGTAAAGTTTCAAGTTTGGTAGGGCTAGTCCCCCTTGTTTTTTTTAATTTCCTAGTATATTTTTGGAAATTCTGGCAGGTTTGTGTTGCCATACAAATTTAATTATTAATCTCTGTAAGTCGGCCAGATCTTTCAAATTAATTGCTATAGGGAGGGTTCTAAAGAGATACATCCATCTTGGTAGTAGATTCATTTTTACCGCATTAATCCTCCCAAGCCAGGAAATCTTATATGCGTGCCAGGTGTTCAAGTTGTTCTTTAATGTGTTATAAAGCGGTTTATAGTTAACCTTATACATGTTGCGTAAGTTGGGAGTCAGGTTGATTCCTAAATATTTTATATGCGTGGGGGCCCATTTAAATTTGTATTCGTCCGCTTTCAGTTTCTTGTCTTGTGCGAGTAACCCCAATGCTAGGGCCTCTGTTTTGTCCATATTTACATTCAGACCTGAGATCTGGCCAAAATTCCCTAAAGTTTGCAGTAGGGGGGGGATTGATGACTTAGGGTCAGTAAGGGAGCACAGTAGGTCATCCGCGAACAGGGATACTTTGAACTGATGTAGTGCTATGGCCACCCCTTTGATGGCCGAGTTTACTCTGATGGCCTGTGCCAAAGGCTCCATGGCCAGTGCAAATAGGAGCGGTGACAGGGGGCAACCCTGCCTTGTTCCCCTATGGATTGGAATATTTGACCTTTCCTTCCCCGGGAGTTTCAGGGTTGCTGTGGGAGTGTGATAATATGTTTTTATTACCTTCATAAATTCCCCCTTGAAGCCAAATTTTGCCAGCACAGCTTCTAGGAACGGCCACTCTAGGGAATCAAAGGCCTTTTCCACGTCTAAGGCCAGCAGGCATGCTGGAATTTTGTTAGTTTTGGTATGGTGGATTAATTGCATAATTTTCCTAATGTTATCCCCGGGCCGGTCTTATCGGGACAAATCCTACTTGATCCTTGTGGATCAGTTTCGGTAGGAATGCCGAGATCCTGTCTGCCAATATTTTAGCCAGTAATTTGATGTCACAATTTAGTAGTGAGATGGGTCTATAATTTTTTGGTTGAATTGGGTCTTTGCCCTCTTTGGGGAATAATACTATCTCCGCTGAGTTCAATTCCTGTGGCATTTTTCCTCCCTCTAATATTTCATTAAATAATTCTGCTAGGTGTGGGGCCAGACTACCAATGAATGTTTTATAGTAATGGTTTGAGAACCCGTCTGGGCCCGGGTCCTTCCCTTTTTTAGTGTCTTGTATGGCTCGTCTCACCTCATGTACCTTGATCTTGGCGTTCAGTGAATTCAAGTTATCTTCCGTAAGAGTGGGAAGGTCCAATGCTTGCAGAGAAGCTTGATTTTCGTGTTTGTTAACATTAGGGGATGCCTTGTAAAGGTTACTATAGATTCCCTCAAAGGTCTCTTGGATTCTCTTGGGGTTGGCAGTGATTGTCCTTTCTGGGGTTCTAATCTGGAATATTTTTGATTGTGCTTGTTTGGCTTTCAACTTCCTGGCCAGCCAGGTGTCCGGTTTGTTAACCCGGGTGTAGTATCTATGTTGTGTAATTCTTAATGCTTTTTCAGTTTGCTCAGATAATAGCATGTCTTGCTTCCTTCTCACTTCCTCTATTTGATCCCTAATTTGGGATGTGGGATTACTTTGGTTTATGGATTCCAATCTTTGCAGGTCCCTGTATTGCTGTTGTTCTACTTCCCTATGTTGTTTTTTCCTTTTGGCTGCTATTCTAAGGCATGTACCTCTAATGAACGCCTTATGGGCAAACCAAACCCACCCTATACCTGAGTCCCTTGATTTATTAGCTGCAAATTACAGGTCTAACTCTTGTGCTATCTGCTCCTGAATTTGGGGAATGGCTAAATGCATGTCTTTGATCCTCCACGTATATGGGGGCCTATTATCTAATTGAAAGTCTACTTCCATTTTTACCATAGCATGGTCCGACCATGGGCAATGTATAATGTCTGACCGTTTTGTTTTTGTAAGCAGCTCTGCATCTATCAGCAGATGGTCTAAGCGGGAGTATGTCCCATGAGGGTAAGAAAAGAAGGTGTATTGTCTTTCCCTCTGATGTTGTTCTCTCCATGCGTCTACCATGTTTAGGGCAGCTAGGAGGTGTCTAATTTGTCTAAGCTTCTTTGCAAACCGATTGTCCGTTTGTGCCCTCGACCTATCTACTGCTGGGTTCAAAATAAGATTGAGATCTCCCCCTAATATGATTTTGCCTCCGTCTATTCTTTTTAGTTTTTTAAGTAGGTCAATGAGGGTGTTGTGGGGATTTGTTGTAGGGGCATATAATGACACCAGTGTTACCCTGGCCTCTAGCACCTTACCCACTAAGATTACATAATTCCCGTTTGGGTCTGTTTTTTTCTGCTCTAGTATAAATGGGAAATGTCTGTGAAGTAGAATGGCTGCTCCTGCTTTTCTCCTGGCTTGGGAGGCTGTGTAGTATGTTGGATATTGCTTATCCAGATAAGAGGGGGGCTTATCTTTTCTGAAGTGCGTCTCTTGCATGAAAAGTACTGCTGGTTTGTGTTGTTTGTATGTTATAAAGGCTTTGCGTCTCTTACTGGGGCCATTGAATCCCTTGACGTTGTGCGTCAGAAATGTATAATCTAGCGTACCCATTTATAGTTATGGAATTGTGTGTGATGTATTTGGCCTACTACCTTTCGTCTCGTTCTACGATCAGGAGAGCCTGGGGTCCAGACAGCCGGGGAGGGCGCCCCCCTTCATCTTGGGGGAAGAGGAGATATGGAGGCGTTTGCCTATGGAGGATACTTTAAGATAGAGAGAACAATTAATAACAGTATACTTTTCCGGTAAATCAATAACTATTTTTAACAACCGAGTTGTTCACCGTTCCCCCAACTTCTTTTTTTTTTTTTTTTTACTCTAATTTGCACGTTCGTGCCTAGGGTCTCGGGCTGTCCTGGAATTATCCCTAGATAAAGAGTGGGTAATACATTTTTAAGAGCGTTACAAACAGGTAAAAACTTCCTATTAACTACTTGCAAACCTATCCGTTACAAACAGGTGAACAGGTGAAAAAACTTTTTTTTCTTTTCAACTACTAGCAAAAAATTGTCCAAGGTATTTGTGTCTTATGACACTTCTCAGGCCTCAGAAGATGTTAAGTCGCATACCCAGGGGGTCCACCCCTTGTTGTCTCAGTCCTGCATTTCTATTTTGTTCCACGATGCCATTTTAAACTGCATTGGCCAGAGTCTAATCCTTTTTAGAAGCACTTATAGCTCCTTGGGGCGTTCCTCCCCTTCGCATGTCTTCTGGGGGCTGGGAAAGTCTTTGGGAATCTCTGGCTGGTTGATCTGCCTTTGTGTGGTCCTCCCAAACTTGGGTATTCCTTCTTTTCCCCCTCTTTGGGATCTCCATCCATTGGCTCGCCAGGGGGTCCCCAACGTTCGGTGCTTTCTGCTGCATACCGGGCCCTTCCTGCAGTAGATTCAGCTTGTGCAGTTGAAGACGACACTCATCTATGTCATGGGCTAGGTAATTCACTCCCCCTACAGTGAATTGGAGGTTAAATGGGAACCCCCATCTATATGCTGCGTCATTGGAGGGTTGCTGGGGCCAGGTCTGCGTATATCTGTATAGGGGCGCCATCTGGTCCTAAAATTCGTGTAGCCCTTCTTGCTGCAAATAGTATCTTGTCCCTTGCCTGTTGGCGCAGGAAGCGAGGGCTCTATGTGCCCGCTCAATTTCCGTGCCGACCTCTTGGCCTCTCGGCATGATGTGATGCAGGAGTTCTTGAAGGTATGACAGCAGGTCAGTCACTGCGTTTGGTATACCCCTGAAGCGTATGTTGTGCCTTCTTGATCTGTTTTCAAGGTCTTCCAGTTTCAGCTGTAGGTTCCCAATTTGCTCTGCATTGTGGGTGATATCGGTTCTGTCTTTGTTTTGGGCGTCAATTAATTCATCCACCTTGGTTTCAAGTGTATGGGTCCTTTGGCCTAAATCTTTTAAATCTCTGTGTAGCGGAGCCATTGCTTCGGCCAATTGGGTCTTCAAGAGAGATGCGAACCATGCTTTAGTTCCCTGCGATAGATTGACATCTTGTGTCGTGTCCATCTGCCCCCCTTCCGCGTCTGAGATGTCTGATGC
Source organism: Discoglossus pictus (assembly GCA_027410445.1). Lineage (NCBI taxonomy): Eukaryota > Metazoa > Chordata > Amphibia > Anura > Alytidae > Discoglossus > Discoglossus pictus. The sequence goes on from CM050167.1 coordinate 14,675,554, forward strand.
ACACAATAGTGAGTCTATAGGTGAGGGATGTTCCGCCGCTCCTTTAAAATGCTCGGGGATGCTTTTTACTCCCAGGCTCTTTCGTGGTTTAATTGGCTTGCCCATGATGGGCTATTGTCAGTAAGCTTAGTCTTGATAGCTGAAAGGTTGTGTATGTGTAGACCTTGTGGTATTACTTCTGTGTGCTTTTTAACTTTTTTATTTTTATTGTTGTTGTCTTTACTTTGTTGTTCTCGATCTAGATTAGGGCTTTGTTGTATTGGGCATCTTTATTTTCAAGCATGTGGACCCCCTTTGGGTTTGACTCTTAGGGCATCTCTATCTGCCCTTGTTCCCTTGGGTTAAAGGGCACTTCACAGTCCAGTATTCCTCTATACTCAATGAGAATGCTGCATTCAGCTGCTTGTTATTCACATATAGCCAAAGTCTTGCTGCAATACTCCAAATCTCCACCAAGCGGCAGTGCAGATGTAGATATGCAAACAGTTCAACACAGTCCATGTATCTGCTATATAGACAGAATGCACTTACACAACAATCTCACAAGCACCTATGTAGTCAGGAATCCTGCGTATTCTTTTGAATAAATGTAAAGATAGTATTCAGCAGTGCGTGTAGACTCTGTCTCAGTTACAATAAAGAGACTGGAGTTCTTGATATACAGGGGGATCCCAAAATCACAAGTTGTCCCCTGCACAGTCCACTTAAGGGAATTAGGGTAGGTAAGGTACACTTTCCCTGGTACCCTTATGCTGGGTCTAAATGCCTCTTCTCCCCTTTCCTAATCCAGAAGGGGCAAAGCAGTAGGGTGCAAGCAGGGGTGCCTGTTGCCAGATGAGAAGGCTATATTGCCCTCCCTGTTGCAGATGTAATGTCACAATAAGACATTTTTAATGGTACCTTTCAAGTACCATCAGCTGTGGGTTAAAGCTCAGGGAGATCTTTTTTATCAGACCTTAGTAGCTCAGTCAATATATCTTATGCAGAGTGACTCTTTCCCCTTTAGGGCTCAACAAAGTCTAGTTCCTTCAAACTTTAGCTCCCACAGGGCATCCTTATTTCCAGATTTTAGGGGGAGAAGCTGTGTAATAGCCTCCACACAGGTGTGCTGCCTGTTACAGGCTTGAGCAGCTTATGTTTAGGCAGCTCTGGGCCTCCTTAGATGTGCAATGTCCACCACAAGAGCCCCTGTGGAGCTAGTACAATCTTTAGGGTACTCACTGTTTGCAGGCCTCTGTCTCAGTCCTGAAGCCTGTCTTCCAGAAATCCAAGATGCAGCCCTTTTTCGTTTTTAAGTGATTGGATACAATTTTCCTTTAATGGCAGGAGACATTTGCTTTTGTTCCTAAAAATATTAGTCATGAAGAAGGGAGCTTTGGTGCAAATAAGGTCGCCATTCAATTCTGTTGAAAGACTGCCACAATGTTGAAGCACAGTATGATAGGATTAAATAGAGGTGCACCTCTTTGTCTCCACATTTAACTGTATTCCCATGAATCCTTAGACTGGAACTCCATCCATCTTTTGCAAGCAGCAATGTATATTTCTCTGTAGCTGCCTCATTGCACCGCAGTGCAGCACAAAGAAAATTACACTCCAAATGGGAGGAGCTCCGGGCTCAGTATAAGGGGAAAATGAGCTAATTTCATTGTCAATTTTCTCATAAAAGATAATTCAAATTGTATTGTCTATCTCCCATTCTATCTACGTCTTAAATGAAATCCCTATTAGTCCAGTTATATAGAGTTACTATTTTTTAAATGACCTCTCCTTGCCTCTAAGGTGCTCCAGATTTGGCCTCCTCTTCCCATCCATAAAAGTGTGCCATTGCAGGCAGTAAAACTCCATATTACTGGTTATAGTGCGGGAGCCAGCACAGCCATGCCAATTCATTGCGCTCCTCCTGGATGGTCTCCCAACATCTCAAAATAAACCTTACCAAGACTGAGCGGTTACTAATTCCCACTTCCTCCTCCATTCCTTTATGTCTTAGTTTAGACAAGGCAAAAATCACCCGCCACGTCTCAAGTTAGATGTCTTCGTGTCACACTTGACTCAGACCTCTCCTTCATCCCCCATTTAATCACCACATCCGGCTGTCACCACCACCGGAACATCTTTAAAATTCAACACTACTTGGACAATAATCCACTCAAAGAAGCGTATCTCTTTAATGTCACAACTTGATTATTGCAACTCTACCCTAATTGGCCTTCTACTAAATCACCTATCCTCATTCCAATCCATCCTGAATGCTTCCACCTAACCCAATCATCTGCTGCCTCCTCTGCTATTCCTCAAGAATAATATTCAAAGTCCATAGCCTCACTTACAAACACCTCAACAACACTGCACCTCTCTACATCTAGACCCTTGTCTCCAGATACACTCCCTCTCTGTTCTTCCCAAGACTTGTATCTCTTATCTTCCACCATTATCTTCCCCATTGCTCGCTTGGAGGACTTCTCAAGATCAGCCCCTATTCTTTGGAATTCTCCACCTTGCTCTGTAAGGCTCCTCCATAGTCTTCAAAGATTCAAACACTCTCTGAAACCCCCAAGTTCAGAGAAGCGTACGTCCTTACTGCTTGTCTAGATCATCCATGTCTTTGTACTAGGTTACTTGGCCTGGTTTGCACCTCTCCCTCATAATTAATCCATCCAGCAGTGTCCTTACCTCATGTTTCTTTCCCTTATTTATTACCTCTTCTAAGCTCTCCCAAGTGCAAGACCCTCATTTCCTCATGTGACTGTGTGGTCTTGTTTTATCTGCCTTCTAATGTAGGATTGTAGTGGTGAAGGGTCTTGCGTACTTCGATGAAGCTGTGAGCTATACCATGTAGGGTCAGCCAAGATGGGCAGGTCATGGCAGAGAGGTCAGACAAATTGAGGTACACTGGAGAAGGAACTGGCAACCCACTCCGGTATCTTTGCTAAGAAAACTTAATGGACAGGCACAACCAGAGACATGGCACCGGAAGATGAGCCCCTCAGGTCAGAAGGTGCCTTTCACATTACTGAGGAAGAGTAGAGGGCAAGTACAAGTACCACCAGATCGAATGAAGTGGTTGGGCCAAAGCCGAAAGGACACTCAGCTGCAGATGTGTCTGAAGGGGAAAGGAAAGTCCGCTACTGCAAAGACCAATACAGAATAGGAACCTGGAACGTTAGAACTATGAACCAAGGCAAACTAGATGTAGTCAAGAATGAAATTACAAGGTTAAACATTGATATCCTGGGAATTGGTGAACTTAAATGGACTGGAATGGGACATTTCACAACCGACAACCACCAGATCTTCTACTCAAGAATCCCGCAGAAGAAATGGAGTAGCCATCCTAGTCAATCAAAGAGTGGCCAAAGAAGGCCCGGTTACAACCCAATAAATTACAGAATGATTTCAATTTGAATTCAAGGCAAGCCATTTAATACCAACCATGGATGCGGAAGAGGCTGAAGTTGTCCAGTTCTAGCAAGACATTCAACACGTCATAGATATAACACCAAGAAAATATGTTACTATCATCATAGGAGATTGGGATGCTAAAGTAGGAAACCAGAGGACAACTGGAATAACTGGCAAGTTTGGTCTTGGAGTACAAAATGAAGCAGGTCAGAGATTAGTGGAATTTTGTTAAGATAATTCTCTGGTCGTAGCAAACACCCTCTTCCAACAGCCTCCGAGATGACTCTACACATGTCCGTCCTCAGATGGACAACATAGAAATCAGATTGACTATATACTTTGCAGCCAAAGATGGAGGAGCCCTATACAGCCAGCAAAAACAAGACCTGGAGCTGACTGCGGCTCAGACCATGAGCTTCTTATTGCAAAGTTGAAGATTAAACTGAAGAAAAGATGGAAAACCATCAGACCAAGTAGATATGAAATAAATAATATCCCTTGTGAATATGCAGTGGAAGTAAAGAATAGATTTAAGGGACTAGACATGGAAGATAGAATGCCTGAAGAAGTTTGGACTGAAGTTTGCAGCATTATCCAGGAAAAGGCAACAAAGAATATGATGAGGCTTTGGAAGTAGCCCAGGAAAGAAGGAAAGCAAAATGTCTAATTGAATGCAGAATTCCAGAGGATACTAAGAAGAGACAATGAGACATTCTACCATGAGCGATGTAAGTCAAGAGATCTCTTCAAGAACATTGTGGATCTCAAAGCAACCTTTCATGCCAAAGTGGGAGTGATAAAAGTAAGATAAGGAAGGATCTTAACAGCAGTGATGACCTCAATAGTTTGTCCAATGAGCTGGAGCCAGACATCTTGGAGAGCGAAGTGAAATGGGTCCTAGGATGTCTTGCTGATAATAAGGCTGCAGGATGTGATGGAATCCCAATTGAACTATTCACAATTCCACAGGATGATGCTGTGAAAGTGTTACTTGCCTTATGTGAACACATTTGGAAAACTCAACAATGGCCAATAGACTGGAAAAGGTCAGTCTACATCCTAATCCCAAAAGAATGATCCACTTATCGAACAATTGCACTAATTTCACATGCCATAACGCTTAAGATTCTACAAGCTCGACTCCAAAAATATATGGACCAGGATCTACCAGATGTGCAAGCCGTGATCCACAGAGGAACAGATACAAGAGATCAAATTGCCAATGCCTGCTGGATAATAGAGAATGCAAGAGAGTTCCAGAAAAACATTTATTTCTGCTTCATAGACTATTCTAAAGCCTTTGACTGTGTGGATCACAACAAAATGTGGCATGTTCTTGAGGAGATGGGAGTACCAGATCATCTCATCCTCCTCCTAAAGAATCTGTATGTGGACCGGGAAGCCACGGTCAGAACCGAACATGGGACAACAGAATGGTTCAATATCGGAAAAGGAGTGTGACAAGGTTGTATATTGTCACCTTATTTATTCACCTTATACACAGAGTACATCATGCGTAAGGCTGGACTGGATGAAACCAAAGCCAGAATCAATATTGCTGGAAGGAATATCAACAATCTCAGGTACGCCGAAGACTGGCTGCAAGTGAGGAGGAACTAAAGGACTTATTGATGAGGGTAAAATAAGAGAGTGTGAATGTTGGCCTGCTGCTAAATGTTAAAAACACGAGGATCATGGCAAACAGCAATTGCACTTCCTGGCAAATAGACGGGTTAGAAGTGGAGGCAGTGACAGATTTTATTTTCCTTGGATCCAAGATCTCTGCAGATGGTGACTGTAGTCATGAAATTAAAAGACATTTTCTTCTGGGGAGGAAAGCTATGGCAAGCTTGGACAAGCTAGTAAAAAGTTCAAATATTAAACTATCAACAAAGGTCCGCATAGTTCGAACTTTGGTATTCCCAGTAGTAACATACGGATGTGAGAGCTGGATCATAAAGAAATCTGAGTGTCGCAGAATTGACGCCTTTGAATTGTGGTGTTGGAGAAGACTGCTTAGAGTCCCTTGGGCTGCAAGAAGATCCAATATATCAATACTTCAGGAAATCAAGAGAAACTGTTCACTGGAAGGTTTGATCATGAGGCTGAAGCTCAAATATTTGGCCATATCATGAGATGGCAGGATGCCCTAGAAAATACTCTGATGCTGGGAAAGATTAAAGGCACAAGTAGAGGGTGACGGCAGAGGCGGAGATGGATAGATGAGGTCCCTGAAGCAATGAACATGAACTTGATGGAGCTCAGAGGGGCAGTGACTGAGAGATACACCTGGCATGCTATGGTCCATAGAGTTATGGAGAGTTGGACACGACTGAATGACGAAACAACAACAATGTAGTTTATTGTACTCCTGTCACTGCGGAATCTACTTGCGATCTAAAAATAAAACATAATCATAATGTAGACCAATAGGTAACCGCTGGCTGTGCATTGTGACTAGAAACTGTCTAATAAAACTTTACATACAGTGAGGTAAAAGGGCTTTCGTTGTCATGAACGCAATTCATCATTTTAAAAGCTCATTGCTTGTTTTACCATTACCCATTTTATTGTAACTATGTGCATCAATTTGCAGTTGACTTATTTAAACACTAGATGGCAGCACATAATTGAGGGACAACACATGGATGTAACTGCAGTCATGACCACAACAAATCATAGTTCATGCAGTTATTTATTTGCCCCAACACAACCCTCTCATCTACACAGTGAGGATGTTATGCCTTATAAGTATCCTGCTGTGTGTAAGACCGCTGGGTATATTATTTTTGTATGTTGCTGATAACTTCCAGAGAAGTATTAATTACCTCAGTAGGTAAGCAGATAATTCTCTGATTACAAGAAACACTTTTAGGAATAATTTTATAATTAACTTTTATTAATGCAAATTAAAATGAAAGACAGAGTAATAAAAAAACAACATTGTAGGTCCCAAATTAAGAACAAAAGTTGCAGGAGTGCATGGCCCTTAATGCAAGGCCAAAAGACTTTGGGCCTCATTCAATTGCAATTTGGCTAATTAAATAGGGCTCTATATAAGCACAGATCATACTTTTTTACATTAGTTTTTAGTTACTGAAGAGCTTGCTTTGGATAGAAGTTCACAGACTAAAAACTTCTGTAAAAAAATATTGGCCAAATCGCAATTGAATGAGGCCCTTTGTATGGAATTACTACAAAGCATTGTAATACCTTAAGAACTCTACATTAATCTGCTATTATAATGTTTAAAGTATAGAGTGTGTTAATATGGGGACTGCAGCGAGTACTGCTGTATAATTTATAGTAATTCCATACTTAGGCCCCTATTCAGTTGAGCTATTGTTGGTTACTGAAGCCCGTAATGGAGCCCGTAAACTAATTTGCTATTCAGTTGGCGATTTTTAGCGAGCAGCAAACGATCTACGGGTTACAGGCTGAAAATCCCTGCGGTTGTCAAATTCGTAACTCCAACCCATCTAAACCTTTGATCTTTCAAGCCCGTAAATGTTACAATCACAAATTGCTGTTCAATTGCCACAATTCCTCAAGCCCGCAATTGTTTTCACACCTGTAAATGGCAAATAAATAAAAGAAAATCCTACGGGTACCAGAGAAGGGTTAAACACCTGATTGTAGCACTCTAAATGCAAATAAAAAATGAATTCTGCGCTTCAAATGGCGGGGAAAGCGATGACATTATAATTAATTACACAACAGTCTCAAGCTCGCAAATCGGCAACAGAAAAATTATTGTTTTTACATTTTATTTTCATGTTATATTGATGCCAGAAATCAAGGAGTTAATACATATCAGGCCACCCACATGGACTAGAACAGTATAGTCATTCATTTTTATTATTTTGCCAGATTGCAAGTCTGATCGCATATTGGACTTCTAAACGCAAATTAATTGACTTTAACCTCCATGTTTTAATGATGTCATTATGACTGCCTCATTTACTATTGACTGTTTCTAAATTGGTAGTTACGGCCTTGCTTAATTGATCATGATCACGCTCTGAAATGCTACTTATGATTGCACGGTTTACAGTTTCGGCTTTCGGTCCTTAAATTGCGGGCTTGTTGAATTGAATCGCTCTGTAACTGTAGCAAATTTCAAGCTCGCAGACTTACGGACGGTATAACGTAAGCTGCGGGCTTGCAATTGAATAGGGGCCTTACTATAGGAGATTTAATTGCAACATAGCACTGGTGCATAGGTCTTCTAAATATTGGGCACAGTATAATGATCACTGCTAGTATAGCTATAATTAAGAACGGATTCCCCTTCAGGACTACTACTTTGTGGTGAAGGGGCTTGTGTACCTCAATGAAGCTGTGAGCTATACCATGTAGGGTCAACCAAGATGGACAGGTCATAGCAGAGAGGTCAAACAAATCACGGTCCACTGGAAAAGGAACCGGCAAGCCACTCCAGTATCTGCCATGATAACCTTATGGATAAGGACAATTAGAGACAAAACGGTAGATGTGCCTGGTGTGCTGAGGACCATGGGGTCACGGAGAGTCGTACACGACTGAACAACAACAAAGAACTGATTAACAGAATATGTTATTAACTGGGAATACCCGCTCCCACAAAGTACTAGTATCACTATAGAGGCAGTGGCATGAATTGACCTATACCAGTACATTGTTAAATACAACTACAATAACATTATTAAAGTTTGTGACAGAGTTATTTGGTGACAATTGTAAACTATTGAATAATAAGTGATACTTTATATAATGTAGCATTGCTCTATATGTGTATCAAGGTAGTTTAATTTCCTCTGTGGAACTGTTTATATCATATTGTGTTACCCTTTTACTTGAAAAAACCAAGGTTTCCAAAAAAATCCCCAGTAGGCTAGTGGAAAACCGGACTATATCACACATTAAAAACTAAGTACTGTATATACTCGAGTATAAGCCGACCCGAGTATAAGGCGAGGCACCTATTTTACCACAAAATACTGGGAAAAATGAGTGACTCAAGTATAAGCTGAGGGTGGGAAATATGCTGCCCCCTGTGTCCCTCTTGTGCCCCCCTCCTGTGTGCCCTCTATGCCCCTTTCTTGTGTCCCCCCTCTCCCTTCTGTGTCTCTCCCCCCTCTCCCTCCCCTGTGTCTCTTCCCCTCCTCTCCCTCCCCTGTGTCTCTTCCCCCTCTCCCTCCCCTATGTCTCTTCCCCCTCTCCCTTCCCTGTGTCTCTTCCCTCCTCTCCCTTCCCTGTGTCTCTTCCCCCCTCTCCATTCCCTGTGTCTCTTTCCCTCCCCTCCCTTATCACCCTCCTCAGCCCCCCTCCTCATCCTCCCTCCTTATCCCCCCTCCTCAACCCCCCTCCTCAACCTCAACCCCCCTCCTCATCCTCAACCTCCCTCCTCATCCTCAACCCCCCTCCTCATCCTCAACCCCCCTCCTCATCCCCCCTCCTCATCCTCAACCCCCCTTCCTCAACCCTCCTCCTCAACCTCCCTCCTCAACCCCCCTCCTCAACCCCAGCCCCCCTCCTCAACCTCAACCCCAACCCCCGCTCCTCATCCTCAACCCCGGCTCCTCATTCTAAACCCCCTCCTCACTTTACCCCTCTAATTACCTCCCCCTCTCCCTTTCCCCTCACTTACCTTCCATCTCCATCTGCAGCTGCTCCTCCGCTCCTCCTCGCTCCTTCTGGCTGCGTCGGGACCCGGCCAAAGGCTAATGACGTGACGCGAATGTGATGGCATGTCATTCGCATATGCTGGGTCCTGACGCAGCCGGAAGGAGTGCGGAGGAGCAGCTGCAGATGGAAGGTAAGTGAGGGGAAAGGAAGAGGGGGGTGTAATTTGAGGGGTAAAGTAAGGAGGGGGATTTAGGATGAGGATTAAAGACAGATTAATAAAAACGTGGGACCAAATATTTAAAACAAAAGTATGCAGAGTGCATGGCCCCCGTGTCTCTTTCCCCCTGTGTCTCTCTTTAACCCGGCCATGCACTCCGCATACTTTTGTTTTCAATATTTGGACCCACGTTGTTTTAATTAATCTGTCTTTAATTTGCATTATAAAAGGAACCTAAATCCAGATTTTGTTTTAAGGATATTATTTAGGAATAACAAAAAGATAAGCAACAAGTGAAAGGTGGGGGAACTTAAAATCACAACATTCTATTATTATCTCAGGTGAAATTTTTTTTTTCAGGACAACACCAAGCGGGATAGAATTATGGTATATTGATACTATGTTGGGATTCCAGCAATAGGGACCATATGTTAAGGAAAATGGGATACGAGTCTTCCAGAATGTAGGAAAGTCTTTCATTTATGAGAAGGTAGTTAATTTTATTAATAACCAAGTATAGATGAAGGGAGGTATTTTTCCATTGTCGGGCAATATGACTTTTGGTAGCTAGCATCATGAATTGCATCAATTTATTTTGCAAGAACATTAGAGTGTGTAAGTGATGACCCAGAAGGCAAATTTCAGCATTTGGAAGGATGTGGAGATCAAATATGTCTGAGGCCTTCTTGTACACCTCTCGCCAAAGGTGAGTCACTAGTGGACATGACCACCAAGTATGAAAAAATGTGCCTACCTTCCCACATTCTTGAAAACAATTAGGTCTTGCAGTAAGTTTCCATTTATAAAGTTTATCTGGGGTGTGAAGATTCTAATATGCTACTATTGAGGAAACCAACTTCTTGTGAGATTAGCCCTAGGGTCCTCCCACATATCTTGTTCCCATGTGCAATTTAAATCTCTTTCCCAACTAGTAATATATTAAGGCTTTAGTTTGTAGAGTTATAGATCAGGCTTAAAATACCTTTCATAAGAGTGGCTTTATCACATATTCGTGTTAGCCAAGTGGATTTTGGTTTACCCAGATTTTGTTCCCTGGGATTGTATAAAATGCCTTATCCTGCGGTAGGTAAATAGTTCTTGGAGAGGATATGGCAAAGGTTATCTATCTATTCAAATGTAAGAAGTTGATTATCCTTGTACCAAGAACCTACTCTTAACAGCCCCTTTGTCCTCCACCATGTGATAGAATTTGTGGACATGTTCAGAGTGAAATGCGGGTGGGAAATTATGGGAGTGAGGGTAGAGAATTTCTGCATTAGTTCGCAACTCTGGTTTGCCCAATTCCAATAGGTGAGAGAAAGTATAGTGAAAGGGCTAATTTGTGTCCCTAAATGTATGGTGGATTTCGGAAGACAGATAATGGAGTCCCAAGAATATGGAGACATCCAGAAATGTTCAATAAAGACCCATAGTGGGTCGTGGAAGATAGAGTGGGCTATGGTGATGAATGAGATTTGGGCTGCTTTATAATATAATTTAAAATTTGGGCATGAAAGGCCACCCTTAGAATTATGTTTAAACATGACTGTTTTTGAATTAAATAAATATAGAAGTCAGGTAGTATGGTCATTTTAAGTGAAATTATATGGCCCAGCCAGGAGATATTACATTTAAACCAAGAAGCATAATTTTGTTCCATTGCCTTATATAAAAGGTGTATAATTCACCTTATGAAGGTCTGAAAGACGACGGGTAATATTAACCCCTAGATATTTAATGAAGGACTTAGGCCAAGGAATTGAAAATTCTGTTGTGAAAATTGTAGCTTTAGGGTAGGAAGGGAAATATTTAAAGCCTCGGTTTTGTCTATGTTGATTTTTAATCCTGAAAATTGGCCAAAAGGAAACAGGCAGCATTTGGGATGGTGATGGCCTATGTTAATACCTTGGATATTGGGGTTAACTCTAATAGTGAGTGAGCTAAGGGTTCAATAGCCAGAGCAAATAATAGGGAGGAAAGCGGACAGCTTTGCCTACTGCCTCGTTGAATATCAATCTGAACTTTGGCGCTCCTGGTAGTTTTAATGTAGCTTTAGGATTGCTATAATAGGTCTGGATTAGGTTCAGATCGAGTTAGGAAAGCCAAGTTTGATAAGACTCTTCATGAGATATGACCATTCAATAGAGTTGAACGCTTTTTCTATATCCAAAACAAATAAACATGTTGGAGTCTGGTTTTGATTGGCCCAATGAATGGAGTTAAGGATGCGTCTAATGTTATCCCCTGCTTATCTGTAGGGAAGAAAGCCTGCCTGGTCTGAGGAGGAATTGAGTTATTCTGTCTGCCATGTGTTTTCCAAGAATTTTACTATCCCCATTTAGTAATGAAATGGGTCTAAAGTTTTTAAATTCCTTAGGGCCTCTACCTTCCTTCGGGAAGAATACCATATCTGCCTGATTAAGTGGTACAGAGTGTCCCTCTAATATTCTATTAAATACAGTTGTTAAATGGGGTGCGAGTTAGTCTGAACATTTTTTATAATATAAGTTGGAAAACCCATCAGGGCCTGGGGCTTTTCCAAGTTTCAAGTTTTGGATTCTTTTTTTTTACTTCCAATTCCTTGACTTTGGCACTAAGGGAATCTTTTTCTTTGCTATTAAGGCAAGGAAGGTCACAGGAATCAAGAAAGAAAGTTGCTCTTGCATCTCCATTTAAGGATGTAGAGATATATAATTTTTGAAAAAAAGCTTGAAAGGTTTCTTGTATTTTATTCAGGCTAACACTAATGTCTCCTGTGTGAGTCTTAATTTGGAACATTTTTGATTGTAAGAATTTACCCTTAAGTTTTCTAGTGAGTAAGGAGTCCGGTTTGTTGGATTAGGGGTAAGAATTTATGGTGCGTCCATCACTTTTTCTGTATTGTGAGTTAAAATCAAATCCAATTCTGATCTGGTTTTATCTATATTCTGGCTGGATTTTTTTGATTAATCTTTTCCAAATTAATTAACTCTTTTCTCATGGTTATTTCCTTGAGTTTTTTGTGTGTGGAAGTTAATTTGATACAAAAGCCCCTTATATAGAAAAACAAGAGGGGTGGGAGAGAGAGAGAGCACTAATTCCTAGTGCAGATAACCAGGATTTCATACAGTCCCCATATCCCTGTGTGTACCAATAGATAGAGGTACAACCCTCACCTTGAGCAACCTCACCACATGAGGTATTTCCAACGCTTTCAAATGTATAGGTGCCTTATAGTTGGTACTTCTGATGCGGGGGTGTTTATATCGTAGTGTTACAATGCCGGTGAATAAAAATTGTGAATCACGATCAGGTAACTTCTACTCTTTAGTGCTGACAGCACATAGGAGAGTTACTACAGGACAATTGTTTTTAAAGATATTCGGATCATTGAGAAAGCCACATTTCACAGTGGTGAAACGCGTCTGTTCAACCTTTTTATTAATATTGATATCAATATTTGAACATTAAAAATAAAATATTTTTATTTATTACACTTTCTAGACATGGTTGTATTATTTACCCTATGATTACCTGATGCTGATTCATATTATCATTCACCGGCATAGTAATACTACGATTGTGGTGAAAAATAGTGAACAAACATAGGTTCACAAATTTGAACACATATATATATATATATATATATATATATATATATATATATATAAACACCCCCATTGTGTATTGTGGATCCCTAGAGGAGCAAACGGAATGGCAGAAGCAGCAGAAGTACCGACTATAAGGCAACTATACATTGGGAAGCTTTGGAAATACCTTATGTGGTGAGGTTCCTCAAGGTGAGGATGTACCTATATCTAATCTGGTACTCACGGGGACTGTATGGAATCGTGTTTATCTGCACTAGGAATTGGTGCGCTCTCTCCCTCCCCTCTTGTTTTTATCTAGTATTTTACACACATTGGTGAACTGTGTCGTCCACGAGAAAAGCTGCACACCTGTCGGAGACCAATATAACCCCAAACATTAACTACATCTTTAGACATTTACCGTACATTCCACCAGTCATGTTACGGATCATTCTACTATAAATATATAAAGGTACACTGGTGAAGAGCCACAGATTAAAAACAGGAAGATCCACTCCCTGAGACTACATTAGGCCCTTATAAAGGCTTTATGTGCAGCCCAGCTCCAACCCATATCCGAATCTGCGTTAATGTTGGTCAATATTTTGAGCAATATAGTCTCTGAATCTTGGATTTGATAACATCTCATTCAGTTTCCAAGTATATGGTTGGTGGACGTTAAGGCCTAACATCATTGAAATACTAACAGAAGAGTGATCAGACCATGTACAGGGATGAATTTCAGCTTTGTTTAATTGGTCGACAAGGATGAGTCCATAATAATGGTATCTATTCTGGAATGAGTTATGAACCGGTGAACAAAATTTATATTCTGTATCGTTAGGGTGCAATTGTCTACGGGCATCTACCAGATGCAGTTCATTTAGTAAAGAAGCTATTTGGGTAAGTTTGTTTGAGAATCTGTGACCTTGTCCCTGAGTTGACCTATCCTGGCTGTGATTAAGGGCTAGATTTAGGTCTGCTCCTAAATTTATTTTACCCATGTCCGTTGACCTAATGTATTGCAATAACTTAATAAAAGTTATATGAGGGGTAGTTGTAAGAGCATAAAAAGCAATTAGAGAGAGTTTCACACCAAATCGATTTCCTGAGATAACGATAAAATTACAGTCATTGGGCCTTATTAAATTAGCCCTCGTAGTTCCCTGGGTCCGCGCAAAAGACAGTTTTTTGCTGTTTGCGAGGACCGATTCCCCAATATGTCCCTTGCAGCCTGCTTTGCGTGATGACACCGAAAAATGGCCGGGAATAGGCTACGAGTGAGCTACATAGTAACACGCAGCCATAAATCTATGAGTTGAATCTCACACCTCGGAAGAATCCCTACAGGTACAAAAAAGTGCCAGCAAGGGCTCTTAAAGCTTCTACATGCTGCCTCGGAGCAGCCCGATAACGCTGTGTGATACTCCCCCAGCTCCCTAAACACATCCCCATGCTGCAAGGGTCCCTATAGAGACCCCTGCAGCCTCCCACATTAACCCCTTGGAGCAGGGGTCACCGATCTGCATTGATCAGGCCCCCGCTGCATTTAAAAATGTCAAATTTCTCGCCGCTGGTCCTCAAAGGGCCTGGGGCACACTATTAACCTATCCCAGCCGCGGCACCAAAAAATGAACCCCCTCTATGCTGGGGTTCCCCATTGGGCCCCCCAAAGTATCCCCAATATTAACCCCTTGCTGCAGGGGTCCATAGGGAGCCTAGCAGCTCCTCCCCACATTAACCCCTTGCAGCGGGGGGTCCCCGATCGTCATCGATCAGGCCCCTGCTGCATTTAAAAATGTCAAATTACCTGCCGCTCGGGTCCTTAAAAGACCGTAAAAATGAACCACTGCCGCCCCCCCTCAAGCAACTAAAATTAACTTCTATCATTTATGGGGCTCTAAACAGTCCCCCATAAGACTTAATTAACCTTGTCACTCATGGGGGTCAATACAGATCTCCATAAGCCCTTAATTAACCCCATAAGCCTTAATTAACCCTGTAATACATAAAAAAAATTAAAATTACTCACCTGCAGAGGAAAAGACATACACACATACACATAACATTACAGTCATAAATACATTATAAATATACACCTAACTACAATACATTTCCCCCTATCTATACCTAACCCCCAATCTAAACATCACCCCCTATCTATACCTAACCTCCAATCTATTGGGGGGAATAGTGTAGTGTAGTAATTTATTGGGGGGGAATAGTGAAGTGTAGTGTTTGTACTTAGTGTCATGAGGGTCCTGGAGGACCCTCATGGCACTTATGGGGTTAATTATAGGCTTCTAATTGTCCTATGAGGGTCTTCATAAACCCCTATGGGACTGATTGTGTTAACTAGAGGCTTACAGCGGTCTGTATAGACCCCATGAGGGATGGGGTTAGATGGAGGTTTATGGGTGTCTGTATAGACCCCCATAAAGGATGGGGTTAGATGGAGGCGTACGGGGGTCTGTATAGACCCTCATAAGTGATGAGATTAAATAGGGCGAGATGGGGTTAAATAGGCCCAGTTAAGGTTATTAGGTCCAGATTGGTTTAAATAGGCCCAATTAGGGTTAGATTGGCCCAGTTAGGGTTTAGTATGGGTTAATGGGGTATAGTTAGGGTTAATAGTGTAGTGTAGTGCTTAGACTTTGCCATGAGGGGCCGGGAGCACCCTCATGGCACTTGTAGGGTTAACCTAGGGGTAAATAGTATCCTATAGCGGTCTATATAGACCCCTATTGGACTGAGGGGGTTAGTTATAGTCTAATGGGGCACTGTATAGAGCCCCATGGGTTATAGGGTTAATTTAAGTGCTCATGGGGTTCATTTTAGTTGCCTGGGGGGGTATTTATAGTATAGCCCCCCCCCCCCCCATGGCAGGGGTTCATATTTTTAGTGCGGGCCCTATCAGTACACTTTACGGTCCTTTAAGGACCTGCAAGGTGGGAAATTGGAAAGCGGGGTCACGATTGGTGCCGATCGGGGAACCCAGCTGCAAAGGGGTAATGTGGGCGGGCTGCAGGGGTCCCTATGGACCCCTGCAGCAAGGGATTAATGCGGGTAACTTCGGGGGTCCCGATGGGGACCCCCAGCATAGAGAGGTATAATTTAAGGTGCCGGGGAGGGGGTAGTTGGAGTATGCCCCACGGCAGGGCTTATATGGAGGACTGCCGCGGAGGTCCCAATCAGAACCCCCGCGGCAATTGATGTCACTCCTCATGAAGATTTTCTCTGTGTTGACACGGACAGCCCTGCTGCGTAGCTCACACATTGTTTGCAGCCGGTCTAATTTAATAGCGCCGTAACTTTTCAAACTTTGCAGCACGTAGGTTTTAAGTAGAAACCTCGTATCTACGAGGCTGGAATTTAATAAGGCTGATTGTCGGTATATTGATTTTCAATACAAAAAGGGAAATCTTTCTGATTTAAAATAGCAACTGCAGCCTTTTTAGACTGCTGGCTAGAAGCAAAATAAATAGGATAAAATGTATGCATATATCTTGGGATTTTATTATGGGCAAACTGTGTTTCTTGTAAAAAAAAAAAAAAAAAAAAAAGCACTGAAGGGTGCAAATGTTTATAAAAAAACATAACAAACAAATTAGGTAGTAACATTGACTATGATCCTCAATATTACACTAAGGGCACAATTGTGCCAGAGGGAAGGAAGAGAAAAATTCCCACCTTCAAAGTCTTCTTAGTTGAGGAAAATACAAAATATTATATAAACAAACATATATAGTACTGGATTAAGATCAGATAAAAAAAAATTAAAAGAGGAGGGGACCAAGGTAAATATGTGCCGTTTTGCCAAATATTTCCAGGATTTTAAAAAGGAAATATAATA
This sequence comes from Discoglossus pictus, assembly GCA_027410445.1. Classification (NCBI taxonomy): domain Eukaryota; kingdom Metazoa; phylum Chordata; class Amphibia; order Anura; family Alytidae; genus Discoglossus; species Discoglossus pictus. The sequence goes on from CM050167.1 coordinate 14,692,205, forward strand.
AGGGAGGTACGTTTTTGAGAAATCAGACACATAGGGCAATATATTACGCCGTAGTATTAACCAGCATACTAAAGTCGTTATAGATCTAAGGTTTGTATATCCAGCTCTAGTTGGTTTAACCTCCTAAGCGGTAATCGTGACTCTGGGTTAATTTTAGGTACCTAAATTGGTAACCCCGAGCCACGCTCAGGGTTACTGCATGGAGGATCTGGAGGGGGCCCAGTGCTGCCATATTTGCCTGGGCCCCCTCAGCTCATTATTCCTCCTCCTCATCCCTCCTTCTCCCTGATCATCCTCTTCTTCCTTCCCCGTTATCATCCTCCTCCTTCTTCCCCGTTAACATCCTCCTCCTCCTTCCCCCTTTAGGATCCTGCTCCTCACTTCCCCCTGATCATCCTCCTCACTTCCCCCTCGCTCCTTACTCGTAATGAGATGAGCTGCCTGCTCATCTCTCCCCATGCAGCCTGTCTTCCGGCAGTGAAGTGACCGGCTTATGCTAATGACGTTACGTCACAAGCGTGACGATCAGGGGGAAGTGAGGAGCAGGATCCTAAGGGGGGGAAGGAGAAGGATCATAAGGGGGGAAGGAGGAGGATGATAACGGGGGAAGGAGGAGGAGAATGATAACGGGGGAAGGTACTAGGAGGAGGATGATAACGGGGGAAGGAGGAGGAGAATAATAACGGGGAAGGAGGAGGAGGATGATAAGGGAGAGAGAAGGAGAAGGGGAGAGGGAGGAGGGGAAGGGGTAAAGGGAGGATAAGGGGGAAAAGGAAGGATAAGGGGGAAGTGAGGAGGAGGTTATGGGGGAAGGAGGAGGATGATAAGGGGGATGATGATAAGGGGGTAAGGGAAGATAAGGGGAAAGGAAGGAGGAGGGGGAAGGAAGATGATGATAAGGGGGAAGGAGGGGGAGAATGATTGGGGGAAAGGAGGGAAGGGAGGAAGATAAGGGGGGAAGGAGGGAGGTGGATGATAACGGGAGGAGAATGATAAATGGTAAGGAGGGAGGAGGAGGATAAGGGGGGAAAGGAGGAGGGGAATGGGGAAAGGGAGGTGATTGGAGAGGGGGGAATTGAGGAGGATAAGGGGGAGGAGCATAAGAGAGGAGGAGAAGGCAGAAGGGGAGAAAGAGATGAGGATAAGGGGTAAAGGGCAGTATGATTATATCAGTATTTTTTTATGTACTGCTTCAACATTCTAAATACTGACATAATCATACCGCCAGGAGGGTTATTAGATTAGAGAAAGTTTTTATTTAGAAGGAAAGACCGTGATTGATGTAGAGGGGTCAGAAGAGACAGGTTGTAATCTTTTCTGGTTCGTCTTCGACGTGACTTCCCTCCATTATTGAGTAGGTCTTCACTGGGTTTAAGGGTCCAAATATACCTGTAGATCAGCGTCCGTAATGAGTTTGGGTTGGAGAAGATGCTTGTGACATTCTTCCAAATCATGTGCAATGTAGGTAGATGAGCCTAATTGAAATATGAGGCTGAAAGGGAAGCTCAATCTGTAATTTAAATTATTCATATTCAAGATTTGTAAAGCAAGTTTGAGTTGTTTGCGTTTCTGCAAGGTACAGGGAGCTAGATCTGCATAAATCTGTAGTGGTGAACAGTCAGGGACGATAACAGAAGGTGTTTTTCTTGCCGCAGCCAGCATATCGTCTCTTATCTTCCTAGTTTCAAGTTTTGGATTATTTTTTTTTACTTCCAATTCCTTGACTTTGGCACTAAGGGAATCTTTTTCTTTGGTATTAAGGCAAGGAAGGTCACAGGAATCAAGAAAGAAAGTTGCTCTTGCATCTCCATTTAGGGATGTAGAGATATATAATTTTTGAAAAAAAGCTTGAAAGGTTTCTTGTATTTTATTCAGGCTAACACTAATGTCTCCTGTGTGAGTCTTAATTTGGAAATTTTTTGATTGTAAGAATTTACCCTTAAGTTTTCTAGTGAGTAAGGAGTCCGGTTTGTTGGATTAGAGGTAAGAATTTATGGTGCGTCCATCACTTTTTCTGTATTGTGAGTTAAAATCAAATCCAATTCTGATCTGGTTTTATCTATATTCTGGCTGGATTTTTTTGATTAATCTTTTCCAAATTAATTAACTATTTTCTCAGGGTTATTTCCTTGAGTTTTTTGTGTGTGGAAGTTAATTTGATACAAAAGCCCCTTATATAGAAAAACAAGATGGGTGGGAGAGAGAGAGCACTAATTCCTAGTGCAGATAACCAGGATTTCATACAGTCCCCATATCCCTGTGTGCACCGATAGAGGTACAACCCTCACCTTGAGCAGCCTCACCACATGAGGTATTTTCAACGCTTTCAAATGTATAGGTGCCTTATAGTTGGTACTTCTGATGCGGGGGTGTTTATATCGTAGTGTTACAATGCCGGTGAATAATAATGTGAATCAGGATCAGGTAACTTCTACCCTTTAGTGCTGACAGCACATAGGAGAGTTACTACAGGACAATTTTTTTTAAAGATATTCGGATCATTGAGATGGTGGTGAAACGCGTCTGTTCAACCTTTTTATTAATATTGATATCAATATTTGAACATTAAAAATAAAATATTTTTATTTATTACACTTCCTAGACATGGTTGTATTATTTACCCTATGATTACCTGATGCTGATTCATATTATCATTCACCGGCATAGTAATACTACGATTGTGGTGAAAAATAGTGAACAAACATAGGTTCACAAATTTGAACACACACACATATATATATATATATATATATATATATATATAAACACCCCCATTGTGTATTGTGGATCCCTAGAGGAGCAAACGGAATGGCAGAAGCAGCAGAAGTACCGACTATAAGGCAACTATACATTGGGAAGCTTTGGAAATACCTTATGTGGTGAGGTTCCTCAAGGTGAGGGATGTACCTATATCTAATCTGGTACTCACGGGGACTGTATGAAATCGTGTTTATCTGCACTAGGAATTGGTGCGCTCTCTCCCACCCCTCTTGTTTTTATCTAGTATTTTACCCACATTGGTGAACTGTGTCGTCCACGAGAAAAGCTGCACACCTGTCGGAGACCAATATAACCCCAAACATTAACTACATCTTTAGACATTTACCGTACATTCCACCAGTCATGTTACGGATCATTCTACTATAAATATATAAAGGTACACTGGTGAAGTGCCACATATTAAAAACAGGAAGATCCACTCCCTGAGACTACATTAGGCCCTTATAAAGACTTTATGTGCAGCCCAGCTCCAACCCATATCCGAATTTGCGTTAATGTTGGTCAATATCTTGAGCAACATAGTCTCTGAATCTTGGATTTGATAACATCTCATTCAGTTTCCAAGTATATGGTTGGTGGGCGTTAAGGCCTAACATTATTGAAATACTAACAGAAGAGTGATCAGACCATGTACAGGGATGAATTTCAGCTTTGTTTAATTGGTCGACAAGGATAAGTCCATAATAATGGTATCTATTCTGGAATATGAGTTATGAACCGGTGAACAAAATTTATATTCTGGGTCGTTAGGGTGCAATTGTCTCCGGGCATCTACCAGATGCAGTTCATTTAGTAAAGAAGCTATTTGGGTAAGTTTGTTTGAGAATCTGTGACCTTGTCCCTGAGTTGACCTATCCTGGCTGGGATTAAGGGCTAGATTTAGGTCTGCTCCTAAAATTATTTTACCCATGTCCGTTGACCTAATGTATTGCAATAACTTAATAAAAGTTATATGAGGGGTAGTTGTAAGAGCATAAAAAGCAATTAGAGAGAGTTTCACACCAAATCGATTTCCTGAGATAACAATAAAATTACAGTCATTGGGCCTTATTAAATTAGCCCTCGTAGTTCCCTGGGTCCGCGCAAAAGACAGTTTTTTGCTGTTTGCGAGGACCGATTCCCCAATATGTCCCTTGCAGCCTGCTTTGCGTGATGACACCGAAAAATGGCCGGGAATAGGCTACGAGTGAGCTACATAGTAACACGCAGCCATAAATCTATGAGTTGAATCTCACACCTCGGAAGAATCCCTACAGGTACAAAAAAGTGCCAGCAAGGGCTCTTAAAGCTTCTACATGCTGCCTCGGAACAGCCCGATACCGCTGTGTGATACTCCCCCTGCTCCCTAAACACATCCCCATGCTGCAGGGGTCCCTATAGAGACCCCTGCAGCCTCCCACATTAACCCCTTGGAGCAGGGGTCACCGATCTGCATTGATCAGGCCCCCGCTGCATTTAAAAATGTCAAATTTCTCGCCGCTGCTCCTCAAAGGGCCTGCGGCACACTATTAACCTATCCCAGCCGCGGCACCAAAAAATTAACCCCCTCTATGCTGGGGTTCCCCATTGGGACCCCCAAAGTATCCCCAATATTAACCCCTTGCTGCAGGGGTCCATAGGGAGCCTAGCAGCTCCCCCCCACATTAACCCCTTGCAGCGGGGGATCCCCGATCGTCATTGATCAGGCCCCTGCTGCATTTAAAAATGTCAAATTACCCGCCGCACGGGTCCTTAAAAGACCGTTAAGGTCCTGAGAGGACCCGTGCTAAAAAAAATGAACCCCTGCCGCCCCCCCTCAAGCAACTAAAATTAACTTATATCATTCATGGGGCTCTAAACAGTCCCCCATAAGCCTTAATTAACCTTGTCACTCATGGGGGTCAATACAGATCTCCATAAGCCCTTAATTAACCCCATAAGCCTTAATTAACCCTGTAATTCATAAAAAAATAAAAATTACACACCTGCAGAGGAAAAGACATACACAAATACACATAACATTACAGTCATAAATACATTATAAATAAACACCTAAATACATTTCCCCCTATCTATACCTAACCCCCAATCTAAACATCACCCCCTATCTATACCTAACCCCCAATCTAAACATCACCCCCTATCTATACCTAACCTCCAATCTATTGGGGGGAATAGTGTAGTGTAGTAATTTATTGGGGGGGAATAGTGAAGTGTAGTGTTTGTACTTAGTGTCATGAGGGTCCTGGAGGACCCCCATGGCACTTATGGGGTTAATTATAGGCTTCTAATTGTCCTAAGAGGGTCTTCATAAACCCCTATGGGACTGATTGTGTTAACTAGAGGCTTACAGCGGTCTGTATAGACCCCATAAGGGATGGGGTTAGATGGAGGTTTATAAGTGTCTGTATAGACCCCCATAAAGGATGGGGTTAGATGGAGGCTTACGGGGGTCTGTATAGACCCTCATAAGTGATGGGATTAAATAGGGCTAGATGGGGTTAAATAGGCCCAGTTAGGGTTATTAGGTCCAGATTGGTTTAAATAGGCCCAATTAGGGTTAGATTGGCCCAGTTAGGGTTAGATAGGGTTTAGTATGGGTTAATGGGGTATAGTTAGGGTTAATAGTGTAGTGTAGTGCTTAGACTTTGTCATGAGGGTCCTGGAGCACCCTCATGACACTTGTAGGGTTAACCTAGGGGTAAATAGTGTCCTATAGCGGTCTATATAGACCCCTATTGGACTGAGGGGGTTAGTTATAGTCTAATGGGGCACTGTATATAGCCCCATGGGTTATAGGGTTAATTTAAGTGCTCATGGGGTTCATTTTAGTTGCCTGGGGGGGGGGGTACTTATAGTATAGTCCCCCCCCCCTCCCCATGGCAGGGGTTCATATTTTTAGTGCGGGCCCTTTCAGTACCCTTTACGGTCCTTTAAGGACCTGCAAGGTGGGAAATTGGAAAGCGGGGTCACGATTGGTGTCGATCGGGGACCCCAGCTGCATATGGGTAATGTGGGCGGGCTGCAGGGGTGCCTATGGACCCCTGCAGCAAGGGGTTAATGCGGGTAACTTCAGGGGTCCCGATGGAGACCCCCAGCATAGAGAGGGATAATTTTATGTGCCGGGGAGGGGGTAGTTGGAGTACCCCCCACGGCAGGGCTTATATGTAGGACTGCCGCGGAGGTCCCAATCAGAACCCCCGCGGCAATTGATGTCACTCCTCATGAAGATTTTCTCTGTGTTGACACGGACGGCCCTGCTGCGTAGCTCACACATTGTTTGCAGCAGGTCTAATTTAATAGCGCTGTAAGTTTTCAAACTTTGCAGCACGTAGGTTTTAAGTAGAAACCTTGTATCTACGAGGCTGGAATTTAATAAGGCTGATTGTCGGTATATTGATTTTCAATACAAAAAGGGAAATCTTTCTGATTTAAAATAGCAACTGCAGCCTTTTTAGACTGCTGGCAAGAAGCAAAATAAATAGGATAAAATGTATGCATATATCTTGGGATTTTATTATGGGCAAACTGTGTTTCTTGTAAAAAAAAAAAAAAAAAAAAAAAACACTGAAGGGTGCAAATGTTTATAAAAAAACATAACAAACAAATTAGGTAGTAACATTGACTATGATCCTCAATATTACACTAAGGGCACAATTGTGCCAGAGGGAAGGAAGGGAAAAATTCCCACCTTCAAAGTCTTCTTAGTTGAGGAAAATACAAAATATTATATAAACAAACAAATATAGTACTGGATTAAGATCAGATAAAAAAAAAGGTAAATATGTGCCATTTTGCCAAATATTTCCAGGATTTTAAAAAGGAAATATAATAAGGGAGGTACGTTTTTGAGAAATCAGACACATAGGGCAATATATTACGCCGTAGTATTAACCAGCATACTAAAGTCGTAAAGTCCTTATAGATCTAAGGTTTGTATATCCAGCTCTAGTTGGTTTAACCTCCTAAGCGGTAATCGTGACTCTGGGTTAATTTTAGGTACCTAAATTGGTAACCCCGAGCCACGCTCAGGGTTACTGCATGGAGGATCTGGAGGGGGCCCAGTGCTGCCATATTTGCCTGGGCCCCCTCAGCTCATTATTCCTCCTCCTCATCCCTCCTTCTCCCTGATCATCCTCTTCTTCCTTCCCCGTTAACATCCTCCTCCTCCTTCCCCCTTTAGGATCCTGCTCCTCACTTCCCCCTGATCATCCTCCTCACTTCCCCCTCTCTCCTTACTTGAAATCAGATGAGCTGCCTGCTCATCTCTCCCCATGCAGCCTGTCTTCCGGCAGTGAAGTGACCGGCTTATGCTAATGACGTTACGTCACAAGCGTGACGATCAGGGGGAAGTGAGGAGTAGGATCCTAAGGGGGGGGGGAAGAGAAGGATCATAAGGGGGGAAGGAGGAGGATGATAACGGGGGAAGGAGGAGGAGGATGATAACGGGGGAAGGAGGAAGAGGATGATAACGGGGGAAGGAGGAAGAGGATGATAATGGGGGGAAGGGAGGAGGAGGATGATAACAATGGAAGGAGGAGGAGGATGATAACGGGGGAAGGTACTAGGAGGAGGATGATAACGGGGGAAGGAGGAGGAGGATGATAACGGGGAAGGAGGAGGAGGATGATAAGGGAGAGAGAAGGAGAAGGGGGAGAGGGAGGAGGGGAAGGGGTAAAGGGAGGATAAGGGGGGAAAGGAAGGATAAGGGGGAAGTGAGGAGGAGGTTATGGGGGAAGGAGGAGGATGATAAGGGGGATGATGATAAGGGAGGAAGGGAAGATAAGGGGAAAGGAAGGAGGAGGGGGAAGGAAGATGATGATAAGGGGGAAGGAGGGGGAGAATGATTGGGGAAAGGAGGGAAGGGAGGAGGATAAGGGCGGAAGGAGGGAGGTGGATTATAAGGGGAGGAGAATGATAAGGGGGTAAGGAGGGAGGATGATAAGGAGGGAGGAGGAGGATAAGGGGTGGAAAGGATAAGGGGAATTGGGAAAGGGAGGTGATTGGAGAGGGGGGAATTGAGGAGGATAAGGGGGAGGAGCATAAGGGAAGAGGAGAAGGCAGAAGGGGAGAAAGAGATGAGGATAAGGGGTAAAGGGCAGTATGATTATATCAGTATTTTTTTATGTACCGCTTCAACATTCTAAATACTGACATAATCATACCGCCAGGAGGGTTAATAGATTAGAGAAAGTTTTTAATTAGAAGGAAAGATCGTGATTGATGTAGAGGGGTCAGAAGAGACAGGTTGTAATCTTTTCTGGTTCGTCTTCGACGTGACTTCCCTCCATTATTGAGTAGGTCTTCACTGGGTTTAAGGGTCCAAATATACCTGTAGATCAGCGTCCGTAATGAGTTTGGGTTGGAGAAGATGCTTGTAACATTCTTCCAAATCATGTGCAATGTAGGTAGATGAGCCTAATTGAAATATGACGCTGAAAGGGAAGCTCCATCTGTAATTTATATTATTCATATTCAAGATTTGTAAAGCAGGTTTGAGTTGTTTGCGTTTCTGCAAGGTACAGGGAGCTAGATCTGCATAAATCTGTAGTGGTGAACAGTCAGGGACGATAACAGCAGGTGTTTTTCTAGCCGCAGCCAGCATATCGTCTCTTATCTTCTGGCGAAGAAATCGAATGATGACATTTTTCGGTAGATCTGAGTTATTTGGGCCCCCTAAATCTCTATCAACCTGCTCCATTTACCAGGAATCTTCTTGTTGAGCCGGGAGGAGAGTAGAAAAAAAAGTAGTGTTCAAATATTGTAATAGATCTGTGATGGATCTGGGAATACCTCTGATACGTATATTATGGTGTCTGGTCCTATTCTCCAGATCCTCTGATTTGTTTTCCACTTATTGATTAAGCAGTATTTTGTGTAATATCTGATCTATCATTGGTGTCAATTGATTGTCAATTAACTGATCTGTAATATTTTCAAGAGCATTTGTGTTTTGGCCCAAATCCGAAATATCTTGCGTTAGATATATGTGATTGTAGTAACGTTTCAAATGGAGCCAATGGTCTGTTAGCTTTGCAGATTTGGCAGGGTTGCTGTGTGGCCCCCTCAGAATCTGAGCCATCCGTGGATCCTGCTGTGGATTCAGGTGGGAGAGCATGACCTTGAGATTGCGCTTTTTTTAAATGTTTGCGAATTTCCTTGGGCTGAGAATTTTTCTTAGGCTTGCCCATGATCATAGTTAATAGATTATTCCAATCTCAAATCAAGCAGTAATGAATTCTAAACTCCCGCTCGTGATCATGAATATACCGTATATTCACAGTTGATAAGGCTCTGGGTTTTCATACAGCTATAAGGTTGTTTAAAGGCAAAGTGGGATTTGAGATTTTAGAATGAAAATCGTATATACTTGAAGTCTTCAATATAGCCACAAGGTGGCACCAAAGGCATAGTAAAGTTCATACAAACACAATGGAATGATGCTGCCTATAGCCAGTGTAAACCAGATATACAGAGCTTCAAAGCTAAGTTCAGGTTTGAGCTCTGTATTGTAATTTTTAAAGATATGTAGGAAATCCAATCTTCTTATATATTTTAGTTTATATATAGTTCTGCCCATATTATTCAATTGTTATTGTAGAGAGCCCCCTTCTGGATCACTACCTTGTCGTGGTGAAGGGGCTTGTGTACTTTGATGAAGCTGTGAGCTATACCATGTAGGGTCAGCCAAGATGGGCAGGTCATGGCAGAGAGGTCACACAAATCGCATTCCACTGGAGAAGGAACTACCAACCTACTCCAGTATCTTTGCTAAGAAAACTTTATGGATAGGCACCACCAGAGACATAACGATATGGCACCAGAAGATGAGCCCCTTAGGTCAGAAGGTGCCTACCACATTACTGAGGAAGAGCAGAGGGCAAGTACAAGTAACACCAGATCTAATGAAGTGGTCGGGCCAAAGCTGAAAGGACACCCAGCTGTGGATGTGTCTGAAGGGGAAAGGAAGGTCTGCTGCTGCTATGAACCAAGGCTAACTAGATGTGGTCAAGAATGAAATGACAAGGTTAAATAAACATTGATATCCTGGAAATTATTGAACTTAAATGGACCGGAATGGGACATTTACCATCAGACAACCACCATATCTTCTACTGTGGTTGAGGAATCCCGCAGAAGAAATGGAGTAGCCATCCTAGCAATCAAAGAGTGGCCAAAGCAGTGGTCGGTTACAACCCAATAAGTGACAGAATGATTTTGATTATCATTCAAGGCAAGCCATTTAATATCATAGTGATCCAAGTCTATGCTCCAACCGTGGATGCTGAAGAGGCTGATTTTGTCCAGTTCTACGAAGACATTCAACACGTCATAGATATAACACCAAGAAAATTTTTCCTATCATCATAGAAGATTGTAATGCCTAAGTAGGGAACCAAAATAAATAAAATCCCTTGTGAATATGCAGTAGAAGTAATGATTAGATTTAAGGGACTAGATATGGAAGATAGAATGCCTGAAGAACTTTGGACCAAAGTTTGCAACATTATCCAGGAAACAGCAACAAAGAATATCCCAAAAAGAAAGAAAAGGCTTTAAAAGAAGGAAAGTGAAAGGTAGTGTAGACAAGAAAAGATTTGTCCAACTGAATGCAGAATTCCCGAGGATAGCAAGAAGAGACAAGGAGGCATTCTACAATGAGCAATGTAAATAGACTGAAGAAGGTAACAGAATTGGTAAATCAAGAGATCTCATCAAAAAAATTGGGAACCTAAAAGGCACCTTTCATTCCAAAGTGGGAGTGATAAAAGACAAAAAAGGTATGGACTTAACAGAAGAAGATCAGATAAAGAAGAGGTGGCAGAAATACACAGAAGATATATACAGGAAGGATCTTAACAGCAGTGATGACCTCAATAATTTGTCTAATGAGCTGGAGCCAGACATCTTGGAGAGCGAAGTGAGATGGACACTAGGATGTCTTGCTGATAATAAGGCTGCAGGAGGTGATGGAATCCCAATTGAACTCATTTCACATACCAGCAAGGTAATGCTTAAGATGCTACAAGCTCAACTCCAACAATATATGGACCAGGAACTACCACGAGATGTGCAGAGGAAGAGGCACAAGAGAACAGATTGCCAATGTCCATGGATAATAGAAAAAGCAATAGGGAGTTAAAAAAACATTTACTTCTGCTTCATAGACTATTCTAAAGCCTTTGACTATGTGGATCACAACAAAAGGTGGCATGTCCTTAAAGAGATGGGAGTACCAGATCATCTCATCCTTCTCCTAAAGAATTTATATGTCGACCAAGAAGCCACAGTCAGAACTGAACATGGGACAACAGAATGGTTCAAGATCGGTAAAGAAGTGCCACAAGGTTGTATATTGTCACCTTATTTATTCAACCTATATGCAGAGTACATCATGCGTAAGGCTAGACTGGATGAATCCAAAGCCGGAATCAATATTGCTGGAAGGGATATAAACAACGTCAGATACACCGATGAGACTGCTCTGATGGCTGCTAGTGAGGAGGAACTAAAGGACTTATTGATGAGGGCAAAAGTTGGCCCGCTGCTCAATGTTTAAAAGACGAAGATCATGGCAAACGGAAATCTCACTTCCTAGCAAATAGACAGGGAATAAGTAGAGGCAGTGACAGATTTGACTTTCCTTGGATCCAAGATCTATGCAGATGGTGACTGTAGTCATGAAATTAAAAGATGTTTACTTCCTGGTGCCCCCCCCCCCCCCAATCAGCATGCTGAACCCAGGGAATAATATTAACCCACTATTTACCTACTGTTGCTTGCTCAGCCAATCTCCTTGCAACTTCCTGTCACATGTCAATGATACACTACATTTCCCAGGCTCCTTTGCCTACATATCCCATGCTGCTTTGCACCACAGCAGTTAGAAGAGCAGTGTTGTCACTGCTGGTATATGACTCATCCCTGCTTCCTGACTATGCTGTGTGGTGTTACCATAGCAACTAACATAGTGCTATGTCTGAAATCTTTCTATAACCGGATTGGCCAAAAAAATTGGAGGGAGTCTTAACCTTCATTTAAACTGCTAACTTCAAGGTAAGTGTTTAAATGTTTATTTTGGTATTTTTTCATACAAACATTTTTTTTTCATACACTTCTGATTCTCCTCCATCAGATCCATTCATAATCCAGGAAACTTAGATATCCCTTTAACCCAAACATACGAAAAAAGCACAAATATATGTCTAACAGCCTATATATGAGTATATCTGTTAGATAGAATTGCTATCCCTACACAGCTCTTGGAGTGAATGACAAATAATAAAGAATATAAAAAGAAAATGAAATGATTACAATGTATAAATTACTGTTACAAGCTCTGCATTCAGTTAGACCAAAGTACAGCCTGGAAAAATAATCAATAGTAAACAATACGACTACAATAAATAAAGACAATGTGAATGTAATTATCAGGAAACAACACAATTATTAAATATAAGTAAGTGACTAGAGCTGAATATGGAAAAGTATAAAAATGTGAGCAAATGGGTAAGTGAAACCAATGTTATAAGCTTTGAATCTAGAGGCGGTATCAATCTCCTTGATGCACTAGAACTAAATACTATGATATAAAATTGTCTTGAACCCATAAGTATGACTAAATACAGTGAAGTAAGATATTCCCTAGACAACAACTAAGGGGAGGTAAGATATATTACAGCAAAAACTCATATACTATGAGATACCATTACAATTCATTCTATTGTTTAGATAAACACTGTATAGCATTTGGGTGCAAAAGTATCAAGCAAAAAAAAAATACTTGCTTCCGTCTCACTTGCTGGAAAATCTAATATTTTAAAGTTGATTTGGTGTTTTGATGGAAATGAAGGTGCTTGGGAACACTTGTAAGGGTTTTACCCTTAATAAGAACTTGTCAAGATGCTCCCCCAATCTTCTCCTCAATTCGCAGCTAGTCATACTGACATAGTGTTTCATTAGGCAGTAAATAAGCACTGTTGAGCTGCAATTGAAGAAGTATTTTATCACGTATTTCACAGTCGATCTTAGATTTGATAGACATAGGTCATATGTTGACAAAATTTACAATGACAGCACTTGAAAGTTCCCTTAGGCAGGAAGATATCTCTAGTTTTCTTTTTTGTTCTTAAAAAAATGGCTTCTAACCATCATTATCTAGTATGATAGTAGATTTTTGCCAAATTATTTCTATACGGTTACCTAAGTATTCACATAAGGTGTTTTGAGTATCATATACAGTATCTCACAAAAGTGAGTACACCCCATTTTTGTAAATATTTCATTATATCTTTTCATGTTACAACACTGAAGAAATTAAATCTGCTACAATGTGAAGTAGTAAGTGTACGGCCTGTATAACAGTGTACATTTGCTGTCCCCTCAAAATAACTCAACACACAGCCATTAATGTCTAAACCGTTGGCAACAAAAGTGGGTACACCCCTACTGGAAATGTCCAAATTGGGCCCAAAGTGTCAATATTTTGTGTGGCCCCCATTATTTTCCAGCATTGCCTTAACCCTCATGGGAAAGGAGTTCACCAGAGCTTTGCAGGATGCGACTGGAGTCCTCTTCCACTCCTCCATGATGACATCACAGAGCTTGTGGTTGTTAGAGACCTTGCACTCCCCCCCACCTTCCATTTGATGATGCCCCACAGATGCTCAATAGGGTTTAGGTCTGGTGACATGCTTGGCCAGTCCATCACCTTGACCTTCAGCTTCTTTAGCAAGGCAGTGGTCATTTGGAGGTGAGTTTGGGGTCATTATAATGTTTGAATACTGCCCTGTGGCACAGTCTCCGAAGGGAGGGGATCATGCTCTGCTTCAGTATGTTGGCATTCATGTACATGTTTGGCATTCATGGTTCCCTCAATGAACTGTTGCTCCCCAGTGCCGGCAGCATTCATGCAGGCCCAGACCAAACATATTTACACATATTATATATAGAGAAAGAAGAAAAAGAGACGCAAATGATAGTGTAGAGTGGCAACAAATAAATATCAAAAGAACAGAGGAATATATGTTAAGGAGTAAGCCAGTTCCAACTAATGGGTTCTATATAGGGTGGATAACTTCCACCGTTGATATGAGTATATAGATCAGCTCATATATATGACCACATGGGTTATCTATGTAAGCAGCTCATTCCTGTTGAAGGACATATGCAATCACAGCTGATATCCAGATCCAAATAAAGAAATCTAAAATATAACTTTTAATAATGAATAAATAAAACAAAGGGAAATAATGAATAAAAAGTGCCAACTTGGCTCACTTAAAAACAATAGGGTGGGTGTAAAGAAAATGTTTATGTTCTTTGTGTTGGTAGCCTTAGGATATATGGTAATAGACAGAAAAGGAACCTAACTACCCATACATATATTTTCTTATTTCATTACTCTTTGATCCTCTTTTTATCTTTTATTGTTCTATTTGTTTTTTGATTTACAGTATTATATATTCAATTCTTCTTTAAAGTATATACCTTACACTACCTAACCCTACTATATATAGTGTACATAGCATCCATTATTGTTAAATGTATATGTTAGGTCTTCCTAATTGTACCTTATTTAGGTGCAGTCAGAGTATATACCTTACATCCTAAAACTACTATATATAGTGTACATAGTATACATTATTGTTAAATGTATATGTTAGGTCTTCCTAACTATACCTTATTTAGGTGCAGTCAGAGTAATGCATGTGGACTGGGCAGATGATTGAAAGTTCCATGTTACTGTCCAGTCATCTAAGGGTCCAGTCATCTTAGGTCCAGTCATCTAAGGGATTCATTAGAATTCAAGTATAAATAGATGCAGCTACTGGGTTCTCATTTACCCCAGTAGAAGCCCTTTGTTGCGAAACGTGCGTTGGGTCGTAATGCACATGCTCTAGATCTGTTCCATCTTCTGAACGTTTTGTGCGCATGCGTGGGCATCGGTTGCGTGACGTCACTGACGAGTGGAGCGGTGCTCGGTTTGGATCCGGATGAGACCACAGCCTTGTATGCAGCTCCAATTTAGGAACTTCTCTACGAGATGACAATTTCAAGGTAGGAGGCAGCTCACCCTAAGAGTGTTGCTTTGGGAAATTTTCCCTTTATTTGCGGGAAGTGTTTTTTTTTACCGGTGGATGTGAAGATCTCACAGTGCACCCTTCCTCTGCAGCATATAGCATACTTTATTAGTCTGGAGTTTACTCTTTCTACTTTTAAGGAGGGATCTTGCCTCTCCTCATGTCCCAATTTTGGGAGTAGAATTTAATATGCAGAGGTCGTATACAATCTTTGGAGTTTATGCTTAGATCCCTACATGGTTTTATGTGTGTGTCTGTGACATACAGTATAATCACACATTCATGTATAGAATACATTTAGTTAATCTGCATACAGGGCTGTGGTCTTTTCTTTACGCCCCCTATTGTTTTTAAGTGAGCTAAGTTGGTTTCTTTATTTGGATCTGGATATCAGCTGTGATTGCATATGTCCTTTACCAGGAATGGGCTGCTTACATGGATAACCCATGTGGTCATATATATGAGCTGATCTATATACTCAAATCAATGGTGGAAGTTATCCGCCCTATATAGACCCCATTAGTTGGAACTGGCTTACTCAACATATATTCCTCTGTTCTCTTGATATTTATTTGTTGCCACTCTACACGATCAGTTGCTTCTTTTTTTCTTCTTTCTCTATATATAATTGATTATTATTGCAATTGTGTGTTAGACTGGTTACAGTTATTCACTGTACAATATTCTTTCTGTGTCTCCTCTAGTCTAGTTACTACAGCAAAGCATACGTCACTTTTTTTTATATATATATATATACACATATATCTATATGTGTATATATGTTTTCTATAGTATGTTGTGTTGATTTCCCCTTATATGCATTTACCTGCTGATGCCAGATGCTGCCTCCACTCTCTCTCTGCATCACTGTTTACATTCAACCTCAGGGTTTCATCTCATATTCGGTAAGTGTTTTTGTGCTCTTTGTGCCTTATCTGTTTATCTGTCATTTAGGGATTATTTCAACTACCTTTCCTCCGTATAGATGCATACTTTTGGTGGTGAGAGTGTCATGGTCTGGGACTGCATGAGTGCTGTCGGCACTGTGGAGCTGCAGTTCATTGAGGGAACCATGAATACCAACATGTACTGTGACATACTGATGCAGAGCACGATCCCCTCCCTTCAGAGACTGGCTCACAGGGCAGTATTCCAACATGATAACGACCCCAAACACACCTCCAAGATGACCACTGCCTTGGTGATGGACTGACCAAGCATGTCACCAGATCTAAACTCTATTGAGCATCTGTGGGGCATCATCAAAAAGAAGGTGGGGGAGTGCAAGGTCTCTAACATCCACCAGCTCCGTGATGTCATCATGGAGGAATGGAAGAGGACTCCAGTGGCAACCTGTGAAGCTCTGGTGAACTCCATGCACATGAGTGTTAAGGTAAGGCTGGAAAATTATGGTGGTCACACAAAATATTGAAACTTTGGGCCCAATTTGGACATTTTCAGTTAGGGGTGTACTCACAATTTGTTGCCAACGGTTTAGAAATGTATGGCTGTGTGTTGAGTTATTTTGAGTGGACAGCACATTTACACTGTTATACAGGCTGTACACTTATTACTTTACATTGTAGTAGAGTGTCATTTCTTCAGTTTTATCACATGAAAAGATATAATAAAATATTTACAAAAATGTGAGGGGTGTATTCACTTTTGTGAGATACTGTATATAGTTGTGGTAGTTACGATATGTCGGTCACGCTATGTTCAAAGTTATGGGCTTGCGCATGCACAATGAGCACCGAAGGCAAAGACGCTCATTGTGTGGCTCATCGTGACGCCCGTAAAGTAGACAATGGGAGAGGAGCTTATCGCAAGGCCCGCAAGTTCGAGGGTGGGGGACCTTGCATTGTGTGGCAAACAGCATTGCCAACCTTTACATTTTATTGCCGTAATTTTTGATGGGAAAGTCGCTAGTCACATATATAGTTGTCATAATTGCGAGTGTTGGTCATGCAATGTTAAAAATTACGGAGTTGCGCATGCGCAATGAGCGCCAAATGCGCTCATTGCGGGCTACGCGATGAGCAAGCCCTGAAAGTTACGGGTTTAACGCGGGCTGCAATGATCACCAAAGGAGCTCATTGCGGGGCTCGCGATGAGCGCGAAAGGGTCTGCAATGAGTGCCGAATTATGAGTGTTGGTAACGCAATGTTAAAAATGATGGGCTTACACATGCGCAATGAAAACAGAGGGCGCTCAACTCGAGGCCCGAAAGTTACAGGTTTAACGAGGTCTGCAATGAGTGCCACCTTTTTTTTTTAAGGCCGCCAAAAGACGCCACTTAATTAAAAAATTACCTTACAACCTCACACACAGCACAGGGGGAGCGGCAGGGAGCATGAAAGTGAGGTTGCAAGCTAATTTAATATTTAATTGGTTTTTGGAAGGTAGAAGCCGTAACTTTTTTTCAAGCACGTAAATCAGAAACACATTTCGAGCTTGGGGAAAATTAACAATTTCCCAAGACTGCAAATGGTTTCACACCCGCAGATGCAAACAGGAGCACAGAGGAGGGAGGGGGGGGAGGGTGGAAAGAGACACAAGGGAGGGAGATAAGGTGAAAAATAACCCAGGGGAGGGAGAAGGGGCAAACAGAAACGGGAGTAAGGGAGTAAGGAGAGGCTCGCAATGACAAAGGCGCTCATTGGGGGGCTTGAAGTGCGAGGCCCGTAAAGTTGAAGGGGGGGGGCGCAATAAGCTTCAAAAGGTGCACATTGTGAGGCCTGCGATGAGCGCAGAAGGTGGGCAAGTCACTAGTGTTAAAATGATTATTAAGGATTCCAGAGATCTCCTTCTATTATGAATTAAATGTCCCTACAAATCTGATTTACTCTTGACTTTTGGAACCAAACCAAGAGTTGTCATCTATTTGTATGCAATGCTCGGTGATAGGCTCTCTTGATGATTTGTACATTGTAGGCCGTCTCTCAATCTCTTCCTCAGTTCTTGGGAGTCTGGAAGCTCACACGGTCTAATCAGTTTCTTCTGAGCTGGAGAAATTCGCAGGTAGGTTTCTTGGTAACAGGAGTATGGGAGCTCTCATGGTGCAATAGGCTGTTAGTCACTGTAGACTTTCTGAATAAATCAAAATCAATATTCCCAGAATCTTATCTGCTTATCTTTACATCTAATAAATCAACAGCTTGAGCAACAATGTGGTATGTCAGTCTTATATTGAGATTCATTCAAGATGGTAATGAATTTGGCAAAAGAATCCTTTCTGCTGTCCTACAAAATGAAACAAAGTTACAGCAGCACATTATCAGTATATGTGCTTTATTCCTCATAAACAAAAACTTCTCTCTCCCACCAAACAGAGATTGGCATATTTGTGGGTACATGTTGCCCCCATGACCTGGAAGTGAATTTTGTCATAAAGTGTAAAATAATTGTGCCTCAGGACAAAGATAAATAACTTAATAAAAAAAGCCATTCTTAAGTATATGATCGAGGTGTATAAGGATTCTACGTCACAAGTGCCCAGCAATGTGTCCTTTTCCAAAGTGATGTCATCCAATTTGTTGAGTATGTCCATTGTATCTCTTACATACAACGGCGTAATCAACACAAATAGCCTCGGCTGCAAGTCAGATATCTACGAGCTTGCTCGCACAGATAGCTATTTCCTGATACGATCGGTCTCCTGGGCGGTTTGTCCTTGTTCTTATGGGACTCTGGGAGCAGAAACAGTGTTGCCCTCTAATCAATGGAAAGCAGAATATTAAAAGTACGCAGTCTATTGAGAATGGAGTATTAAAGGTTCACAGTGTGGATACTAATGGAAAACCTTTGTTTGCTCTTCATCTATCTTCATCGATTAAATGATACAAAGTGGGAGAGAGAGCCTTGGGAAGTTATCTTCAATTCAGTGTTTTTAATAACTTGGTATTTTTATTAGAATGCTTCATTGAGCTTTTATTTTCACTCCACAAGGGTTCTTCCCATGGCTAAAGGGACACTGTTGCCCAAACAAGTTTACTTTTTAGAATAACATAAAAAAACAATGTTATTTTGGGGTGATGGAGTCCTTTTAAAAAGGTTATTTAAATTGCATGACAAGGGCAAATGCAGAATAAAGGTAATTAACATATGCTGATATTGTTAGAGGACTGAATATTTAGGTATACCTGGTACATAAGTATTGCATATCATTGTTTCATAATAAGTACAAAACCTAGAAACACATCCATAGTGGAACAGGCAAAATCGAGACGATATCTTCAAGATAAGGAACTTGATTTTATCATGAATGTGGAGATCTGAATTCAACTTGCAATGGGATCATAAATAAAGGAGTAAACTGGTAGATTTTGACTGCTATGTTTTAATGAGTTTGGGTTACCGCCTTGTGTATTACTTTAGGTTCACATCTGCTTACACACCTAAGATTTAGAATGGACCTTCCTTTTATCTAAGTCTTGGCGAATCTGCTGAGGAAACTCGTCTCTGTTCTTGTTGACGCAGGGAAGACAAAACCTTTTGGAATAGAAAAGACTGCACTCCTAAAAAAAAAAAAGAATGAATATTTCAAATTAAGTGACAATTCGTGAATAGGTTTTATGCTGTGCCTATTTGCCTAAGCAGAGTTAGATAAGTATGGGGGGGGGGGGGGGGGTCAGCAGGAATTCCCTGGAACATTAGGGTTTTACAAGCATTATTAAAGAGATATGGAAGTTTTCTGGATTTTACTAGGTATATAATATCCCTGTGTATCTATTTACTTTTATTTACTTTGTTTTATTAAGAAGTGCTTATAAGATCTGTTTTTACTGCCCAAAATGAAACAAATAGTGCCTCTATGGGCCATAAAAACAGACTCTGCTGCACTTGCTTTGTAGTGTCTCATACTAACCAATCAGTGGCCATCTCTCAGCAAAATTCT
Source organism: Discoglossus pictus (assembly GCA_027410445.1). NCBI lineage: Eukaryota > Metazoa > Chordata > Amphibia > Anura > Alytidae > Discoglossus > Discoglossus pictus. The sequence goes on from CM050167.1 coordinate 14,711,945, forward strand.
GCAACATGCTGCTGAGATGTAGTCACTCATTGGCTAGGACACTACATTGCCAACCCAGTTCTACAGAGTCTGTGTCTGTATACGCTGCAGAGTGAAGACCCATTCAGGAACTATTTGTATGATTTTAGGCAGTAAAAACAGAGCTTATAAGCACTTCTTAATGAAATAAAGTACATAAAATGAAATTGATATATCAGTATATCATATACCTATTAAAATCCAGAAACGTTTCATATTCCCTTTAACCTTAAAATTATAGGGTATTTGGTAATCTACACTGCCTTGATAAAATTAAAAGTACACTTAAAATGAAAAACTAAAATCCATGACTAAAATACAAAGAGATTTCCTACATTTGATGCAAAAGTTATACATGTTACAACATTAAGAGCTGTGTAAGTCAGGGACATAAGATTTTTTTTTTCTACATTTTTTAAGATTTTATAGAAGAGAAGCCTTATTGTCTTTTCTTAGCTTTTTGGCAGTTGAGGCATAAGAGGGTATGAGGGTTTTTGTTTTTATCTACTGTTGGAGGGAGGAGTAGGGAAAAGGAAAACTTGTTAGGTAATTATATTTCACATCTTTCCCCATGCTTAGGATTTATTATAATGTATCTATATTTTTCTCTCCGTTGTCTTTCATTGTACAGTGGTCACATGTACACATTTTAGTAGTGAGGCAAGTGGCTGGTGAGACACCGAGAACATAGCTTAGTGCAGGGGTAGGCAAGTTTTGGTCCTGGAGAGCCACACATGGGCCAGGATTTTAGGATATCCCTTCTGCATACCTGGTTGACTTGCCAGTGCTCAGAAAGGAAGTCCTGAAGTCCAGGCCTGTGTGTGGCTCTCCAGGGCTGAAGTTGTCTACCTTTGGCTTGGTGTATGCTGACAGGATCATCTCATTAAGTCTGGCATAACAAAATGTCATGTCCCACAGGTGAGCACTTTAGTTATTCCAGGAAATACAAAAACATATTGCCTAATTTCACATTTAAATCGTATTTTTCCATTGTTCAATATTGTACATTTGTTTGCATGTGTTTGCAACCCCAAGGTTTGAGCAGATTCCTTTACAGTGTTTTGTAGCTGCTTAGTTAATAACAATTTTTTAAATACCTCCTTACCGTGCCAACACAGACCACTCGTTCACACAAACTACACGGAGACCCAAGAATCAGGAATTTTTCTTTGTCTGGAGTGAAAGGATCTTTCATAACAAAGCATTCTTCCAGGAGTCTGTAAACAAGTATTTGTGTATGTTAATACAATTCTTTGTTTTATACTTCAGAAAGATATATGATTTACAGTTGGCAACAAAGCATACAGGGATTTATATAGTGTCAGAATTATATTTGTTTCCCTTCTTAATAAATGCCAATATGTTACCTGCCTTTGCAGATGCTGCTTCGCATTGAGCACTGTTACATAGGTGGTTGTCCACAAGCTCCCAAATCCATTTTTTGGTATCAGATACCCCTAGATTTGCTCCATTAAGATTTTAAATTGCATGGTTACTTTTCCAACCCAAATGAGTAACTTAACATTTATTTGTGTTAAATCGTATCTGCTATATAGCTGCCCATTCCAATTTATGTAAATCCCTTTGGAGTGAAAGTACAGCATTTGCACAACTTTGTGTCACCAGCAAATATGGAGACAATAATCTCTAGTCTTAGTTCTAAGTTAGTAATACATGTGTTAAAAAGGAGAGGACCCAATACTCAACTCTGAGGAACCCCACTTACCACATTAGTTCAATCAGAGTATGTTCCATTTACAACAAGCCTTTGGGTCCTGTCTTTTAGCCAGCTTTTAATCCATGAGCAGATATTTACTGCAATTCCTACGTCCCTTGGTTTGCACAACAGTCTCCAAGGTGGCACTGTACCCTTTCAAAATCTAATAAGACTATATTCACTGAGTTGCTTTGATCCAAGTCCCTGGATACCTCCTCAAGGAAACTAATGACATTTGACATGACCTATCCCTCATAAATCCTTGTTGATTCCTACTTATAATCTTGTTCGCATGGATTCCTGCATACTATCACTTATTAACCCTTCTAAAAGCTTCCCCACTACAGAAGTGAGGCTTACAGCTCAGTAGTTCCCTGGATTTCCTCTTAGTCCCGTCACATCTGCTTTTCTTTAGTCATCTGGTGTAAAGCCTATGGAGAGTGAGTCTTGAAAATGTTGATAGAATGGTTTTGCTATTACAAAACCCTTAGATGGATTACATCAGGGCCTGGTGCTTTGTTAACATTTATTTTTTCAAGCCTCTTTTGGATTTCTACCTGTGTTAACTAATTGCTTGGTAGTGTAGTCCCATTGCATTGCAGTGTCCCAAACATTGGTACCTCCTTTGGGTATACAGAAGAAAATAACTTATTCAGCTAGTCTGCCTTTCACGGTCACTATTTATCAGTCGGCATGTTTCACAAGTTAAGCTTACAATATTTTCTTTCCTAACCTTCTTCCCATTAATATATTGCAATAACCTTTTCAGATTAGTCTTACTCTCCTTTGCAATTCATTTTTAATTTTCTATCTTAGTCAATCTAATACGTTTTTTCAAGATTTGTTCTATTCCCACACTACCCCTGCCATAGCATGTTCGGTGGGAGTTTCGCCCAGGAAGAGGACACAGTGAGTGAGCATCACTTTTATCAAATATAGAGTGAGTTTGGTATATCTTTTGACACCGCAAAACGTTCTAGCAATAGTTACTATTTGCTACTATGATAAAGACAATTTTACTCACATAACAGAGTGTGTATTTGGTGGCTTTTGACCAAAGTAAGTATATGGGATGGAAAGCTTGCATAGATGACATTCAAATATTCCCTTTGGCTGATGAGATTCCTCAAATTCCATCTGTAAACTGACAAAATATAATAGCAATTAGCAGTTATAATTATAACAGGACTTCAGGTTACACATAAGAAATACTGTAATGAATGAACACTGCAATTCAATCATGTGTTATTGCATATCGTCAAATCCTGATGTATTTATCATTGGGATCATGCCATGTGATGAGTTTGAACATTTTAACATATTATTACTACAGAAAGGGACCTCTTGCAACAGTATAAGTACCAAATGGGGATCATAGTGATCCTGATAAATAATGTTTATTAGAAGAAAACACCATGTTTCAGTGGCAGACACACACTTTCATCAAAGACTATGTTGTTCTGTGTTAAAATGACTTACATTTCCTAAACAAATGACACTTTAACATATATATTTACACATATAAGCCATCAGCTTTTAAGGTCCTATAAGGTATTTAAAGCAACAGAGACCCCATGCATAAAAAATCAATATTTTAAACAAAATCAAACGTTATTTATGCATAAGTATGGCCACCTAGAATAGCAAATGTAAATGTATAATTAGTTAAACCCACTCCTTTGGTGTTATGTATTTGGGGTCAACTTCAACCATTACCACTGTTTTGGGTCCCAATCTAGACTGCCTCATTTTGGCAAACTAACAAGAATCCAGTATCATCAAGCTGAGGATAGCCAAATCTCCTCTCCTGAACTGTCTGACCTTACCCTCTTTGCTAACTCAGATCCCCACTTGTCTATCCAAGATCTCCTCCTGGATGGCCTCCCACAACCAAAAATTAAATATTTCAAAGACAGAGCTCTTAATAACTCTCCTCTCTACCACCTCCCTAGTTTCAGACATATAGACTTATAGTAAACAACTGCTCCATCACACCGGTTCCACAATTCTGCTGCCTTGGGACTACTCTGGACTCACCACTCTTATTCTCTTCCTACATCCAGTCACTTACTAAATCCTGCCAACTTCATCTGTAAGACACCTTCGAAATCTGACTTTTTCTCACACAGGAGATAAACAAAATCCTAATCATTTCCAGTATTGACTATTGCAACTTACTCCTAACTGGCCTTCGCCTTACTAGACAGACCTCACTTCAATCCATCTTAAATGCCTCTGCTAGGCTCATATATCTAACCAGCTGTTTCTCATCTGCTGCCCCACTCTGCCGGTCCCTTCATTGGCTTCCACAACATCTGTCATCACCTCCTTTTCGTCTAGTGTAGCCCCACCCTTTGGGATTATCTACTCTGTCAGACTCTCTGCTATTCTTCACAATTTAAGAACACTCCCTAAAAACCCATCTATTCAAAGAAGCCCCCCAACATCGAGGATTGAAACAAGCATCCCCCTTTCTTTATGTATCTAATACCCTTAACTTACTTAGATTGAATTTTAGATCCCACATCATTTGATTCATTGTACTAACATTTTGTTATTGGCACCAAATCCAAAATGTCTGTAGTCTATATTGAAGCTAGTTCTGGAATAATATTTCCTTAACCACAAGCGATTGTATACATTAAATGGAGTACATTTTCTGGGCTATTCTTAGAGCCTCATTCAATTGCAAGGCTGCAGCTCGCAGTATACAGGCCATATGTTTTCGGGCTTGCTGCGGGCTCGTACTCTGCTACAATTACGAACAATTCCATTAAAAAAGGCCGCAAGTTAAGTTCCCAAAAGCCAAAACCGTAAACCATGCAATCGTATGTAGCATTTCAGAGCGTGATCATGATCAAGTAAGCAAGGCTGTAACTACCCTTTTAGAAATTGAGACTGTCATCATTGCGGCAGTATAAGATGGAGGTTACATGTCAATCATTTATAGATTAGAGGTCCCATATGCGGACTCGCAAACCCGCAAAATAGAAAATAATAAAAATGAATGCCAATATTGTTCTAGTCCATGTGGGTGGCCTGATATGTATTAACTCATTGATTCTCGAGATCGATATAACCCCAAAATGAAATATAAAAATAAATTATTTTTATTGCAGATTTGCGAGCTTGAGACTGTTGTGCAATTAATTCTAATGTCTTTCATGGCTTTTCCTGTCATTTACAGTGCAGTATTTTTTTATTTTTGCATTTACAGACTTGTCTTTAACCCTTTGCGGGTCCCATCTGGTACCAATAGGATTTTCTTCTACATTTGCCATTTACAGGTGTGAAAACATTTGCGGGCTTGCGGAATTGTAGCAATTGAATAGTGATTTGCGAATGTAACTCTTTCGGACGTGAAAGTTCAAAGGCTTAGATGGGGAGTAAGTTACTGTTGTAACAACCGCAGGGATTTTCAGCCCGTAACCAGTAGACCATTTGCGGCTTGCAAAAACTGAATAGTAAATTAGTTTACTGGCTCCATTACGGCTCCAGTAACTTACAATTGCTCAATCAAATGAGGCCCTTAGTCTTTAAAGGCATATCTAAGTGAGCTGGAAATTAAATGCATCTGATAGAGAATTAGTAGTGTATGCAAACATTTTGTTTGCAAGAAAAAATCCCAAAATAAAAATGTAAACACTTACATTGAAGTCAGCAAAATCTCATGTAATTTCAGACAGTTGCAAATTAGGGTTAACACCCTCCAAAACAGGCTAAATTAGCATCAATTTTAATTAAAAAAAAAAAAAAAAAACACCCAAAAGCATATAGTACATATAACCTAAGCCAAACTATTACAATCTAAAAATCAAAAATATACAATATTGAAAGTTTTGTCATTTATTAATAAATTTGGTACATATTTGAAATATAAACTGTACATTACAAAAGTGGTGTTATTATAAGATAAATTATTTTACTGTGGAAAGTTATAGATGTAGACTTTGTCCTAAGTATAGTGATAATTTAAAATTCATATATCATGGAAAGAGAAGATTTTATTTCAACTGTTGTACCTATTCCTTTATCTAAAATAGCTATACCATCAGAGTACAACGATCTTCCTTTGTCATTTGGGAAAAGACAAACGGTACTTCTTAGCAGTACATTTTTAAGAGCAATCATAGGAGTAATACACATATACCACCTAGAGTTTGGAAAATATATAAAATGTTAAAAGGGGGTCTGATTTGATGCAAGAACATTGTGCATTGTTGTAATCGGTCATATGCAGAGTGCAAACCTATAGTATCCTTTTAATGCTCACCTAGGTTATTGTAATTTATTTTACAAAGAGATCATATTTCAATTTGTGCAAGTCAATAATTAGATGCTGTTCTTTTTTTAAAGACTTGGGAAAATAATGCATTCATTCTTTAAACAGATAGTTTGGTCTGCTACACATTATATATATATATATATATATATATATATATATATATATATATATATATAAACACACACAAAGGCTTCCCTATTCACACTCAAGCAATCAAAATGAATGATTTCTTCCCATCCACTTTGTGGGTCTTTAATCCTAATGAATAGCCATCATCTTGGTCAGGATGTCCATACAGTACAGAGCTCAAGTCTTCTTGGTCACTTTTTACTAGAGGTGTTCTGGTTATTGAGGCCCACATCATTTTCATCTTATGAAAAACAAAAGTAATTATTTCAGCTTCATCAGATGGCTCCTCATATACAGGTTGTTTCATTTCATCATAAGCAGATATAATTACTGCTTGAAATAGGTTTATGACTACACAGATCATTAAGAACATAAAAGAAGCAAGATATATACAGCCAAGAAGGCGGTTACTTTCAAACATGGTTTCTTGAAAAGCTGAAGCACAGTAAGATAACACGGTCTGTACACAATCCATGAATGATCTTAGACTTTTCTCATATTGTCCAAACACTAAATAGCCAAAAGTTGTGTATGCAAAAAAATATACACATACCACCAATACCATTGAGCAAATACCAGGCATAGATGCAATGAAAGATCTTTGAGCTAGCCGTAAGTCATAGACAAATTTGGCATATTTTAATGTTTTTAACAAAGCTAAAAACACTAAAAATCCCAGGATATCTCTAAAGACACCCTCAACAAAGGAAGCAATATAAAATGGAATGAATTGTTGTGGATAACGAGTGTAAAGACGAAACAGAGCTGTAGCCAAGAAAAACTTAACAAGTTGCATTATGACAGCTAACAAAAGTAAGAGCTTTAAAAACATATTAATTGCATTGGGAAAACTGATATATTGTATTCTTTGCTTATTTATGGTTAAAACTTCATCTGCAATATATATGAACATAAATGCAACAAAAACTAAATAAAGGAAAATTTTGCTATGGTTTAGGTCTTGAATTGTTACTAGTGTAAAAGAATTTATGGATAATCCTGTGTTTATAATGCCTAGTTTAGAAACTTCAAAACTAATTGATATTGAACAAAACAGGTTTATATCTGGATTATATGTTGCTAGCTCTACAATGACAGCCCATGTCTCTTGATTAAGCCAGTGAGAATTACGAAGGTTTTCAATTATTTTTTTTGACTGTTCCAGCTCTCTATCTGGAAAAAAGTACACAGTGTACCCACTCTGCCCAAAAGCAGCTCCAAATGAATGATAGTTCCAATGAGGAATGTGATTTTCAAAAATAAATCCAGTATATTCAGTTGGATCAAATGGATCAGATGCTTTGGCATTTTTATTATACTGGCCAATTCCATACTTTTGAGAACACGTTTGAATATCTTTTATCAAATCATACACACTGCTACTAGTATTATGGCAATGTGTGGCTTTCACTTGTCTCATTCTGGGCAAGCCAAGGATTTTAGACCAACTATTACTGAGAAAGGTTGGTTGTTCAGAATTATGAATTAATGGCAAGAAGATGTCATTTGCCCAAGTATAAATATCTTCAATTTTATTAACGTCTGTAATATTTACTGCAAACTGATTGTAAATATTTTGATTGTATAGAAACACATGACCATTGTCAGTGCAAGATATTAGATATAGTACAAGTAGTAAAAATGTAAAATGACTAATAATTCCTTTAAAAAAAGTATATGTCTTTCTTTTTATCAAATGCATTTTAGTAATTATTGTTACTTCATCATCTTGTAAAGGTTGATACTGCTTGGTGTTTCTGAGTGCTACCAAATTACAGTGCAACTCTCTCATTTCATCTGGACTTTTGGTTATCTCATCTAAATTAATCTCAAAAAAACTACCTCTACTTGACCATGGAATGGAAGAATAGTATTTTGGATAAAATGAAACCAATGCGGACATTAATATAATAGTAAACATTGGAATAACAAAAACTATTTCAATAAAGGATACTACAAAGGCTAAAAGCCACAGCAAAGAGACTACATATCTATATGATAAACCATACCAAACTATTAGAAATGCTGATACACTTGATATTACAAAAACCAAAGTCCAAGCTACATAGAAAGACCACCAGCAGAACACAGTATTTGATGTTTTCCCAATTAGAATGCTCTTTACACCTGTGGCTGTTCTCGTTTCAAAAATGTTATCTGAGCCCAACGGATGTTTATATTTTAATTTTACTTGATCTGATTCTATTTGATTAGCAAACGCCTCTGGAATAACACAACGGTTGTGATGTCTACTGTGTGAACTGCTTGCTTTTGGAGTGTTTTGCAGCGTAGATGATCGAGAACTTAATCCTGAATTACTGGGATCAATGTTCACTATTATATTATCTGGTGGATCTTCTTTCAGGTATTTTAGGTAGAATTTTTCCATACGTTCTCTCCAACCTTTCTGCTTAATATTTAGACTACTAAATGAAGATTTTTTCTCTGTATATGACAGCTTTTGCCTGAATGTTATCTTATTTGTTGAATGTACAAACAATAAAACAACAAGCAATTGTACAGGTATCACGATTAAACCACTCTCAATTCCTAGTATTACTGCTCTAAATATCTGTATTAATATGTTATCATCTTCCTTGCCTACATTGAAAAAATATATATTGGCAAGCAAACTGCCCATGATACTTGCTAAACAACAAGAAAGTCTTTGTACTCTGTTGAAGGAGTCAGGCAAAAAGCTAACAAACATAGATAGCCACAAATGGTAATTAATCAATTTGTGAGATAGATCTATTTGGAAAAAGTCAGTCTTCAATAACTGTTTATCACTATTCAAAGGAACAAATTTTCTATGTATTAAGCAGTCCTCCTTATCAACAGCAAGCCACTTTCGACACATAAAATAGTTTACTTGTTGGGTATACAAATTCTCAAGTTTTATTCTGCTTAAGTACCAACTAGGAGAGTTCCCTGCATTGTTATGCCAAATTCTGATAAAACAAATCTCTCCTAAGGCATATCTAGTAGTAATCAAAAAGGTATCTATACTGCCTCTTAAAAATACCTTATGTCCTGGACATTTTAAAAGATGCACCTGACTATCACTTTCATTTCCCATCATTTTCAAAAATACATCTGCTGTTGTACCAGACCCAAAACGACTACCAGTATAAATGGTAACTAAGAAACACTCTGTTTCAAATGGATCATTGTCTGGTAATAATATGACTTTATGCTTGCTGATGCTGTCTTTTATATCCCTTCTGTGCATCCACAGGGCTAAGGCAGCATAAACGATAAATATCATAAGGACAGTAACAAGAGTCACTACATTTATTCTTAGTTCTTCCACAGTAAATTTTGCCAGGTCTATAGGATTAGGCAACAAAAATGCTCTAGCTGCTAAATATGTATGACTTTTATTTAAAAATGGAGAGATTTTTCTCTGTGTTTTTGGAAAACCTGTACAAATGCAATGTACCCTTTTATTATTTGTAAGAGGACCTGCTCTGCAATATTGTTTATTCCAACTATCTCCTTTTCCATCAAAATCCAAGCAAGCTACATTAAAGATTGAAACACTTAATAAGTCATATATTGCAGATTGGACTACATAAGTTGTTTTCAAAGCAACTGTCAGGTTAAGTACAGGTGAGGTCTTTGGTACAGATTCAATGGGGATGTGAATAATGTTTGGATCCCAAGTTCTTGAGTCATTCGCTAGAATTGTTTTTAATTGTATAATTTCTACTTTAGGAATGTGGAAAAATGCAATTGGGATATTATTGGTAGTTGTATTGCCAATATAAATGGAAATATCAAATGGTATTTCTTTTGTGTATAAGAACTGTATAAACCATTCTGCTGTAAGTTCAAGATTAAGCTCAAAACAAAACTTTGCATGTGTTGTACTTTTAACCTTTTCATCAGGTCCAAGTGATACTTTATACACTGGAGTTTGATTTCTTCTTTCTAACATTATATCTATTATTTCCGGAATAACATTTATCACACGACCTTTGGGTTCAACGGTTGCAAAGAAGAATCCAATTACCAATGTATCAATATGTCTCCTATTTTTTAGCCAGGGTAAAGGATCTTCTTGAAATTCATAGAAAGCAGAAGTCACTACTGCATCCATAGGTAAAACAGATGTATTTGATAACATTGGATATAAACAATTATAGCATATTCTCTTCTTGGAACATGAATGTGCAAAGTCTAATATTTTATCTTTTTTTAAACTAATCTTAATTTGTTTCGCTTCCATTAAGGTTTCACACTCTCCAGGAACTTTGCCAAGTAATACACTATCGGTCACAGTCTCCATTACTAATAAAATTTGTTTTAGTATTTGAACAATATCTGATGACACATGTTTGGTAAATATTGTAATATTTAATAGTGAGGCTCTCATAATATTGGATAATGAAGTCAGAATACCACTACTTATAAGTTCTGTGTTTAGAGAGCCAATAGTTTCTCTTCTATATTTAGTTAAAGCAGCACCCACTTCAAGTAACTTTTCCACGGCAACCTGTTGAGATTTTATGCTCACTTCTTTTACATCTTTAGTGAGTTCACTAATGCTTACAGTTATCTGATTTAACCCCATAACATTGGTAATCAGGGTACTATATGTTATATTTAAAAGATTTTCTCTCAATCTTATTCGTTTATCTTTAAGATAATCTTCAGAATCTTTGATTTTTAAATTGTTCAATACTGCTGCTATCATATAAACAAGATGTCCTGACTTAATAAAATCTCCTGTTTCAAAGAAAACATGCACTGGTGAAAATGAACCATTGCTCATTGAAATCAGGTTATTGAGAATGATCTCTTTTGACTGGTCTTCATCTAAATCAGCAACAGTCACGGTCAATGTAACCTTAGAATATGTGAACAGAGCATCATACACTAAAACATATAATTTTAAAGGTGCACCAATGGGAAGAAAAGAAGGAGGTGTTATGGCATCAAATCCATAATATATTATCAATCCAAGTGAATTTTCCTCCAAAGAACTTATGTTACTCCATGTCTCAAATGTTGCTAGAACTTTATAAGTAAGAGGTAGATTTACATCTGAAAATCCACTACAACTGATAACAAATTTAGTTTTTAAAGTAATGCCAAAAGTTGGGGTAATTTTACACGTGCCAGCATTTGGTGCAGAATTAACATAAAACAGATATTTATTAATGGCAGGGACACTCCCTCTTGCTGTAACCTTTAATACAAGATAATACCATTTATCAACATTGCCTATAAATGATAATGGAGTAAAAGACACAAAACTATTTAACCTCCCAGTCGTAGTCTTAGCAGCCCAATCAAAATTTACCTCGGTAGAGCCTTGGAAAAGAGACCATTCATAAACTAATCTGCTGGTTTGATCACAATTCAAACATTGTCCTCTGAAGGAAAATCTCTCAGTCAGAATTAAGATTTCACCACAATTTTCAATGCACCCAAAACTAATGACAGGTTGGAACCCAGGTACTACAAGTACAGTCTGGCCAATAAAGGCATTTTTATCACCCTTACTAACAACTAAGCGAAAATAGTAATTAATGTTCTCCTGAAGCGTTTCAGCCGCCACAGTCTGAACCATGGCATTTGCATTTACCCAGGTAAGATTTTTTTGATTTTGATGGCAAATTGTATTTGCAGAAAAATTCATGAAACCATAGTCTACTTCATTTTTTGTACAATACCATGTAAACAGTAATCCTTTTAGATGGTCTAGTGAATCTGGGTCTGATGAAGAGCTTCCATCTAAACTCCATGATTCTCTAAAACCTACAGTTCGAAAACATCCACCAGAAATTTCTGCTTTGAGACCACTTTCTTGTACAAGAACAGTAACAGAATCTGAACTGTAAACAGTGGGCTCGTCCTCATCAGATGTGGTTATGTTAACTGAGACATTAAACAGATAGACGCCATAATTAAGAGCAAATCTTGGGATTTCAATACTGTTGTGATTTATTGGTGTTATCTGAGGCAACTTTAAGTTGTTATACAACATGGGTGTTTCAGATGCATTACTGACTTTATAGATTCGCCACAACAAATCTACTGTTTCTATAACTGAACAATTTAACTGGATAAATACAAAAACAGACAATGGGGAATACTTTGTAATAGTAATTATTGAAGTAGGGAATTTAGGTTTATTGATAGCAAATTCAACTATATCGCAAAATGCTTTAAAACAATATATTGGTGATTCTAACATTTTACTGGCATATGTGCCAACATTTGTTTTTAAAACTGCATGTTTTGTACCATTTTTTGTACAATTTACTGTTGCTACAAAACCTGCATAACGTTTTTCATTAAATTTTAACACAGAATTAGGGATAAAACTTGCCACATTTGGTACATTATCTTTGTAGGTATAGGTAGTGTTTTGAATAAGGTACAATTTTCTTAAACCATATAATTCCAAAATAAATATCCATTCACATTGTAATGAAGGAGGCTGTAATGGAATAAACCACACAATGTATATGGGAGAAAATTGGGATGAAATGCCACTGTTCAAAAAATGAACTTCTACATCCTCACTTTCTATCAGGGCGCTATAGAGTGAACTCTTCTTGTTGATATACATATGCACTGTAATAGTGTATACCTGCAATCTCTCACATTTAATTTGGAAAAGATAAACCAGGCTACCCTGTGTATGAAAAATGTTGTGGATACCAAAAGCCACATCTGTTTCATTTTCTTTTGAAGAGTAATAGAGTCCATTGGATTGACTGAAATAGTAACTATTGCTCTGTTTCTCTTTAGGTTTTATAAACACTTGGCCTATGCTTTTAGCTGTAGTCAGTTCAACCATGCCATTATAAAATACAAATTCACCACGATGCTCTTCTATTTTGCTGCCATTTGTAAGAAAATGAATTATAACAATTCCATACCCAATAGAACTCAAGGGGGGAGAACAAAAATCAGTTTTTCTGGCATACTTGTTGATCTTCAGAGTCCACGTCCCACGTTTATTTATATCAGTAAGTTGGATACCTACTACTTTATCACTTAATGGTAAGAGCTCCCATGCCAATATTAGGTTGGTGCTCCAAGGAAGTTGGTTTGAAGTGGCACTGAAAACATGGAGCAGAGCCTGCTCAACTTCCAGATCCAATGTAAAATTCCCATCCTGAGTGGTGAGCAATGCCACATATTTCCCTGCCTGTTTATAAGTCACATTGACTACATAATTATAGTAAGTTGAGCAAGTATCACCAAGACCTTGTGGATATGTATTGATCTCTGTGTAGTAATTGCTGGGTATGACCATTTCTTGTGCTTCTTTTTGACTGAAAAACAGATATTTCCAGTCAGTGCTCTTTATCTTGGCACACCAACCAAACTGCACCAGGTCATACTGGTAGATGTGGCCATGTGGAGAAATAATAAAGAAATGAACATCTTGTTTGGCCAGGTTTATGGCAAGTTTCTGGTACGTGCAATTCGGGAGGCGACATCCTGAGGTAAAACACTGAACAGTAACAACATGGCCGACGCCAACAGACACGTTTTTGCTACCAGACCAATGTGAGGTGCTGCCTATCTCAGTGACATTGTTGTGCCATTTACATTCGGGTGGGCTCTCACCCTTCTCATCTGTGGTCAGGGTGGGAGATGGGTTATAAAACAGCTGGATGTTAGCCTCCCATAAGCAAGTGTATTGTGTATCCGTGTCCTGCCGGGTATATACCTTCTGTGGGCAGGTGACTGCTATCGGTGGCTGCTTCATTACCTGTCCCTTGTTCACTAAAACCGGCAAAGACCAACAAATAATGAAGAGGGGCAGGCGCATCACTATTATATCGGTTAGCTATACGTCTTAGTACCGGAGCAGCACTTCGCGCTTTCAATGTCTGTACCGTTATCGCCTCACGAGCAACAAGCATAGCTCCGCCCCTTCCAAAAAGGCGGGAATAATGCAACCTGCGCGGCTCGCGCATCATATACATTTCCAGCCCTTTGTGTGTCTACTTCATGCTGTTTATGCTATTAAAGATGAGCTATGAATATGTACTGCCAAACCGTGCACATGCTCAAAGTGTGCAATACACTTGGGAGAGTATGAATATAAAACTAGGAAAAGTGAATGGACACAGCAACATATACCACACATAACAAAACTAAATCTAAATATTCATATGCACTAATAAATCACATGATAACACCTAGATATTCATATATACTAATAAATCACATGATAACACCTAGATATACCTAGATATTCATATGCACTAATAAATCACACGATAACACCTAGATATACACTAATAAGTCACATGATAACACCTAGATATACCTAGATATTCATATATACACTAATAAGTCACATGATAACACCTAGATATACCTAGATATTCATATATGCACTAATAAATCCCATGCTAACACCTAGATATACCTAGATATTCATATATACACTAATAAGTCACATGATAACACCTAGATATACCTAGATATTCATATATACACTAATAAGTCACATGATAACACCTAGATATACCTAGATATTCATATACACTAATAAATCACATGCTAACACCTAGATATACCTAGATATTCATATACACTAATAAATCACATGCTAACACCTAGATATACCTAGATATTCTTATATACACTAATAAATCACATGATAACACCTAGATATACCTAGATATTCATATATACTAATAAATCACATGATAACACCTAGATATACCTAGATATTCATATACACTAATAAATTACATGATAACACCTAGATATACCTAGATATTCATATATACACTAATAAATCACATGATAACACCTAGATATACCTAGATATTCATATACACTAATAAATCACATGATAACACCTAGATATACCTAGATATTCATATATGCACTAATAAGTCACACGATAACACCTAGATATACCTAGATATTCATATATGCACTAATAAATTACATGATAACACCTAGATATACCTAGATATTCATATATACTAATAAATCACATGATAACACCTAGATATTCATATATGCACTAATAAATCACATGATAATACCTAGATATACATAGATATTCATATATGCACTAATAAATCACATGATAACACCTAGATATACCTAGATATTCATATACACTAATAAATCACATGATAACACCTAGATATACCTAGATATTCATATATACACTAATAAGTCACATGCTAACACCTAGATATACCTCGATATTCATATACACTAATAAATCACATGCTAACACCTAGATATACCTAGATATTCATATATGCACTAATAAATCACATGCTAACACCTAGATATACCTAGATATTCATATATGCTAATAAATCACATGATAACACCTAGATATACCTAGATATTCATATACACTAATAAATCACATGCTAACACCTAGATATACCTAGATATTCATATATACTAATACATCACATGATAACACCTAGATATACCTAGATATTCATATACACTAATAAATTACATGATAACACCTAGCTATACCTAGATATTCATAAATGCACTAATAAATCACATGATAACACCTAGATATACCTAGATATTCATATATGCACTAATAAATCCCATGCTAACACCTAGATATACCTAGATATTCATATATACACTAATAAGTCACATGATAACACCTAGATATACCTAGATATTCATATACACTAATATGTCACATGATAACACCTAGATATACCTAGATATTCATATACACTAATAAATCACATGCTAACACCTAGATATACCTAGATATTCATATACACTAATAAATCACATGCTAACACCTAGATATACCTAGATATTCTTATATACACTAATAAATCACATGATAACACCTAGATATACCTAGATATTCATATATACTAATAAATCACATGATAACACCTAGATATACCTAGATATTCATATACACTAATAAATTACATGATAACACCTAGATATACCTAGATATTCATATATACACTAATAAATCACATGATAACACCTAGATATACCTAGATATTCATATACACTAATAAATCACATGATAACACCTAGATATACCTAGATATTCATATATGCACTAATAAGTCACACGATAACACCTAGATATACCTAGATATTCATATATGCACTAATAAATTACATGATAACACCTAGATATACCTAGATATTCATATATACTAATAAATCACATGATAACACCTAGATATTCATATATGCACTAATAAATCACATGATAATACCTAGATATACATAGATATTCATATATGCACTAATAAATCACATGATAACACCTAGATATACCTAGATATTCATATACACTAATAAATCACATGATAACACCTAGATATACCTAGATATTCATATATACACTAATAAGTCACATGCTAACACCTAGATATACCTCGATATTCATATACACTAATAAATCACATGCTAACACCTAGATATACCTAGATATTCATATATGCTAATAAATCACATGATAACACCTAGATATACCTAGATATTCATATACACTAATAAATCACATGCTAACACCTAGATATACCTAGATATTCATATATACTAATACATCACATGATAACACCTAGATATACCTAGATATTCATATACACTAATAAATTACATGATAACACCTAGCTATACCTAGATATTCATAAATGCACTAATAAATCACATGATAACACCTAGATATACCTAGATATTCATATATGCACTAATAAATCACATGATAACACCTAGATATACCTAGATATTCATAAATGCACTAATAAATCACATGATAACACCTAGATATACCTAGATATTCATATATACTAATAAATCACATGATAACACCTAGATATACCTAGATATTCATATATACTAATAAATCACATGATAACACCTAGATATACCTAGATATTCATATATACACTAATAAATCACATTATAACACCTAGATATACCTAGATATTCATATATGCACTAATAAATCACATGATAACACCTAGATATACCTAGATATTCATAAATGCACTAATAAATCACATGATAACACCTAGATATACCTAGATATTCATATACACTAATAAATTACATGATAACACCTAGCTATACCTAGATATTCATAAATGCACTAATAAATCACATGATAACACCTAGATATACCTAGATATTCATATATGCACTAATAAATCACATGATAACACCTAGATATACCTAGATATTCATATATGCACTAATAAATCACATGATAACACCTAGATATACCTAGATATTCATATATACTAATAAATCACATGATAACACCTAGATATACCTAGATATTCATATATACTAATAAATCACATGATAACACCTAGATATACCTAGATATTCATATATACACTAATAAATCACATTATAACACCTAGATATACCTAGATATTCATATATACTAATAAATCACATGCTAACACCTAGATATACCTAGATATTCATATATACACTAATAAATCACATGATAACACCTAGATATACCTAGATATTCATATATGCACTAATAAGTCACATGATAACACCTAGATATACCTAGATATTCATATATGCACTAATAAATCACATTATAACACCTAGATATACCTAGATATTCATATATACTAATAAATCACATGATAACACCTAGATATACCTAGATATTCATATATACACTAATAAATCACATGATAACACCTAGATATACCTAGATATTCATATATGCACTAATAAATCACATGATAACACCTAGATATACCTAGATATTCATATATGCACTAATAAATCACATGATAACACCTAGATATACCTAGATATTCATATATGCACTAATAAATCACATGATAACACCTAGATATACCTAGATATTCATATATGCACTAATAAATCACATGATAACACCTAGATATACCTAGATATTCATATATGCACTAATAAATCACATGATAACACCTAGATATACCTAGATATTCATATATACACTAATAAATCACATGATAACACCTAGATATACCTAGATATTCATATATGCACTAATAAATCACATGATAACACCTAGATATACCTAGATATTCATATATGCACTAATAAATCACATGATAACACCTAGATATACCTAGATATTCATATATGCACTAATAAGTCACATGATAACACCTAGATATACCTAGATATTCATATATGCACTAATAAATCACATGATAACACCTAGATATACCTAGATATTCATATGCACTAATAAGTCACATGATAACACCTAGATATACCTAGATATTCATATATGCACTAATAAATCACATGATAACACCTAGATATACCTAGATATTCATATGCACTAATAAGTCACACGATAACACCTAGATATACCTAGATATTCATATATGCACTAATAAATCACATGATAACACCTAGATATACCTAGATATTCATATATGCACTAATAAATCACATGATAACACCTAGATATACCTAGATATTCATATGCACTAATAAATTACATGCTAACACCTAGATATACCTAGATATTCACATATGCACTAATAAATCACATGATAACACCTAGATATACCTAGATATTCATATGCACTAATAAGTCACACGATAACACCTAGATATACCTAGATATTCATATATGCACTAATAAATCACATGATAACACCTAGATATACCTAGATATTCATATATGCACTAATAAATCACATGATAACACCTAGATATACCTAGATATTCATATGCACTAATAAATTACATGCTAACACCTAGATATACCTAGATATTCACATATGCACTAATAAATCACATGATAACACCTAGATATACCTAGATATTCATATATGCACTAATAAATCACATGATAACACCTAGATATACCTAGATATTCATATACACTAATAAATCACATGATGACACCTAGATATACCTAGATATTCATATATGCACTAATAAATCACATGATAACACCTATATATACCTAGATATTCATATATGCACTAATAAGTCACACGATAACACCTAGATATACCTAGATATTCATATATGCACTAATAAATCACACGATAACACCTAGATATACCTAGATATTCATATATGCACTAATAAGTCACACGATAACACCTAGATATACCTAGATATTCATATATGCACTAATAAATCACACGATAACACCTAGATATACCTAGATATTCATATATGCACTAATAAATCACATGATAACACCTAGATATACCTAGATATTCATATATGCACTAATAAATCACACGATAACACCTAGATATACCTAGATATTCATATATGCACTAATAAATCACATGATAACACCTAGATATACCTAGATATTCATATATGCACTAATAAATCACACGATAACACCTAGATATACCTAGATATTCATATATGCACTAATAAATCACACGATAACACCTAGATATACCTAGATATTCATATATGCACTAATAAGTCACATGATAACACCTAGATATACCTAGATATTCATATATGCACTAATAAATCACACGATAACACCTAGATATACCTAGATATTCATATATGCACTAATAAATCACACGATAACACCTAGATATACCTAGATATTCATATATGCACTAATAAGTCACATGATAACACCTAGATATACCTAGATATTCATATATGCACTAATAAATCACACGATAACACCTAGATATACCTAGATATTCATATATGCACTAATAAGTCACATGATAACACCTAGATATACCTAGATATTCATATATGCACTAATAAATCACACGATAACACCTAGATATACCTAGATATTTATATATGCACTAATAAATCACATGATAACACCTAGATATACCTAGATATTCATATACACTAATAAATCACATGATAACACCTAGATATACCTAGATATTCATATATACTAATAAGTCACATAATAACACCTAGATATACCTAGATATTCATATATGCACTAATAAGTCACACGATAACACCTAGATATACCTAGATATTCATATATGCACTAATAAGTCACACGATAACACCTAGATATACCTAGATATTCATATATGCACTAATAAGTCACACGATAACACCTAGATATACCTAGATATTCATATATGCACTAATAAATCACATGATAACACCTAGATATACCTAGATATTCATATATGCACTAATAAATCACATGATAACACCTAGATATACCTAGATATTCATATACACTAATAAATCACATGATAACACCTAGATATACCTAGATATTCATATGCACTAATAAGTCACATGATAACACCTAGATATACCTAGATATTCATATATACACTAATAAGTCACATGATAACACCTAGATATACCTAGATATTCATATATGCACTAATAAATCACATGATAACACCTAGATATACCTAGATATTCATATGCACTAATAAATTACATGCTAACACCTAGATATACCTAGATATTCATATGCACTAATAAATTACATGCTAACACCTAGATATACCTAGATATTCATATACACTAATAAATCACATGATAACACCTAGATATACCTAGATATTCATATATGCACTAATAAGTCACATGATAACACCAAGATATACCTAGATATTCATATACTAATAAATCACATACTAAGTTTGTTTGGTTTATACTGTAATTAACTCTGTTGCCTCCTTTTTTCTATCAATGCTATATATATGTTTACTTTTCCCACTGAAACCTCAGTTTAGGTTGAAAATGTTCGATGACTGAATTGTTATTTTACACTTATGTCAATGTGACTATTAACTAAATATGCCAATTACTTTGAAAAATACACAATAATAACCTGCATGCCAGAAACAAAAATGTCGGTGTATGCTTCGGATTTTATGCGTATCATACGTTCCTCAACGCTGGCGGAGTGATATGTTTTATGCTTACTTTGCAACTTCACGTGAAACAGTAGTCGGAATGGTACCACACATTAACTGCATAAAATAGTACCCCTGGGATATTAAACCATAGCCAGTAGCTGTTATTGTGAGTGTGTAGTGGGCTGTTGTGGGCATGTGTATGAGGTGCTGATATCGGCAATATGATTATATATAATGTGTAGTCATTATTTAGCTTTGTGCATATTGATACAATGTAACTTACTCCTCACAAACGTTCTATCTATTGATACATGTAGCAGTGCAAGTGATACAGAGGGAGCTGGTGATACATAATAAATACACATGATGACCTACCAGTGGTGGCGTGTTATTGTGCTCAGGGTCCCTGGGTCTCCTCCCACATGGGCTGGTACACATGATGTAGGGCATTGAGCACTTCCCTTGTACACAACTGTCTGCTAACATGGTACCTATGAGCCTGAGGGACTGCAAGGTGAGTGACCCCCACAGCACAGCAGGGGTTAACTATGATTTACTTTCAAAATCAGTTTCTATTAAAAAAGTAAATGCAGAAGGCAGTGGTAAATATTATTGGCCATTTTCCTTATCTTAAGGGGTTATTTACAAAAAAACAAACTAATGTGTGAACAATACAAAACAATTTGGCTTTATTCTCTGTAATTGTGACACTTTTGTGAGATTACAACAAGAAACCCGCAAATCACATTACAGTATGGAATAACTTGATGATAGGATGGATGTTTTTTATTTTTTAGAAGCATTTCATAAATACAGTTTTATGTATTAAATGGATATGGCAGGTTCCTGTAATTTATTATATATATAATGTTCCTGTGTATCTATTAACATGTATGTACTTTATTTTATTAAGAAGTGCTTATAAGCTCTGTTTTTCTGTCTAAAATCAAACAAATAGTCCCTGTATGGGTCTGCCCACTGCAGCGTATTCAGACACCGTCCCTGTAGCACTGGATGTGCGTGTAGTGACTTAACCTATCAGGGACATGTCTGAGCAGCATATTGCTGAGATGATCACTGATTGATTAGTATGAGACACTGTACATCCAGAACTACAGAGTCTGTGTCTTCTAGAGCTGCAAGGGGCAGACCCATACAGGGACTATTTGGTTGAATTCAGTCCATAAAAACAGAGCTTATAATTACTTCTTAATAAAACAGAATACATGAAAGTAAATGGGTACAAAGGTATATTATATATCTAATAAAATCCAGGAACTTTTCATAGTTATATGCAGTTATGCTTGGATCTATCCTGTTAAATGTACGCACGCATTTGTGGAAGTGCGCTCGCGTCCCAATCTAGATGTTCAAAGTAGGTAGTACACCTTAACTCCCTTAACCCTATAAACCTGACTTCAGAAGCCCCTAACCCTCTTACCCTAACTCTAACCACCTAAACCTCACTTCCTAAGCCCCTATCCATTCTACCATAAACTTCACTTCCTAACCCTAAGCCCCTAACCTTCTTACCATAAACCTAACCCCCTAAACCTCACTTCCTAAGCCCCTAACCACTTCCCGACATAACCCTAACCAACCTAACCCGAAAACCCCTACAGCTACATGGGGACATCCGCAGTGCGCTTACCAGCGCATCTTCCACAAATGCATGCGTACATATAACAGGATAGGTCCTTACACTTTACTGGTGACAGACATGATTTTTGTTAACTACATCTGTCACTTAGGAGGGAACTTTGTGTGTATGTATTTGTATATATGCTCACAAATAGAAATACAATACAATTAATTTCATCAGTGCTGGAACTACTGCTGGTGCAGCAGGTACAAAGCACCAGGGCCCCCAACAGGGTAGGAGCTCTGCGACTGGCCGTGAATGAGGAATCTTAATTTATTAGATGAGGATGGCAAATATCAACTTTATAGGAAGTTGATCTGTTTTCCTTCGGGGTGATCTGATTATTTATATATATATATATATATTTATGGCTTTTTTTTTTATTGACTCAAAGGGGTGGGTAGAGAAGCTGCAAGGGGCCCCCAAATTATTTTGCACCGGGGCCCTCCCTTCGCTAGCTGAGCAGCTGAATCTGATCCACGAAGTAATTCAATTTACTGAGCACCGCATTACATTGTATGAACTGAAAGGTTTAACCAATAGTTGGGTGATGATTCTCCAATTCATACGTCATACTGTGTACTGTATTCACTAAATTGTAACGTGATCTTGTAAAAGAATAACATAGGAATTAGATGGTTTGTCTTGTTCATTACAGAACATTTATCTTTAGAGTATTTCCATTGCATCTTAGCAGCAAAGATACATATGATATGTTCTTCTCCGCTATGAAGTTGCTGGAATCTCACAGAATTTTAGGTAATGAGTTAAAATGTATTTTATCAGTTACACTTTATTTGTTCACTGTCCATGTCGCTTTAAAAGACCACTGAGATTTGGGAGAAATGTCATATGTCTGGAAAGTATGTAAGAAATTAATAAAACTAGTATTTGTAAGCCACGAACACAGAGAAAATCTTTATTAGCAGACATTGCTTCTGCCTGAAGGATTCCATGTTTGTGTCTTTAATACTTCCTGTTGGCTCTTAGGCTGAGTGGTCTGGAATATGGTGGACAGAGGGGTGTTTGCCAACTTATTGTAGAAGGGATCTCGGTAGCCCTGCTGGGGAACAACCCCCCCCCCCCCCCCCCATGCCTTGCAAAGGAAGCATCACTATCATGTCAGCTTCAATGCACTACCCTAGCAAAGTCATCTAAAATAAACATTTACTCTGAAAATACTTTTAGTCCACAAGTACTCAAGTCCAGAAAGAGAGTTTGTAAGTTTAAGTAATTGGAAAGAAAGTAGAGGATTAATTAGTGATTAAGTCTGCGGGTGTATTAGCAGTGACAAATGGAGGTGATAGTGCAGAAATCTAAAGTTACAGGAATCATGGGTCGGAGGTCATTTATGAGTTTGGGGTGGAAGGGTGGTGGTGTGTGAGGTTCAGGGTCTAGAGGTAAAAGAAACAAAGGTGAATGTCACTAAGGAATATGTCAGTTGGTCAGTGCTTCTGCTCATGTGGATGGTGTGAGGCCCAGTGTCACAGGCTGAGCCCCTGCAGAAGTGACTGCTCAGTCCAGATGGTGCATGGACCTGGGGAAGATGTCAGTGCTTCTGCTCATGTGGATGGTGTGAGGCCCAGTGTCACAGGCTGAGCCCCTGCAGAAGTGAATGCTCAGTCCTGATGGTGACTGGAACTGGGGAAGATGTCAGTGCTTCTGCTCATGTGGATGGTGTGAGGCCCAGTGTCACAGGCTGAGCCCCTGCAGAAGTGACTGCTCAGTCCAGATGGTGCATGGACCTGGGGAAGATGTCAGTGCTTCTGCTCATGTGGATGGTGTGAAGCCCAGTGTCACAGGCTGTGCCCCTGCAGAAGTGAGTGCTCAGTCCTGATGGTGACTGGAACTGGGGAAGATGTCAGTGCTTCTGCTCATGTGGATGGTGTGAGGCCCAGTGTCACAGGCTGAGCCCCTGCAGAAGTGACTGCTCAGTCCTGATGGTGCATGGACCTGGGGAAGATGTCAGTGCTTCTGCTCATGTGGATGGTGTGTAGCCCAGTGTCACAGGCTGAGCCCCTGCAGAAGTGACTGCTCAGTCCTGATAGTGAATGGACCTGGGGAAGATGTCAGTTGGTCAGTGCTTCTGCTCAGTTGGATGGTGTGAGGCCCAGTGTCACAGGCTGAGCCCCTGCAGAAGTGATTGCTCAGTCCTGATGGTTACTGGACCTGGGGAAGATGTCAGTTGGTCAGTGCTTCTGCTCAGGTGGATGGTGTGAGGCCCAGTGTCACAGGCTGAGCCCCTACAGAAGCGACTGCTCCGTCCTGATGGTGAATGGACTCGGGGAAGATGTCAGTTGGTCAGTGCTTCTGCTTAGGTGGATGGTGTGAGGCCCAGTGTCACAGGCTGAGCCCCTGCAGAAGTGACTGCTCAGTCCTGATGGTGAATGGACTTGGGGAAGATGTCAGTTGGTCAGTGCTTCTGCTCAGGTGGATGGTGTGAGGCCCAGTGTCACAGGCTGAGCCCCTACAGAAGCGACTGCTCCGTCCTGATGGTGAATGGACTCGGGGAAGATGTCAGTTGGTCAGTGCTTCTGCTTAGGTGGATGGTGTGAGGCCCAGTGTCACAGGCTGAGCCCCTGCAGAAGTGACTGCTCAGTCCAGATGGTGCATGGACCTGGGGAAGATGTCAGTGCTTCTGCTCATGTGGATGGTGTGAGGCCCAGTGTAACAGGCTGAGCCCCTGCAGAAGTGACTGCTCAGTCCTGATGGTGCATGGACCTGGGGAAGATGTCAGTGCTTCTGCTCATGTGGATGGTGTGAAGCCCAGTGTCACAGGCTGTGCCCCTGCAGAAGTGAGTGCTCAGTCCTGATGGTGACTGGAACTGGGGAAGATGTCAGTGCTTCTGCTCATGTGGATGGTGTGAGGCCCAGTGTCACAGGCTGAGCCCCTGCAGAAGTGACTGCTCAGTCCTGATGGTGCATGGACCTGGGGAAGATGTCAGTGCTTCTGCTCATGTGGATGGTGTGTAGCCCAGTGTCACAGGCTGAGCCCCTGCAGAAGTGACTGCTCAGTCCTGATAGTGAATGGACCTGGGGAAGATGTCAGTTGGTCAGTGCTTCTGCTCAGTTGGATGGTGTGAGGCCCAGTGTCACAGGCTGAGCCCCTGCAGAAGTGATTGCTCAGTCCTGATGGTTACTGGACCTGGGGAAGATGTCAGTTGGTCAGTGCTTCTGCTCAGGTGGATGGTGTGAGGCCCAGTGTCACAGGCTGAGCCCCTACAGAAGCGACTGCTCCGTCCTGATGGTGAATGGACTCGGGGAAGATGTCAGTTGGTCAGTGCTTCTGCTTAGGTGGATGGTGTGAGGCCCAGTGTCACAGGCTGAGCCCCTGCAGAAGTGACTGCTCAGTCCTGATGGTGAATGGACTTGGGGAAGATGTCAGTTGGTCAGTGCTTCTGCTCATGTGGATGGTGTGTGGCCCAGTGTCACAGGCTGAGCTCCTGCAGAAGTGACTGCTCAGTCCTGATTGTGACTGGAACTACACATGTTCACTGTTATAAGCACTCTTTAAGCAATTTTTATTTTTTTCCTTAAATAACCCAACTTTTCTCACTGTATTTACAAATAACAAACAGCTGCTTTTTTACATGGCTGAAACCAACTCTGAGATGTCTTTGTACCTTTAACCCCCCTCCCCCACATATAGTTTTCTGCATCTCACATTATTGCATCGTGACATAGGCAAACATGTTTTATTTGTTTTGGGTCATCTGATCATTCCAGTCCAATTGTTATAAACACTCTGCAATAATTAGAGTTCATTTAATTTGTTTTGAGGGATATTTGTGTGTAAGTATTTATAAGTCTCAAGACTCTTTGACCAAGATGACCATTGTAGAAATTATTTGATACGGGTTTATGATTAACATCTGCTAGTTTAGAAAGTTCAATATTATAATCTCTTTAACTGTTTCAGAAGTAGGCATGATCGGTGGAAATAACTCACAAAATATTCCTAACAGCAGACATCATCACATATAATAGTTGTGGTAATTGCGAGTTTGTCGGTAACGCTATGTTAAAGGCGCTCATCGTGTGGCCCGTAAAGTAGAGGAGGGCGGAAAACGCTCGCAATGAGCAGCGTAGGCCTTTTGCGCTCATCTCCAGGCCCGCAATGAGCGCTGAAGGCGCTCATTGCGAGCCCTGAAGGCGCTCATTGCGAGCCCTGCAATGAGCGCCGAAGGCGTTCATCGCGAGGCTCGCAAAAGAGGCGCCCACCGGATTCCGAGTTACAGGCTTGAACAAAAAAAACAATCAATCAATTTTAAATCCCGTAACTCGGAAGCTGTTGGGAGGCCGCCAAAAGAGGCCAATTGAATAGAAAATTAGATAACAACCTCACTTATGGGCTCTCAGCCTCCTCCTGAGACAGGGAGTCCATAAGTGAGGTTAGAAGCTAATTTGCTATTTAATTGGCGTCTTTTGGCGGCCTTCCAACGGCTGCCAAGTTACAGCCTTGAAAAAAAAATGGCAGCGTTAAACCCGTAATCATTTTTTGAAGCCCACAAGGCTTGGAGCAATAATGATTTAAGCTTAAGGTCTTGCGGGCTTGAAAAAGTTACAGGTTCACCCACCATCAAGCCCGCAAATGAGAGGGGGAAGGGAGGGGAGAGATACAGGGGAGGGAGATGGGGGGGAAAGAGACACAGGGGTGGGGAGAGGCTCGCCATGAGGGCCAAAATTACAGGCTTGTGCATGCGAGCAGTGCATGCCGCGGCCTGCAATAAGCTGAAGGCGCTCATTGCGTGTTTCAACACTTAGAGAGGGGGGAGAGCCTTGCATTGTGTGGCAAACAGCATTGCCAGGCTTCAAATGTTATTGCTGCCTTTTTTGATGGGCAAGTAGCTCGTTTTATTATTAAAGACAATGGCACACTTACAAGATTAAAATAAAAGGGTTTAAAGAAAAATGTTGCAAGCCGGTACTAAATCATTGTTTCCTTTGTATTGGTCCCCTAAATTAATGCATTAAATAGTATCCTTTGGACCACCTTCACATTCAGGAAAATAAAGGGGGTTACTGGCAGTGACAATGGACATGGTACCCAACCCGGATCCAGTGAAGCCCTGGCTAAGCTAAGATCTCTCCATATTACTTTCTCCCTTGCTTGCACCCCTGGTGGGAGATGGGCCTATGTGCAGTCTACATATACTGGGGGAAATTAAGATAAGGGACGACACTTGCTGGCACCACAGCTACAGTTGGCAATTCCTTCCCTGCTGATATTAGCATTCTGGGTTTGGTGCCTTGGGGGTTGGAGGTTTAAGTTGGGTATGTGAACGTGTTATTTGTTTCCTGTTTAATGCCTGACTGGCCTTTTTGTTCAGTCCCTTGATTTGCACCCCTCCCCAATAAAGTCCTTACATGCGTGAGAGCTTGTACTTCATTAGCTCAGGGAAACTATTTTATTTAAGACATTTACACTATTTTAAAAAGGGAATCTCTGTACTCTCCCTACAGTCCCTGAGGATAGGCATACCCACCCAATATGAGGACCTAAGCAGTGGGAGGTCCTGTTGGTCCCTTATCGTGATGCTGACAGCGTTTTCTTTTTTTTAGTTGTTATTAAACAATTTATATAACTAACACTACATGTTTCATTCTATTAAGGAATTCTTCAGGGTGAATTTTCAATAAAGCAACTTTTTTAGAAGTAACACTACTAAAAATACAACCCTTTTCTGGGATTCATGTAAACTTCATTGCAAATATACTCATACATATAAATAAATCCAGCTGGCCTCTAGTATTCAGCCTTTGTGATATGTCTTTATTGTGCACTTTATGCAGCATTATGCTAGGCTCCCGACTATAAAACATGATAACAGGATCAATATAGTTAGTTATCTATCTAGTTAACTTTTCACCCGAATATCTGTATACCAAACTGAAATTACAATGTTCACAGTGACATGTTCAGAACTACATGTTTTATATATATCATAATTACTCGATTCCTTGGCCTATTTATTTACATATGTGTTTTTTGTCCCTTATTTCTTCTCTTCTGCGTGTGTATCCTCCCTCATCATCTCTTTCTTAGTATCTCAGTCTCTCATATCATAGTCCTAGTGTTACACACCGTGGGCTGTCCATATCTCGCACTGTCTCTCTCTTTTTTATTTCCCCTCTATTGCTTGTATGTCTCACCAGTCATCGGACTATGGAGGCAATTACCCCCCAGCAATCAGCCCTGATAAAGAAACTGCTTAGTGTGGTAATTGTCTTAAAGAGCCACTGACATCATTACAATAGCTTTGCACCATGTAGAGAAAAGTTAAAAATAAACTATAAAAAGGGGCAAAAAACATTTTTATTTACACTTTAAAATGCTGCTGTCATGACTTTTTTATTGTACACTAGTCATTTACCCGTCATAAATGACGGTATAATATTACATGTGTCTCTTCCCCCACCCTCCCCTGTGTCTCTTCCCCTTTCCCCTATGTCTTTCCCGTCTCTTTCCCCACGTGTCTCTTTCCCCCTGTGTCTCTTTCCCCCTGTGTCTCTTTCCCCCCTTTCCCCTGTGTCTCTTCCCTCCTCCCTCCCCTGTATCCCTTTCCCCTATCTCTCTTTCCCCCCCCCTCTTCCCTCCCCTGGGTCCCTTTTCCCCCTCTGTCTCTTCCCCATTTCCCCTGTGTCTCTTTCCACTTTCCCCTGTGTCCCTTTCCCCCTCTTTCTCTTCCCCTGTGTCTCTCCCCCCCCCCCCCCCCCCCCCTGTCCAGCACAGCACTTTGCGCATGTGCGGCCGGCGAGACGTGTTGTGCATGCACCGTTTTCCATAGGACTGCACACGCACAGCAGCTTCATGTCTGTGCGAATGTGTAACGCTCTATATAGGTTGTAGCGTGCGCATGCTCTTTGTATGGAGCGTTACCCACTCTTTACAAGCTACGTTAGTGATAACTCCGCAGTTTACCTTAACCCTAAGTAGTCGTCCCTGCACAACATGATATATCGGGTTCATAGCCACATTCCCTCTAGTCCTAATGAACCAAACATTACAACCTCCTCTAAATGCTCATATTTATATTGACTGCAATAATAATGCCACACGTGTTTTCTTTTGAGAATAAAATGTCTAAAAAGCCCAATTTTTTTTTTCCACTTCTTATTTAGTGATCTGTTGGATGATGTCCAGCACAATTAATAAATTGCATTAATAACCAAATCCCAATCATTCCCTGTATGACCACTATATATATATATATTATAGATTTTTTTTTAACTAATTATGCTAATCCCATGATTTATTAACAACTAATTATAAATAACTGTTATTTGTCTTGCAGGCTTGGCAGGATGCTGGGCTGGCACTGTCCACCACAAGTAATGAAGCTTCAAAACTATTTGATGCCACCCTGAATCAGGTAAAGCCAGAGACTCTGATACCGTCTAAAACAACCTGGCTTTACAGTGAAGCTGGTCTGTTTTGGGACTTGGAACTACATCTCGCTCTTCCTTGGAATTCCATTTTCATGTTTAAGTGTTTTTATTGACACAAGATATATATATATATATACATAC
Organism: Discoglossus pictus; assembly: GCA_027410445.1. NCBI lineage: Eukaryota > Metazoa > Chordata > Amphibia > Anura > Alytidae > Discoglossus > Discoglossus pictus. Next base: position 14,742,088 of record CM050167.1, read on the forward strand.
ATATATATAATTTTAGACAAATGTTAACATTTTGTTATAAGATATATATTTATAAGGCAAGAAGGAGGTCCCATTGAGTGGCACACTATAGTTATAATTAATAATTATATTTCGCCTGAGACACTGCATATCTTAAAACTTAAGTATTGATATATATGCCAATGGTGGCACTCATTCCTATAAAGGACTTCTACAGAAAAGTTGATAAGTATTTGTGCTCTTCTTGTATTTTTTATATAACAAAATAAATAATGGTATAACAAGGTAATAATTGCTGTATTAAAAATAGTGAAACAAATGAAAATTGGACTGTAGAAAAAACTTATATGGGAAAAAAGAGGGTTAAATAGTTACACTTATGGCCTCAAATAATCTGCCTTCTAAGAAATGTATGCCACCGAATGGGAACTCTCTTTCTTGTCTTGCTTTATATTATTATTTTCCATGGTGAGCACCTTTTAGATATAGAAGTGAAGACATTATCACTAATTCAGTTGTCGTACTGTGAGTTTGTGTGTAACTCTTGCAAAGCTGCGAGTTGCGCATGCGCGAAGGCGCTCATTGCAAGGCTCGCAGAGAGAGAAGAGGGAGAGAGAGGACAGAGAAGGGGGGGAGAGAGAGAGAGAGAAGCCGCGCATAGTGACGGGAGGGAGGGGGTAAAGAGACACGGGGGGCGAGACACGGGGAGTGAGAGGGGCAAGAGACACGGGGGGGGGCAAGAGACACGGGGGGGGGCAAGAGACACTGGGGGGCCAGAGACACTGGGGGGCCAGAGGGAGAGGGGGGAAGAGACACAGGGGAGGGAGAGGGGAGGGAGAGAAACAGGGAAGGGAGAGGGGGGGAGAGACAGGGGGGAAATAGATACAGGGGAGGGAGATGGGGGGGGGGGGGGGGAGACACATAACATATGATACCATCATTTATGACTGGCCAGTGAGTAGTGTATAATATATTTATTGAATCTTTGGATTATTGTATATTCATAACATCTAATATCCATGCACCTCTACATTGCATTTATAAACGTTTTTGTTAATCTTTTTATTTTAATTTTTTTAAATTCCAGTTGTTCCATGGACAACACTGACTAGAGCCATGAGCCACTATTGGCCCATTTACCATAGTTTGTGAACCTCTGCCATAGTTGGCCCTTTAATGAGACGTAAGCAATGGCCAATTTAGTTGATATGTTTCAAAACAAGCTTACAAGATCTGCCATCATCCCTTCTCATATACTGTATAGTTTCAAGTAGCCATAAAGTATATTTGTAGAAATGTAATATTTTTTTTTTTTACAGTATATTACATGGACAAATGACGAAACTTTGGGGGGAATTGAGGGGTGCCTATCCAGAATAAAAGCTGCAGACCCAAACTTTGGTATGTACAAATATATAAGGGAATGTGTTTGTGTCTTGCCCTCAAGTAGGAAAAGTGATGTTGTGACACCAAGATATGAGATAAAGCAATTTGTCACATAGTAAAAAAATATATCACTATCAACAAAGGTCCTCAGAACTATGGTATTCCCTGTAGTAACATACATGCGAGAGCTGGACCATAAAGTCCGAGCTCCGGAGAATTGATGGGTTGTGGTGTTGGAGAAAAGTACTTAGAGTTCCTTGGACTGCTAGAAGATCCAGTCAGTCAATACTACAGGAAATGAACCTTCACTGGAAGGTTTGGTCATGAGGCTGAAGCTCAAATATTTTGGCCATTTCATGAGCAGACAGGATTCTCTATAGAAGACTGGGAAAAAAATAAGGCACGCGGCAGAGGCTATGGGTAGATGCAGTCATTGAAGCAATGAACATGGCCTTGAGGGATCTCAGAGGGGCAGTAGCTTACAGATGTTCCTGACGTGTTGCGGACCATAGTATCATGGAAAGTTGGACACAACTGAACGACTAAACAACAACAACAAAAAAAGACTGGGATTCAGCAAGTTTGATGTCCTGAGAAAGTGAGGGAAGCTAGGTTTTTGCAGTGGCACACCAGATTCCCAAGGATTTACCAATATAATAATGTCAGGTGATGATCTGTAAGACCCTGTTCAGCGGTTTGTTTGTTTTTTGTACCCACCTCCCATTGTACAGTACTAATGTTATTTTAACCATTATGTATCAAATTAATTCTAAATTCATATAAAAATAACAATAGACACACAGAAAGCCATTTTTAAAGATCTGTACTATAGACCTTTTCCAGCTTGTCTGAGGGATACTTCCTGTTTGCTTTGAGACTGGGGCAGTTTTTATTTACTGAACAATGAAGGGAAAGGGAAAGGGGATATGTTAAATCATTGGACTATTTGCAATTGGGCACCAACCAACTCCCCCTGCACATGGCTAGTTTTTACGTCCTTCGGCCTCGTTTTCGTCGGGTAAAATTTTTTCCACATCCATTTTTTTTTCTTGCTTAGGTGATTTTCGATCTTAAAAAAACACTAAATATGCCTCAATTAACTTGCAACCTCACTCCCAGGCTCCCTGACTCTCCCCCTGTGCTGTGTGTGTATGTGTAAGTTAATTGGAGGCATATTTGTTTTAGTTTTTTTGTTTGTTTTTCTATTTTTAATTCCTAATTATTGCGAGGATCCACAATTTTTCCGAGGTCCGCGATCTACGCCTTCGGCGCTCATTGCAGCCAAGTCCCACGGGCCTCCACCCCCGCAACTGCGTGCATCGCTTTGTTAGGGGAGCAGTTGGAGTGCTCGCTATGCGAGCCCCGCAAGCGCAACGACAACTTACAGGTTGACAACTATTATAGTTGCTCTATATTTGCATCTGACGTTCCAATATTAGGCACCTCTCCTGTCATATGCTTCAACAGTGACTTTTTTTATTTTTTTATAGATGCTTTATCTATAGATTTTTTATCTATATTCGTCTATTGCATCTAATAGGAGTGATAAAATATATATATATATATATATATATATATATATATATATATATGTTGTCAGTCGAGTTTGTGTGTAACGCTCGCAAATTTGTGAGTTAAGCGTGCACACTATACTGCGCATTGCAAGCTGTGGAAGGGAGGGAGGAGGGGGAGGGAGAAGGAAGAAGGGGAGGACGATAGAATGAGAGGGAGAGAGAAGGAGGGAGAGAGAGAGAAGGAGAGCGAGGGAGAGGGTGCAGGGAGAGGGAGAGGAACGATGCAAGAGAGAGGGAAGGGAGAGAGGGAAAGAGAGAGAGGAAGGGACAGAGAGAATGGAGGGACAGATGGAGGGAGGGAAAGAGAGAGGAGAGAGAGCACAGAGAGAGGGAGAGGGCACACAAGAGCCAAAACACAAGATTATATCATTTGAACATATTCAGCTGGCACATTATATATGAAAGTGTTACATAAAACATTTTGATCTTGATTCCAAATTAATCTGTAACACTGTTCATTTCTGTTTCATTATGTGCAGTGATGGGTCATGTGCTGGCGAATGGCTTGGAGCTAATTGGAACTGGACGTTCACCACGTCTTGATAAGGAACTAGCCAACGACCTGAAGACAATGGTGGATCTATCTAAGGCTCAGCCATTGACTGCGAGGGAGCAGATCCATGTAACTGCAGTGGAGACCTTCGCCATCGGGTAACATATTATAAGACTGTCCCAGAGCATTTCTGCGTATTAAGAATTGTCAATTTCTCTACACTTTTCTCTCAAGCTCATTTTATACTCTCTAAGTGCCTCTTTTCCTGGTTTCTCTTTCTTGCTGATTTCACATTTTATTATGTACAAAGCTGCCCCTGCACAGGGATTTTTTTAACCTTTTGTAGTGTTTTTATAATTGGGTATTTGAAAAGACCACTGCAGTCCCTATATTTAAAATATACTCTTTTGAAGAACTGAACTAAGCAAAATGTTTTTAGAAAAAAAATAACACTGCCTCTAAATTTGCCTTTTTTTCATGTGATTCTGCTATACTGGAAGCTACTGATCTACACTCCAGGTGTGGGAGTAGGCTTTGAATGCAGAACTTCACAATGGGACTGTGGCAGCAAAAACTGCAACTGCTGGGAATACAACTAATGAAAAGCTCAATATTTACAAGAACATACTCTCATGAGAAAGTCGCAGATAGAATCAGCCCAGAACACATAAAATTAATCTACACAGTAAAGGACAGTTGCCTATAAAATGGATGTGTTTATCCATTACTAAGTTAAACCATATGGAAAAAATAACCATGGCGTTCCTTTAAATCCAAGGACAGGCAGCAGGGGGGAACGTGTGTGTGTATGTATGTGTGTGTATATATATATATATATATATAAATATATAAATAATATATATATAATTAGTCAAAGCTTTCTTGAGAAAGACATACTGCTCCATAATGGGCAAATCTGAAAATACATGATTAAGTATAATTTTGATATTTTTTGTGTCCCCTGTTCATATAGTCTGGGGGGAGGGGGTTGTCCCCCCCCCATTCCCCTTAGTTCCTATGCCCTTGCTTTAAATGAATGATAGGAAATTTGGATATTCCATGTTCTTTTTACACACAAGGTAAAACTATGTGAAAGAACAGATTACTGGGACTTAAACTAAGTTTTTAAGTTTAGATACAAAGCTCTTTTGTTTTATTTTTTTACAGCGTTGGGTGTAGTTGGAGGTCATTTTATACTGATCCAATAAAACTTTAATGGTATCTGTTTAAACCCAACCATCGGTTATTCTGTCTCCTTTGTGGATCCACATATACAATATCTATTTAGAAGAACTAGACTTTATAATGAGGAGGACATTTTTAGAAATTAAAAAAAACTAGCCTTTAATTTATTAACTGATATAGTTTATTATTTTTTTACTGAGGGAAACCACTGTCTTGTTTCAGCTCATGTGCCAACAGGGATGGGCCTTATTAATGGTTGAAATGCACCTGGATTCTGTTGAAAGGTTTGGCACTTAAAGGTATATAGATGTTTTATGGATTATGAAGCATCTGAAATCGGAGGCTCAATAGTGTATACAAACATTGCTTTTACATGAAAAAAATCCCCAAATAAACACTAATAAACTTGCCCCGAATTTTGCAAATTTCATCAATTTTCTGGCAGTTGATTTTGAGAAGGAAAGGTCCTGAAAATGAGCATAAATGCATAATTCGTTGTGACCAATCAGAGGCAGCTACACCATTGTTGCAATGTCTGGGGATTCAATCTCTGCAGCAAAGCATCATGGGTAGTCTTGGTTCCCACCACAGCTCAAGCAGTGCTGTTTTTGATCTCTGAACTGGGTTAAAAACATACAGTGGATATAAAAAGTATACACACCCCTGTTAAAATGTCAGTAGAAGCCTGAAGGTTTTGTGCCAATATTGACTGGTATGTGAAACTGTTCATAATTCCCTCTATCTTAACTAAGGCCCCAGTTCCAGCTGAAGAAAAACAGCCCCAAAGCATGATGCTGCCACCACCATGCTTCACTGTGGGTATGGTGTTCTTTTGGTGATGTGCAGTGTTGTTTTTGCGCCAAACATATCTTTAGTAATTATGGCTAAAAAGTTCAACCTTGGTTTCATCAGACCAAAACACCTTTTCCCACATGCTTTTGGGAGACTTCAGATGTGTTTTTGCAAAATGTAGTCTGGCTTGGATGTTTTACTTCGTAAGAAAAGCCTTTCATCTTGCCACTCTACCCCATAGCCCAGACATATGAAGAATACGGGAGATTGTTGTCACATGTACCACACAGCCAGTACTTGCCAGATATTCCTGCAGCTCCTTTAATGTTGCTGTAGGCCTCTTGGTAGCCTCCCAGACCAGTTTTCTTCTCGTCTTTTCATCAATTTTGGAGGGATCTCCAGTTCTTTGTAATGTCGCTGTTGTGCCATATTTTCTCCACTTGATGATGACTGTCTCCACTGTTTTCCATGGTATATCTAATGCCCTGGAAATTCTTTTGTACCCTTCTCCTGACTGATTCCTTTTAACAATGAGATCCCTCTGATGCTTTGGAAGCTCTCTGTGGACCATGGCTTTTGCTGTGGGATGCGACTAAGAAAATTTCAGGAAAGACCAACTAGGGCAGCTGAACTTTATTTGGGGTTAATCAGAGGCACTTCGAATGATGGCAGGTGTATGCTGACTCCTATTTAACACGATTTGGAATGTGATTGCCTAATTCTGAACACAGCTACATCCCCAGTTATAAGAGGGTGTGCAGACTTATGCAACCACATTATTTTTATTTTTTATTTTTCTTCCCTTCACCTAAAAGATTTCAGTTTGTTTTTCAATTGAGTTGTACAGTTTATAGGTCACATTAAAGGTGGAAAAAGTTCTGAAATGATTTACCTTTGTCTAATTTTTTTACAGCACAGAAACCTGACATTTTAACAGGGGTGTGTAGACTTTTTATATCCACTGTATGTGAATGCAGTGTTTCTATTGGTTAGTACCAGGTGCCTATGTAAGCACCTCTGGGGGTGTGGAAAACGTTTTTTTTTTTTTTTTAACAAAATAAGTCTGTATGTGTAAAGAATGACTCCATGTAATGTGTGTTTGATTAGAAAAAGTGAATCAAAGGGAAACTTCCATTTACCTTTAAGACGTTGGCAGCTTCCTTTGCCAATCCTGTCTGCATGTAGGTTCATGTCACTGTTGTAGCAGCAGATTCACAGACCCAAGCATGGTAATAACATAATTATGTTACTTTTTTTTTTTTGTATTGATCGCAAAACTTAATTTCTTTTTTTTACAGAAATCTCCCCAAAGCAGCTTCTCTTTGGGAACAAATCCTGCAGGATCATCCAACAGACCTCATTGCTCTCAAATTTGCCCACGACGCTTATTTTTACCTTGGATATCGAACCCAGATGAGAGATTCAGTAGCCCGTGTCCTGCCATACTGGACCCCTAAAACACCCTTTAGCAGGTAGGTAAACCATATACATTATATTATCATCAATGTCAAGCAATTTGTTATTCAACCTCTGTAGAAATTGAGCAATGTTTGTATGATAGCGCTAGTAAATGCATTCAATCGATAGTAAAGAACCGTGTGACTTGATTATATTCTGGGCTGATTTAACACATATCTTTTTTGCCTAGTTATGTCAAAGGCATGTATTCTTTTGGGCTGCTTGAAACAAACTTTTATGACCAGGCTCTGAAAGTGGCCAGTGAGGTAAAACAACCATACCTTTTTATCTGTTTTTGTTATAAAATAATACATACTACTTCTTCCAAATGTTTGCAGCTTTATTTAAATTGTGCCTATTTATAAATTGTGGAACAGATTCCTTAATTAAACTGTACCTTAGAATAATGTCTTGCCAGCTTCTTGGCTATTTAACTGACTTTGAACCCTATGCTAATCCCTAAAAAAATCAGTTATGAGTGCCGCAGCACCACAATAAATCCTACATGTGAATCTCCCATTTCTAAAACATTGCGAGAGAACTCATACGGGTAACAGCTACGAGTGAACTTCACAACAAAGCCGAAAAGCAAGGCATAAATCTCCATCGAGTTTTTCACTGGCATTATAATATGAGTTACTCCGTGGTACTCTGACACCCCACCCTATGCTAATAATATTTTATGGATTACTTGCAAATCAGGGCACTGCTGTAACTGCAAAAAAGCAGGAGAAAGATTTATGGGTACCAGAGACCTCTCGCAACTAGTTTCAAACATTTGCTGAATCCCCCAGAAACATTTTAAAGTGACAGTATAACACAAAAAGCACTACAAAATGATGACATTATTTGACACTTAACCATCCAATATCAACATATGAGTAATTAAAAAATATGATATGTTCGTATTAAGCATGTTTTATTATACAAAATCCAGGGTAATACACAACCCAGTACTCAAGGGTTTAATACATGTGACAAAACAACGTCACTTAGGAACAAATGCTCTGATACATTGTCTATAAATATATCATATTTTAACACAAAATAAACACATTTCTACTGATTGAAGCTATAAATACAATTGTCACATCTTTTTAATATCAAAATATATTTTTTAATTAAAAAACAATTACTATATGTCTCTAATGTTTCCATGGAGCTGCACTTACGCCACTTATTACAACACTTCCCACACATTTATAATATTCATGACGTTCCTATTGGCTGCTAGGGCCCCGTTTCATGCGTAAAGCTTGGGTTGGCTGCTCCCTGCACAGAAATCTGTTCCGTCTACGGCAGGATTTATGGCTGTGCGCTGAGTGCTCTAATCTGTGGGAGCAAAAGATTTACATTATTGTAGATGTTAGGGGGAAAAAAGCTCCCGCAGCCAATTTACGGCAGTGCCCCAAATTAGAGTCCCTGATTTACATTGGGCTCTTTACTTTTAAACAAACAATTCTGAAGTATTCCCAGGAAACAGTGACAGTCCCCATGTCAGTAATGCAAGCGGATGACAAGACTAATATGGTTTGCACTTCAGCCAGTAAGACATTGAGGAATTTATTGTGGCAGCTAATTGGCAGAAGCTCCAACTTCGTCTTCAAAGTGGCCAAAAAGAGAGTGGAGGCAGCACTGTCACTATGCTTCATTAATAGACTGGAAGATTGTATTCGCTCCAGCTACTTTTTTAAATCATCCTGTGCCTCTTTTCTCTATATTTAACACCTTGTGTGCTTCTGTATGTTTGTCACCATGAGAATTTACTGAACATATGTTATTTTTTTAGGCTTTGGCTGTGGAAAAAACAGATTCCTGGTCTGTCCACACCATCGCTCACGTACATGAGATGAAGGCAGAGATAGACAAGGGACTGACCTTCATGCAAACCACAGAGCAAAACTGGAATGTAAGTCACAAAACAACAGTTTTTTAGTTCAAATTTATTTTCTTGTTTTCTGTTTTATTGTAAGTGTAAACCTCATGTCATAGGTAAGGCTATTTATTAAACAAGGGCTAGATTTTTTTAGTTCGCCATTGATCATTAAGAGGAGCCAATGGTTGTTCAGTGCTAGCAAAAGGTATAAAGAGACAGAAAATACTTCACCTGCCTTATTATTATTATTATTATTATTATTATTATTATTAATAATAATATTATCTTTATTTATATCGCGCCAACATATTCCGTAGGGCTGTACAGGGGTTGAGTACATAGCGGAAAACAAATTAAACACCTTGTAAAGAATGGAGGGCCCTGTTTTTGAGCATAAAATCTAATTTACATAGAGCTTGTTTCCAAGACACTGCCTTAGGCCTAACAAGTTAAGTACCGAGACCTTACAACTAGAAGAGTGCCCAGACTTTTGTACATGCCACAATTTGCTGCAGAGGTTGTGTTTACTTCTTTTCACTGAACAAATATATAAATATATATATATATATATATATATATATATATATTATATATATATATATATATATATATATATATATATATATATATATATATATATATATAAAATGTGTGTTATAGATACTTTGTATCATCATATTTTATTTTGTTTGTTTTTCAGGGGAGTGACATGTTGGCTTGCCATAATTATTGGCACTGGACGCTGTATTTTATAGAAAAGGTTAGAAATCAAATTTTTATTTAAACCCCTACCGGTGGAGTATTTGATGTTTTTATGCTGCTCTAGGTGTGATCAGGTTTGTGTGCCATGGACCAGTTATTACGTCTCCTTTCCCCTCGGTGTGTCCCCATCCTAATCTTACAACACATATATTTATAAAATGATATGCCAAAAGAAGCGAAAGAAAAGAGCATCTCGTTAATGACTACAGGTCCATATCTTATGCTTATATGGGTGGAGGACATAAAGGAGATTGTATGAAAACAAATAATTTCTATGCTCAGAACAAGAGGTCTAACTCCACTATTAAATCGTATTACTCTTTATTATGAGCAATTGTGTATTTCTAAAAAAAATCCCCATGGTGCTAAACGCCTCTTTACTCTTTATTAGTCACATTTTAGAATCCTAAACAAATATACGAACGATTAAAAACCTTGATTAAAATGCTTCTGTCCGCAGGCAGAGTAGAATGAAGAATTAATGTCACATGTCGGTGACTAACAATCCACAATATCATTTATTTATTTATTTATTTATTATTCTTGCATTATAATTCAAATTTTAAGTAATATGAATGGACTTAGTGAGGTCAGAAAATTTTAGATTAATAATTCACAGTGTTTATGATTGTTTGTTCCTCACACAATGTTACTAACATTTTTGACAGAGGAATACATTTCTCTTGGTAGTAATTTTATAGTTCAAAGGTTGTCAATAAGTGGATACATTCCTGTAATATATCTGGATTGTCATTAGTTAATATCCTATTCTCTCAGATATGTCGGGTCTCAGGGTTACCCTTTCCCAAACCACCCATCAATCTTTCCCCAATCTAATAATATTTTAGGCATTCTTAGTCACATGCTAACTAATCTCCTGAGGATGTCTCAAGAAGATGATGTCACACATTGTAAGGCTTACAGTGCCTTGCAAAAGTATTCCCCCCCCTTGGCATTTTTCGTGTTTTTGTTGTCTCACAACCTGGAATTAACATGGATTGTTTGAGGATTTGCATCATTTCATTTATAGAACATGCCCACAATTTTGAAGATGTTTTTGTTTTTTGTGTGAAGCAAACAACAAATAGGACAAAATAACAGAAAAAGCCAATGTGCATAACTATTCACCCCCCTAATGTCAAAACTTCGTAGAGCCACCTTTTGCGGCAATCACAGCTCCAATTCACTTTGGATAAGTCTCTGAGCTTTTTTTTGCTGAAAGTAATGACTTTCCTCTGGCCACTCTGCCATAAAGCCCAACTCTATGGAGCGTACGGCTTATTGTCGTCCTATGTACAGATACTCCAGTCTCTGCTGTGGAACTCTGCAGCTCCTCCAGGGTTACCTTAGGTCTCTGTGCTGCCTCTCTGATTAATGCCCTCCTTGCCCGGTCCGTGAGTTTTGGTGGGCGGCCGTCTCTTGACTGGTTTGCTGTTGTGCCATGTTCTTTCCATTTGGTTATGATAGATTTGATGGTGCTCCTGGGGATCATCAAAGGTTTGGATATTTTTTATAACCTAACCCTGACTTGTACTTCTCAACAACATTGTTCCTTACTTGTTTGGAGAGCTTCTTGGTCTTCATGGCAGTGTTTTGTTAGTGGTGCCTCTTGTTTAGGTGTTGCAGCCTCTAGGACCTTTCAAAAAAGGTGTGTATATGTAATGACAGATCATGTGACACTTAGATTGCACACAGGTGGACATCATTTCACTAATTATGTGACTTCTGAAGGTAATTGGTTGCACCAGAGCTTTTTATGGGCTTCATAACAAAGGGGGTGAATACATACGCACATGCCAATTATCGGTTTTCTATTTCTCAAAAATAGTTTTATGTATATATTTTTCTCATTTCACTTCACTAACTTAAGACTATTGTGTTCTGATCCATCACATAAAATTCAGATTAACAAAACATTGAATTTAAGGCTGTAATGTAACAAACTAGGTAAAAAGTCAAAGGGGGGGTGAATACTTTTGCAAAGCACTGTATGCATTAGAGTGAGCAAATCTTTTTTGCTATTCCTTCTCATTAGACACTGATAAAGAATGGCTAAAAATACTATTCCCCTTTCTGGATCGCTACCTTGTCATGGCGAACGGGTTTGTGTATAGCTATGAGCTATATCATGTAGGGTCATCCAAGATGGGTAGGTCATATTAAAGAGGTCAGACAAATTGCAGTCCACTGGAGAAGGAACTGGCACCCACTCCAGTATTTTTGCCAAAATAACCTTATGGATAAGCAAGCCCAGAAACATAATTATAAATGTGCCTAGCATGCTGCAGTCTATAGAGTCACAGAGAGTTGGACACAACTGAATGACTGACCAACAAAAATACTAGTAGATTGGGGAAAGATAATGAGTGGCTTGGGAAAGGGTAACCAATAGATCAGACCACTTTGAGATATATTAGGGTTTCAGCCCCATAGGATTAAAGCTGTGCTGCTAATTGGGTAAAATAAACAATAGAGCCTTCAAATGGAGACGGAAACATCTTTTTTGTTGCAATGTGAAAACTTTAACTAATGTTACCATACTAGGAATGAGTATCCAGATATATTGTGGGAATTTATCCATTTATTGGCAACCTTTAAACTATAAAATACTAAGTTACGAAGAGGAATGTATTTTGGTGTCAAAAATGTTAGTAACATGTGAGAAGCAAACAATCATAAACCCTGTGAATTATTAATCTCCTATAGTTTTTTTTCTGACCTCACTAAAACCATTCATATTACTTTATATTTGAATTTTAACGTGACCAATAACGAGTAATATATTTTAATACTGGAGTTAGACCTCTTGTTTTCTGTGAATCGTCATATATAGTTGTCGTAATTGCAAAATGTGGGAAGCGCAATGTTAAGTTTTCTGGCCTTGCGCATGTGCAATGAGCGGCAAACCCCATAAAGTGGGTGGGGTGGGGGGGGATTTCGCAATGAGCGCCAGAGGCTCTGATCACCGCGAGGCCTGCAAGTTAGAGGGAGAGCCTCGTATTGTGTGGCAAACAGCATTGCCAGGCAAGTTGCTAGTAAACCATAATAATGGATGCTGATAGTAGTATGTCTATTCAGTTCTATTGAAAGACTGCCAATCATGAACAGAGTTACATAGAAGAGCAAGACTCAGTAGCATACACATACAGGAAAACTACCAGGTCAAACATCACTCCTATTCCAGGTGCTCTGCAGATCATCGCTCCTATACCCTAGAGGCTTTGCAGAGCATCACTCCTATACCCCAGAGAATCTGCAGAGCATCACTCCTATACATCTGAGGCTTTGCACAGCATTAATGCTATACCCTAGAGATTCTGCAGCGCATCACTTCTAAACCCCAGATGCTCTGCAGAGCATCAACCCTGTACCGCAGAGGCTTTGTAGAGCATCACTCCTATACCCTAGAGGTTCTGCAGAGCATCACTCCTATACCTCAGATGCTCTGCAGAAACCTTACATATAACCCATGTTGTTTTGCATTTCTCTCCACATAACAAGGTCAGGGTTGTGGGTCCTCCCCCAGGACAGAAATATCACTTGGGTAGTTGCATAATAATGCTGGGTCTCTCTATATGTCTTTTATTGACAAACATGTATTCTCATAAGAAGCATTATATATGACTTATATCAACACAACCCTCTGATACAGAGCAGATGAAGTACCTGCTCTGGGGATAATAATCTATAGAGATCGGGTGACAATGTATAGAGCTGATAAAAGGTCATTTTGTATAATTGTTACAAAACAAATTAGGGACTGAGACTGACCGCTATATACAAAGGTTAAAGATTATAGTAGCCATGGATAAATCCATACTATAAGACATAAGAAACACACATAAGGAAGTGACGATCCTGCTCCTGAGAACTTACAGTGTAAAGGAGATGGGGAAGTGACACAAGGAGGTAAAGGGTGCGTTAAGGAGGTGAGGGTGCGGTAAGGAGGTGAGGGTACGGGTAAGGAGGTGAGGGTACGGGTAAGGAGGTGAGGGTGCGGTAAGGAGGTGAGGGTGCGGTAAGGAGGTGAGGGTGCGTTAAGGAGGTGAGGGTGCGTTAAGGAGGTGAGAGTGCGGTAAGGAGGTGAGAGTGTGGTGGACAATGGCCCAGTCACCAGGCAATTACACTGAGAGCGGTGGCTGGGTGTCCAACAGTGACTTCCAATATTCAATATTGTTTTGTATTTGCCACGTGTTACTGGTCAGTTTGACTCAGTAAAGAATTACACAAATCTGATCTAATCAAGGAGGCATCTTTATTTACTGGTACAAGAGTCCAAGGGGATAACCCACAATGGCAGACCGGGCGAGTGTGTTGAGAGTCTCATGGGAGAACTGTGAAGAGTCCTTTCTCATGGTGAGGGCCTTGTACCCTTGCGACATGAGCTTCCATGAAACCATTCTGACCTTTCCTTCAACCTTGACAGCAGTTCGATTGGGGAGGAACACAAGGGTGAGATGTCCAGTCCACCTAGGAGATAACAAACCCTTATTAAAAGACTTCGCAAGATATAATCTCCCAGGTGAATGTTATGCATTGGTTTATCAGACATCTCACCAGAGGGCTGTAAAGAATCCCTTTTCATGGTGAGGGGCTTGTACCCTTGTGACATGAGCTTCCATGAAACCATTCGGACCTTTCCATCAACCTTGACAACAGTTTTATTGGTGAGGAACACAAGGTGAGACATCCCAGTCCACCTAGGAGATAAATAAACCTTATTAAGAGACTTCACAAGGACATAATCTCACAGGTGAATATCATTGATGGGTTTATGAGACATTTGAGGCCGTCTCTCTGCTACCTGCTTATGGCGCTTACATTAGGAGACTTCACAAGTTATATATATATTAAAATATAATGTACCATGAGTCTCTATACTGAAGGAGTTCAGTAGTAGATTGGGAGGCCAGTACAGTTGGTGTCGGCTACACGGGTGAATCGCCACTGTTTACACTCTTCTCAACTGATGACCCAGGGGATAACCACAATGGCAGACAGAGCGAGTGTCAGGAGAGGGCTCATTGTCACAATGTGTTCTTTATCTGAAAAAAAAAACAGTTAAAAGTTGTGAAAGTACACTATTGCACAACTTCCTAATTACCACAAAACCAGTCGCTTGCACAGATACAGAACGTTCTGCCAGATATATAGACTTATGTCAACTTCATCTGCAGAGTTCAGATAGAGATGTATAATATCAGTACATATGTTAATATATATTGTACCATCAGTCTCTATACTGAAGGAGATCAGTAGTAGATTGGGAGGCCAGTTCAGTTGGTGTTGGCTACACGGGTGAGTTGCCACTGTTCCCACTCTTCACAGCTGATGACCAAGGGGATAACCACAATGGCAGATAGGGCGAATATGCATAGTGTCTAATCCAAGGGCAATAAAAAGTCCTTTCTCATGGTGAGGGCCTTGTACCCTTGCGACATGAGCTTCCATGAAACAATTCTGACCTTTCCTTCAACCTTGACAGCAGTTCGATTGGTGAGGAACACAAGGTGAGAGGTCGAGTCCACCTAGGGGATAAAGAAACCTTATTAAGAGACTTCACAAGGACATAATCTCGCAGACCAATATCATGCATTGGTTTATCAGACATCTTACCAGAGGGATGCAGACTATTATGACCTTTCCTTTAACATTGACAGCAGTTTGATTGGTGAGGAACACAAGGTGAGACGTCCAGTTCACCCTAGGAGATAACAAAACCTTATTAGGAGACTTCACAAGGACATAATCTCACAGGTGAATATCATTCATGGGTTTATGAGACATTTGAGGCAGTCTCTCTGCTACCTGCTTATGGCGCTTACATTAGGAGACTTCACAAGTTATATATATATTAAAATATAATGTACCATGAGTCTCTATACTGAAGGAGTTCAGTAGTAGATTGGGAGGCCAGTTCAGTTGGTGTCGGCTACACGGGTGAGTTGCCACTGTGCCCACTCTTCACAACTGATGACCAAGGGGATAACCACAATGGCAAACAGGGCGAGTATGCATAGTGTCTAATCCAAGGGCTATAAAGAGTCCTTTCTCATGGTGAGGGACTTGAACCCTTGCGACATGAGCTTCCATGAAACCATTGTGATCTTTCCTTCAACCTTGACAGCAGTTCGATTGGGGAGGAACACAAGTGTGAGATGTCCAGTCCACCTTCGAGATAACAAACCCTTATTAAAAGACTTTGCAAGATATAATCTCCCAGGTCAATATTATGCATTGGTTTATCGGACATCTCACCAGAGGGCTGTGAAGCGTACTTTTTCATGGTGAGGGGCTTGTACCCTTGCGACATGAGCTTCCTTGAAACCATTCTGATCTTTCCTTCAACCTTGACAGCAGTTCGATTGGTGAGGAACACAAGGTGAGAGGTTGAGTCCACCTAGGAGATAAAGAAACCTTATTAAGAGACTTCACAAGATATAATCTCACAGGTGAATATCATTCATGGGTTTATCAGACATTTGAGGCAGTCTCTCTGCTACCTGCTTATGGTGCTTAAATTAGGAGACTTCCCAAGGAATAGATATATTAAAATATATTGTACCATGAGTCTCTATACTGAAGGAGTTCAGTAGTAGATTGGGAGGCCAGTTCAGTTGGTGTCGGCTACACGGGTGAGTTGCCACTGTTTCTACTCTTCACAACTGATGACCAAGGGGATAACCACAATGGCAAACAGGGCGAGTATGCATAGTGTCTAATCCGAGGGATGTAAAGAGTCCTTTCTCATGGTGAGGGGCTTGTACCCTTGCAACATGAGCTTCCATGAAACCATTCTGACCTTTCCATCAACCTTGACATAAGTTTGAATCATGAGGAACACAAGGTGAGATGTCCCAGTCCACCTAGGAGATAAAGAAACCTTATTACGAGACTGCACAAGGACATCATATCTCCAGGCCAATATCACCAGAGGGCTGTATAAAGAGTCCTTTCTCATGAGGGGCTTGTACCCTTGTGACATGAGCTTCCATGAAACCATTCTGATATTTTTATGAAGAACCAGAGTTGATAATGATTATAATGGGTATAAGAATATTTAAGAAAATGTAGCCTTTAAATACTAAATGTAATTATACTGTAACATTACATTCCCTGCTACTACAACAGATGGGAATTGCAGAGAAAAAGATGCACAAAGCAGACAATGGCTGCCCCCAATAAAGCATAATTGCATATGATTAGTAATAAATTAAAGACTGTATGTGCCCATTTACCCATTACCTATGTCTATTTCTTCAAACAAGTATAATGCAATGTATAGGACTACAGTATATCTTTGTACATCAGACATTAACCTGCAGATCTTCAGTCCCTACATATATATAATAATTGGGCTTTGTGATGTTATTGTGATATATGATGCTTTCATATCCACATACCAAGGTACTTATTAATAGACAGCGGGTAACTGTTTGGGGTTGGTGTATTTTTCTTGGAGTAATTGGCAACATAAAACTCTGTGGTAGTCACTAAGGCCGCTCTCCTCACATAATTACACACAAGGGATTACATACACAGAGACATATAGCAAATCTCATATACATTAAGGTGACAAAAAAACTTCCCCTTTAATTGCAGAGCTGCTGTAAAGCCAAGAATTAAAGGTGAGGTCTGGTCAGCGTAGAGTCTATATAGTCAAGAACAAATAAACTGAAGAGAAGTCTTTACTCACCTCACAGATGTATCTCCTCATATATGTAATTATCTTATATTTATAGCGTGCTGCCATTTTCTATAGAAAGATACAAGGGATACAGTAAATACCTGAGACGTGTGACTATACAATCTTATACATAGTATTAGAAAGTTACACTTCACCTAATTACCCAATTATTAAGCCTTACCTTTATCTATACAATGTCTCAGACTTCATGTACAAGGTAGAGTTTGCTCCTTTAAGGCTTCCTATATCTCAAGCTCCTCATCTGTTGGTCTTCCTGATATGAATGTCTGGGCCTCCCAAAACTGCTCCTTATATAGAGCCTTGGGCTCTGTGACATCATCTATTATGACATGTCTCTGATGTAAGAAGTGTTTATTACCTGGAGGGCCCAGCTCAGCCTTGCGATGGCAGCCATTAGACAACTCATCATACAGTGCTTATTGCAACTATCCACATGTTGATTTTTTTTTTTTAAGTGGTTTGTTTTCTTTCTTGTTTTTTTTTTTTTTTTTTTTTACCATACTTCTAATATATATAATTGTTAATCTCAACGATTTTCTACTCTACGGTTTTGGTTATACTTATGATTAAAAACTTAAAAAGAAAAAAGTCATACAGCCTTATTAAATTTCGATACTGCCAATTGAATAGGGCTCTATATAAGCACAGGGCATATTTTTTTACAGAAGTTTTTAGTTAGTGATCTTCTATCCAAAAGCGAGGTCTTCACTAACTAAAAACTTCTGTAAAAAAATATTCTCTGTGCTTATATAGAGCCCGATTCAATTGGCAGAATCGCAATGTAATAAGGCTGATAGCCAGTAGTTAAAATGATCAGCTTTATTGAAGAAGACAATATAACTTATCGGACACTTATATTGTAAAGTACAATGCTGTATTATCTTATGAGTTTAATAAAAAATCAATGTAAAAAATGTGAAGCGTGGCAATGATGTTTGCCACACAATGTGAGTTTCTCCCCCCTCTAACTTGCGGGCCTTGCGATGAGCGCCTTCGGCTTTGCTGCTCATTGCAGGCCTCTGCCAACCCACAACTTTTGGGCCTCACAATTGCGAGCCTCTCCCCCCCTCTACTTTCCGGGGCTCACGATGAGCGGGGCACACAGCACAACCTGTGTTTTGTGTGAGGTTGTAAGTTAATTTTTTAACTAATTGGCATTTTTTAGCTTGGCTTTGTCTTCCGATGGCTTGAAAAAAAATGGTGCCCGTTTATTCCGTAATTTTGTGGAAGCCTTTAAGCCGTTTGGAGCCTCCAACCATAGGCGCTCATCCCTACGACCCCGCATGACTTAGGCAAAGTGTGCTGGTGGAGATGAGCGATGTAGGCGCTCATCCCTACGACACGTGTGACTACAGATCAACAGAAATCTCAATGATACAATTCACAATGCGACACCTGTAGCAGTTTGAAAACATTGCGTGGAAAAATTACGGCCCGTAAAACACTTTGCAAAGGAAAGCAGGACTTTGAAAAAAAACAATCCGAGGTTGAAAAAATACAAAGTTAACGGCCGAACCGAAAATCGCCTAAGCAACAAAAAAAATGGCGGCCAAAAAAAAGAAAAAGAGTCTACATCTAACCAGGCAAAACACTGACAAGCACATAAGACTTTTACCCAGGAACATACGAGGTACAAAATACACTACTAGGAAGGACAGAAAATGCTCGCTGCCATTTTACAACACTAACTTACAACTAATAACATTACCATTCTAAAAGGTCGCTTTTACCCAACTAAACAAACGGTTTGCCCTCGCGCATGCAGCCTATTTACCCTGCACACTTGCCACATTGCTAACAGCAACAGTCCAAATGTACATTGTATGCTGCAGGAAATACAGATTGTTAGCTCTTCAGCATATTGATTGCTGGATATATTAATTACAAAAAGGTAAAGTATATTAATTTATTAATTAATTATTATTAAAAAAAGATATATAAAAAAATAGCAGAGGAGAGGCTTGCAATGAGCGCCAAAGGCTCTCATTGCTAGCCACGAGAAGAGCGCCAAAGGCGCTCAGTGTGGGGCTCACAATAAGCACCGAGGGTACTCAGACCACCACAAGTGCACAAGGGGAGAGGCTCGCAATGAGTGCCAAGGGCGCTCATGGAGGCTCGCAATCGGCGCTAAAGGTACTCAGAGGACCAAAAGTGTGCCAAACAGCATTACCTGCCTTATAATTTTATGACAGTCATTTTTTGATGGGCAATACTCTAGTGTGATATAATGTACAGCAGAGGTTCCTTTGCACACAGTGACACATTAGGGACAGACACATTTTATACACAGACAGGTTATTACTGCAGTATCTGACACAGAACTAATATAAATAAATCACATATATCTGTACTATAGACTGTTACCTACACCGGCCGTTTGCTTTGATTCTCAGCAGCTCCGACCTGATTCTCACAAGCAGATAAAAGACTACAATTTATTGAAACTACAAAATCTTTATCTATAAGCAGACAGACATCCCACTCTCTTACCTGGAGTGTACATCGGCCTTGTATTTGCTTTGGATGATTCCTAGCAATTGTGGATTTTTGCCACATAGTGATATTATAGGTAAGATACTAATTATACAGAGCTGCTGATCCGATGGGGAAACCTCAATAAAGGAAATATAACAGCAATATGATTAGTGTGTGTGCTGTAATTGAGCCGCACATTTGAGGGTATTTACATCCAAATCAGGTAAACGGTGTAGGAATTACAACAGTTTGTATATGTGCCTCCCACTTTTTAAGGGACCAAAAGTAATGGGACAATTGGCTGCTCAGCTGTTCCATGGCCAGGTGTGTGTTATTCCCTCATTATCCCATTTACAAAGAGCAGATACAAGCTCCAGTGTTCATTTCAAGTGTGCTATTTGCATTTGTTGCTGTTACCTCTCAATATGAGATCCAAAGAGCTGTCACTATCAGTGAAGCAAGCCATCATTAGGCTGAAACAACAAAACAAACCCATCAGAGAGATGGATAGCAAAAACATTAGGTGTGGCCAAATCAACTGTTTGGAACATACTTAAAAAGAAAGAATGCACCAAGGAGCTCAGCAACACCAAAAGACCCGGAAGACCACGGAAAACAACTGTGGTGGATGACCGAAGAATTATTTCCCTGGAGAAGAAAACACCCTTCAGAACAGTTGGCCAGATCAAGAACACTCTCCAGGAGGTAGGTGTATGTGTGTCAAAGTCAACAATCAAGAGAAGACTTCACCAGAGTAAATACAGAGGGTTCACCACAAGATGTAAACCATTGGTGAGCCTCAAAAACAGGAAGGCCAGATTAGAGTTTTCCAAACAACACCTAAAAAAGCCTTCACAGTTCTGGAACAACATCCTATGGACAGATGAGACTAAGATCAACTTGTACCAGAGTGATGGGAAGAGAAGAGTATGGAGACAGAAAGGAACTGCTCATGATCCAAAGCATACCACCTCATCAGTGAAGCATGGTGGTGGTAGTGTCATGGCGTGGGTATGTATGGCTGCCAATGGAACTGGTTCTCTTGTATTTATTGATGATGTGACTGCTGACAAAAGCAGCAGGATGAATTCTGAAGTGTTTTGGGCAATATTATCTGCTCATATTCAGCCAAATGCTTCAGAACTCATTGGACGGCGCTTCACAGTGCAGATGGACAATGACCCGAAGCATACTGCAAAAGCAACCAAAGAGTTTTTTTTTAAGGGAAAGAAGTGGAATGTTATGCAATGGCCAAGTCAATCACCTGACCTGAATCCGATTGAGCATGCATTTCACTTGCTGAAGACAAAACTGAAGGGAAAATGCCCCAAGAACAAGCAGGAACTGAAGACAGTTGCAATAGAGGTCTGGCAGAGCTTCACCAGGGATGAAACCCAGCGTCTGGTGATGTCTATGCGTTCCAGACTTCAGGCTGTAATTGACTGCAAAGGATTTGCAACCAAGTATTAAAAAGTGAAAGTTTGTTAATCTGTCCCATTACTTTTGGTCCCTTAAAAAGTGGGAGGCACATATACAAACTGTTGTAATTCCTACACCGTTCACCTGATTTGGATGTAAATACCCTCAAATTAAAGCTGAAAGCCTGCAGTTAAAGCACATCTTGTTCGTTTCATTTCAAATCCATTGTAGTGGTGTATAGAGCCAAAAAGATTAGAATTATGTTGATGTCCCAATATTTATGGACCTGACTGTATATAATATATTTTCTCACAGTCTACCTTATGTCTACCATCTAAATAAGCATAAGATTGGGACATGTACTCAATAAAGAGTTGCTGATTTTCCCCCCCCTTTTTGTTTATTAAATTTATTACCAACCTGAGTACATTTTCCTGCCTTCTTTTGGGAAACACATACCGTATATACTCGAGTATAAGCCGAAGCACCCATTTTACCACAAAATACTGGGAAAACTTAGTGACTCGAGTATAAGCCGAGGGTGAAAAATGTGCTGCCCCCCGTGTCCCTCTTGTGCCCTCTGTGTCCCCCTCTTGTGTGCCCTCTGTGCCCCTTTCTTGTGTCCCCCTCTCTCTCCCCTGCGTCTCTCGCTCGGAGGAGCAGCTGCTGATGGAAGGTAAGTGAGGGGAAACTGAGAGGGGAAGGAAATAAGAGAGGGTAAAGTGAGGAGGGGGGTTGAGGAGGGAGGATGAGGAGGATGATAAGGGAGAGGGGTGACTCGAGTATAAGCCGAGGGGGGTCCTTTATCAGCCTTAAAAAAATGTCTGATAAACTCGGCTTATACTCGAGTACATACGGTATATAGTTATCTAGGCAGATATGGTTCCTTAACTTTAGGAACTTTGCCCATTACCTTTTCCTTACTATATGCTCATTAGGTGTGAGGTGTACTTACAGACAGACATGTTACTACATGGAGACATTTCTGTCGATCTGCTTACAATATTTTATGGCACAAGGACAACCGAAAGCTGCCTTCTGATTATTGTGCCCCAGGCCCGGGTTTGTTGGCATAAACAGAAATATATACTGACTCTCGTTGTTCATGTTAGTCATACATATGTAAATTTATACCTCGATTTATACTATCAAACTGTCTTTATATTATGTTTTGATGCACATTAAAATGTTAAATGGCCTATGTAGACACTTTCTAGTAAATACTTTGGAAACAGAAGCTAAAAACAACAAATCTACTGTCTTTTAGGGTGAATATGAGGCTGCGCTGACGCTGTATGATAATCACGTAAGTATTCAGATGAGACACTAAGGCCCCTATTAAATTGCTGCGATTTTAGAAATCGTAGCCCTCAAGAGTTATAGCTATTAATTTGGCCTCTTTCAGCTACCCGCAAACGATCTGCGGGTTAGATGCGGGAAAACCCTAAATCCCAATGCCGTCCCAGCTATGCCTTTGATCTGTAAATGTTACGATCGCAAACCGATATTAAATTGCTAGGAGTGCCCAAGGACGCACTGGCGTTCAAACCAGTAAACGGCAAATGGAGCCGAAAATCCTATGGGTACTAGAGAGGACCCGCAAGGGGGTTTAACTCCTGTCTGTAGCAGTTAAAAGCAAATATAAGCAGAATACTGTATTTTAAATTAAAGGGAAAGTGATGAAAGGAATTTTAATGAATGTGTTAATATATGTAATAGAACTTGCATGGACTAGAATATTATATTTATTGATTATTTAATATTGCATCATTTCTGGAATACGGGTTCAATCGCAACTCGTACTTCAAAACGTAAGTGATTGAAATCTAACCTCCATTTTTTTTTGTGACGTAATGATGACGGTCTTTTACTATTGGCTTCGTCTAAACCCATAACCACGGGCTTGACTAATGGATCATGTTCTTGGCCCCAAATGCAACGTGCTGCAGCATTGTTTACGGATTTTGATGTCGGTCATGTATGTTGCGGGCTTGTCTAATTTAATCGCTCTGTAACTCCCCTGAATTTCAAGCCTGCAGGCTTTGCGGCTGTACCATGGCCGCTGCGGGCTTCAAATGTAATAGGGCCCAAAGTATGTTATGGTGGGTAAAAAGGTGATTGAAAACCCCTCCACTGTAAATGCACACGTCTCAAGCAGGACATAAAACGTGTGTTCCCACAGATTTTCTTAGTAAACGTTGCTCCCACTGCCCCTAAGGACTCTGGGTGTTGTTGTTGTTGTTTAGTCCTTCAGTCATATCCAACTCTTGGTGACCATATAGACGTAGCATGTCAGGCACATCTGTCTGTATTTCTAGCTGGGCTTATCCATATAATATAAGATACTGGATACTATAAGATACTGGAGTGGGTTGCCAGTTGCTTCTCTAGTCGGCCACAATTTGTCTGACCTCTCTGCTTTGACCTGCCCATCTGGGTGACTCTACATGGTATAGCTCACTGCTTCATTGATGCACACCAGCCCCTTCATGGTAGCGATCCAGAAGGGGGAGGAGTCTGGGTAGCGAAATGCAAATTAGGCTAAAAAAGCAGCACCTTTATCCTCTACCCAGCTTAATATGGGATCTGTTTGGGTGCTATGTGTCCTGATTGAAAATGAATGAAAACAAAGCCGAAGGCAGTAAAAAAGAGTCCAAAGCCAGTAACACTTAACCCAAGTCAGTAACACTCATCGTGAGGCAGCTAAACTACACCGGGGGGAGAGATTCGCAATGAGCGCCAAAGGTGCTTAGAAGGGCAGAGCATCGAATTGTTTGCATTCCCAGCCTTAAAATGTTCTTGCCGTCATTTTTGACGGGCAGGTCGCTAGTTGTGATATAATAACCAAAACTTACGTTATCAACACTTTTTTTTTTCCTTTTCCGCAGATTGCCCCAAAGTGCTTTACCAGCGAGAGTATGCTCGATGTGGTAGATAACTCCTCCATGCTGTACCGTCTGCAAATGGAAGGTAAGATCACTAGCTCCGTAGTATAATGTTGTCGTCTTGAATAAAGCGGAGCCCGAATGCGTCATTGTACAAGGTGCCACGTTTTGATCCTTCCTACGTGGAAGCACAACATTTTTACTATTAATAAATAAAAGGGTAAACGTGATATTTGCATTATTATACTGTTTGTCGTTGTTCACTCGAATAAAACTGCTGATGTTTAGACTTGCTATTTTCCAGGCATAATATGAAAATTCAGAATCCATTTGTATGACTTGAAGATGATGGTCAGGACTTGAATCCTATATAACATTCTGTGCTGTAATGTCCAGAATAGGAAAATCCAACTTTTTAAATTATATTTGACGTGTTTTTATTTTTTATGAATAGTTATTCAATAAAAATCAACATTTGCAGGTGTGAATATTGGAGACCGGTGGAAGAAACTTATCCCGGTAACAAAGAAGCACACGCAGGATCATGTCCTGATATTCAATGACCTTCACTTCCTGATGTCTTCCATTGGTTCAAAGGATCATGAGACGACAAATCTTCTTATGGAGTCTCTACAGGAAGTTGCTAAGTTAGTAATGGTTCATATATTTAATTACAGTTCCATTACTCGCCTATATGTTCGTCTCTTCACCCAAGGACCTAGGGGCCCAACACATTTCTTAGGGATAGACGATGTAACGGAACCCATCACTCTTTTACCCTGTTTTATGGTTATTTAATTCTTGGTTAAAATATGATCCTACTGTTATATTATATGTATGTTGGTTTATGCTCTGCAGAATATTAGCCCAGACTATTGCAGACCTAGGCTAATAGATAATCCTATTACAGAGACTTCAGAGATAAGGGAGTCGATTGTATAAAGTGTTTTCATTCTCAGATAAGAACAAAGAAGGCTGATTTAATCAATGTCTGATTATATCAAGTTGCCAGGGAGGTGTGACTCCCCTATTGTCCCTCTATGTGTATTGTGTGGCCAACTATGGGGGATGTGGATTGCCTGTGGGAAGAGATGTGTATAAATATTTCTGCACATAACAAAATAAAGGCAGTATTCATTCGACTCCCAAATTGTGTGTCGTCCAATATGGGAGGTCGGGGATGGTGAAACTGTAGTGCCTCTTGGGTATTTTACCGGATACCAGCGGAGATATTGGACTGCGTGTTCCAACTCCGTTACAGACGATATAATATATAGATAAATATAACTATACGCACATATTTGTTCCTGGGACTTACACATACCATGCGACCAATCTGGTTGTCGGCGATATGTAGGTAATAAGTGCAATCATTACAAATTAACTATATATGTTTAAATACTTAAATAAATATACATAAGTATATGCAGATAAATGATAGACAACATACTGGGGGGATTTTCTAACTAAACTAATCCAAGATCCCGCCACTTCTCCCATGTTATATCGGGCCCATCGCGGCTCACGAGCTGTAGCGATGGGGATGTGTTAGGGTCGCGCTACCTGCATCTAGTGTGAAAACGCAAGTTCTCTGAATTTACTAAACACCGACAGCCTTATTAAATTGCAAATCGGCAAATCTAAAGGGCTCTATACTGTATAAGCACACAGCATATTTTTTTTTTACAGAAGTTTTTAGTTAATAAAGACCTTGCTTTTTGATAGAAGTTCACTAACTAAAAACTTCTGTAAAAAAAATGCTGTGTGCTTATGTAGAGGCCCAATTCAATTGGCCAAATCACAATTTAATCAGGCTGTAACTTTGCTTTTTACTATCCATGGTGCTGATATACGGCATTGTGAGGAGGTTTGAACCCTGGTTAGCAGTATATTTTATGTTTAATTCAAGTACTATAACCAATACTCCTCCATTAATGTAACACATAAGCTGCTAGATGGTAAATATAGCAGTATGTTATATATATATATATATATATATATATATATATATATATATATATATATGTATATGTGTATATATATATATATATATATATATATATATATATATGTATATGTATATGTGTATGTGTGTGTGTATATATATATATATATATATATATATATATATATATATATAGGGGTAAATATTAGATTTATTATTTTGTTTGAATATAAAATATAGTATTCTACAGGGGTTTGCATGAGGATATTTACTTGTGATTACGCCGGGTCTGATTTTTGGCCCTATTCCAAATAGTTGTGGACTTATTTTTTTTACTTTCTATCAAGTATGAAATAATGTGTATATTTTCTATAATTCCACTTTACTACACATTCACAGCATTTTTAATATAATTAGTATATCTTACATTTTAGTTTAATTTCTTGACTACTCAATAGCTTTATTTTAATGTACATTTTAAGAGGATTTTTACTACATTTGACTTGTGAAAAAAATCTTTCTTCCACTGAGCCTTTCAAAAGTGTGTCTGCTCTCGAGGATACTTGATCCCAGGAGCCTATAAGTATTTATACTTTCTTAAATCGACCTGTATTTCATAACAGGAATGTATAATACACTCAAGCACCTACTATCCTATTATTATTTTATTATTAGCCATTATTTGTAATGCACCAACATATTCCGTAGAGCTAAACATGGTAGATACAATCAAAAGAGTCGAAACAAATCACAAAAGAATGGAGGGTGCTGTTATTGAGTTTAAAGTCAAGCAAACAAAGAGCTTTCCCTAAAGCACCCAACAAGATTGAAAACTTGTAAACCTACAGTCCAAAGGGTAACAGAGAGGTATAGAAAGGTGAGGTCCAATATTTAGAGTAAATGGTGATGAGTTTCTTTTAAATAGTTTAGTGATGTTTTCAAGGATTTCAGGCAGGAGGAGTCTAGTGGAGCGAGGCAAGGAGTTCCATAGAATAGGGGCAGCACGAGAAAAGTCCTGAAGACGGCAATGAGAGGAGGTGACAAGAAGGTCATTACTTTGACGGTTGGGAGAGTATTTAGAGATGAGCAGAGATAAAGTAGGGGGCATTATTATTGAGGGTTTTTTATTTAGGGTCATTAAAGATAATCTAGTAGATTAAATGTCTTGTTTTATATACATGTATCAGCCGTTTGCTCATTGTCGATTGTGCAGATGGTTGTGAGGCACAGAGCTCAACTGCATAAAGCACTTTGAGCATGTGCTATGTTTAAAGGACCACTGTACAATGAGAAAAAAAACGATTTCCTTATGCAAGCAGTGAGCATCCACGCCTGTGAGGGGAAGGGGTGTGGTATAAATTTCACTCAGATCCATTTATTTTCTTGTTCCATCCTTCCCTATCCTCCCTCTACTAATAGATAAAGAACACACCCTCCATAATCCAGCTCTTAGGAAATGATGTTAAAGCTAGTGTTACTCTCATTGTGTCATCTGTCTTATGTTTCTATATAATCATTGCACATAATGCTATGGATAAAGATAAAATAAAAAATAGCAATAAAATCAAAGTTCAGATGCATTTGCCGATGTGATTAAAATGTTTTATTTTCAGATCTCCCGGTGAAAACCATCAGCATTCAATGATAACAAACATCGGCTTCCCTCTGTGCCAGGCTCTGATAGAATTTGATAACGGGAATTACGCCCGAGCCGTGGAGCTGATCCATCCAATCCGTTACCAGATACCGGATATAGGAGGCAGCCACGCTCAGGTAATGACTTGTACATAAAAAAGTGTATACTGTCGTAGATTTTATAATGGCGCTACTTTATTGGGACGCATCATTTGCTACAATTCAATTAAAAAAGCAGATTTTAGTTTTTATTACATATTTAAATTGCTTTGTTATAAATTACAATTCAGTCTAGCTTACATGGCTTTTAAAAAAAATATTTAGAAATTTTAAAGGTTATATAGAAAACTCTCATATAGAAGTACAGGTATACTCCGGTTTGCGCTACCCCGCTGACCTCTGTTTCGCTATAGCGCTCAGTCCTAGTAGAGTGCTAAATCTTGCGATGGCGCTCAAAATCACGTTGTGGGCATTTAAATCTCCGCTTAGCACGCGTTTTTTCACCATCAGGCTGAAAAGGGCTCCCTCGGGTTATACTTGAGTTACCCTGTGTCTCTCCACCCCCATGTCTCTCCCCCCCCCCTCTCTCCTGTGTCTCTTTCCCCCCGTGTCTCTCCACCCCCATGTCTCTTTCCCCCTCTCTCTCTCCTGTGTCTCTTCCCCCTCTCTCTCTGCTGTGTCTCTTTCCCTCCCCCTCCCTTATCACCCTCCTCAACCTCAGCCCCCCTCCTCACTTTACCCCTCTCTAATTACCTCCCCTCTCCCTTTCCTTTCACTTAACTTCCATCAGCAGCTGCTCCTCCGCGCGTCTTCTGGCTGCGGGCGGGACCCGGTATATGCTAATGACGTGACATCACATCCGCGTCACATCATTAGCATTGGCTGGGTCCCAACACAGACAGAAGACGCGCTGAGAAGCAGCTGCTGATGGAAGGTAAGTGAAAGGAAAGGGAGAGGGGAGGTAATTAGAGAGGGGTAAAGTGAGGAGGGGGGTTGAGGATGAGGAGGGGGATTGAGGAGAGAGGTTGAGGAAGAGAAGGGGGGTTGAGGAAGAGGAGGGGGGTTGAGGATGAGGAGGGGGGTTGAGGTTGAGGAGAGAGGATGAGGAGGGGGGTGGAGGATGATGAGGAGGTGGAGGAGGGAGGATGAGGAGGGGGGTTGAGGAGAGAGGATGAGGAGGGGGGTTGAGGAGAGAGGATGAGGAGGGGGGTTGAGGAGAGAGGATGAGGAGGGGGGTTGAGGAGAGAGGATGAGGGGGTTGAGGAGAGTGGATGAGGAGGGGGTTGAGGAGAGAGGATGAGGAGGGGGTTGAGGAGAGAGGATGAGGAGGGGGGTTGAGGAGAGAGGATGGGGAATGATGATGAGGAGATAGATACAGCACTCCAGGCACATCTGTCTGTATTTCTGATGTGATTATACATATTTTTATCATGGCAAAGATACTGGAGTAGATTGCCAGTTCCTTCTACAGTGGACCACAATCGGGCTGTTGAGGAGGGGGGTGGAGGAGGGTGATAAGGGAGGGGGAGAGAAAGAGACACGGGGGAGAGGGGGGAATGAGACACAGGGAAGGGAGAGGGGGGAAGAGACACAGGGGAGGGAGAGGGGGGAAGAGACACAGGGGAGGGAGAGGAGGAAGAGACACAGGGGAGGGAGAGGAAGGGAAGAGACACAAGGGAGAGAGAGGGGGGACACAAGAAAGGGGCACAGAGGCCACACAAGAGGGGGACACAGAGGGCACAAGAGGGCCACAGGGGGGCAGCACATTTCCCACCCTCGGCTTATACTCGAGTCACTCATTTTTCCCAGTATCTTGTGGTAAAATAGGTGCCTCGGCTTATACTCGAGTATACACAGTATTATTTATTTTAACCATTATTAAAGCTTTAGTTTGCATGAAAAAAAAGGGTTGCGTGGATTTAAAAGTTGTAAAGATTATTAAAAATATCTTTTTTAAGCTTACTGTGGTGAAAGGACCACTGAAAACTGAAACATTTTTTGAAAACGTCATTTTGATGTCTCTGCAGGACCCTGGAGGCATCCATGGTATATTGTTGGGAGATGTATGTGTGTGTGATGATTACATTTCTTTAGGACTATTGTTGCATTGAATTATGCAAGGGGTCAGTTTCTGGGGAAGTGAGGAGGAATAAGTGTTGTGTCTATGTCTATTATATTTACAATGGCTCTCTGTTCCCTCCTTCCCCACCTTCATGATTCAGCTCTGAGGAAGTGATGTAACCAACACAAAATGGAGTCCCGTACTTTTAAACAAAGTTTTCAAAGATTCATATTTTCCCAAAAAAATTGTCCCTGGCATACACAGCTGCTAATATTGTTGGTTTGATCCAAACAAGTATCGTTTTAATCTTGAACTGCAGTGGTCCTAACAAAATTATTTTAATTTATAACTTCAATATTCAATCTTAAATTAAACTTCCAAAGATCAGAGCTTCAGCCTCCTGTTCAGGTGATTGGCAGACCGAGAAGTCTAAATATCTGACAACGCCAATCAGTCATTCATAGGCAATTCATCTCCACAGCAAACGATCATTTACAGGGGAAACCACTTTAACACAGCCTTCAAATGAGAGCATTTTGTTGATAACATTTTGTACCTGAAAATTTAGCACAGAATACTAGACAAAGCCACCTCCACACCTCTGAGTGAGAGGAGATCAGCAGTAGCCGAGGTTGATCTCTAAAAGTAAGTGTAAAGGTTCACTTTGGTCAATTGTTTTGTTTTATAGTTGAATAATTAAACTTCATAATGGGCCATAATGATATTTGTAAGACCAATTATCCATATCTAAAGGAATCCACCAGAAAATGTTCCCTGGAGAGTGTTTCCTTATAAACTAATGTGCATTTCATTAGAACTAATGACTGCATTGGGAGATGTAGATGCCACATTTTCATTGTTTTTCATTTTTTTATTTAAATATCTGACAACTTTAGAGTAAAGGTCTAAATAAGAAAGTTTGCAATTCATTGTAATTAGCAAAATAATATTGATGCAAAAAATTCTACTTTTAATAATGCAATAAATGTATGATTATGTGTGTAAAATTACATCTGCGTTTTTATCTTACTAGAGAGACATCTTCAACCAGGTGCTGATTCACGCAGCAATAAACAGTAACTCCAAATGTCACCAGAATTTAGCCAGGTATGAAAAAGACTGGACGCAGATTGGCTTCAAAATTGAAAACAGAATATAATTAATTCTAAGGGGTTATTCACACTTACGGCTATATTCACTAAAGTGATAGCTTCTTCATTAAAGAGATGTTATTGACATTCAGTCGTGTCTGTCTCTCTCTGACCGCAGCACACCAGTCAGCCACTGCCCCTCTGAGCTCCTTCAAACTCATGTTAATTGCTTCAATGACCTCATCTACCCATCTCCGCCTCTGTCATCCTCTTCTTCGTGTGCCTTCAATCCAGTGAACAGTTTGGCTTAATTTCCTGTAGTATTGACTAATTGGATCTTCTTGTAGTCCAGGGGACTCTAAGCAGTTTGTTCCAATGCCAAAATTCAAAGGCGTCAATTCTCCGGCGCTCAGACTGCTTTATGGTCCAGCTCTCCATCCATAAGTTACTACGGAGAATACCAGAGTTCTTACTATGTAAGATTTTAGGCAGAAAAAAAACAGGTTTAAAGAACTTTTTAATAAAGTAAACAAAAATAATGAGAAGCATAGGTAGATTATATTTCAAATGAAATCCAGAAACCTGCCATGTCCCTTTAAGCTTTACCTTGCTGGCATGTGAAATGAGTGCAATTGTTTGATAATTGGAGTACTCTTTGGCACCAACTTTTTTGGATTGGGATGTAGACTGACCTTTTCCAGACTATTGGCCATTGTTGAGTTTTCCAAATGTGTTGGCATAAGGGAAGTAACACTTTCACAGCATCATCCTGTAGGATTTTGAATAGTTCAATTGGGACTCCATCAACTCCTGCAGCCTTATCAGCAAGATATCCTAGAGCCCATCTCACTTCACTTTCCAAAATATCTGAATCCAGCTCATGGCAAGTATTGAGGGTTATCACTGCTGTTAGGATCTTCCTATATAGATATTCAGTGTATTCCTGCCACCTCGTCTTTATCTGATCTTCTTCTTCTAAGTCCCTACCATTTTTGTTTTTTATCACGCCCACTTTGGCATGAAAGTTCCTTTGAGATCCTCAATTTTCCTGAAGAGATCTCTTGATTTACCCATTTTGTTATCCTCTCCTATATCTTTACATCGCTCATTGTAGAATGTCTCCTTGTCTCTTCTTGCTTTCCTCAGGATTTCTGCATTCAGTTGGACAAATCTTTTCTTATCTCCACTACCTTTCGCTTTCCTTCTTTCCAGGGCTACTTTCAAAGCCTCATCAGAATTTTTCCCATTTTTTAAGTGGCGTTGTTAAGTAAAACGACTCAATAAAGTTTTTCCATTTTATGTTTACCTAAGTTTAAAAAAAAAATGGAAAAAAAATAAATAAATAAAAAAAAAAAATATATATATATATATATATATATATTTGCAACTACTTGTAATTAAAAAAATATTTTTTTTGGCATCAAACTCGCATGTACTCTTGACTTGATCCAATACTGTATCAATTGACAACTGCCACGAAGGGTCTGAGCATGTGCAATGCTCCCAAGTGATTTAAAGCAATTGATAGGGAGAGATAACCAGAATTAAACCAAATAAAGTCTTACCTTGCATGTGAACTTTTTTTTTCCAGTAATTGATATTTTTAACAAAAAGCAACTGCAAATATAATTATTATGGCCTATACTATCTATGTATTTACATTCAGGACCTTTATGTGCGCCCTTGTTTCTTATCTGCTTGTTTTTTATCTTCCTCCAACAGGTGTCTGTTAGTGGAACGAGACGCCATGAGACCAAACTCGCCTTTGACAGAGAGACTAATGAGGAAGACGTCTGCCACTCACAATATGGTGTAACTCCCGGGACCCAAGACGTCCATGCACTTTGTGTCACAATCATATGACACCGAATAGAACTAATCATCAAGAGGAAGATTAACGTAAACTCACATTGCTCTGCGATGAAAGAGGATGCTTCCAGACAACTTATGTGGAAAAAGTGAAAAACAATCATTCAATAAATCATCAGAAAAACATAAATAAAGTTTTAATTTAAAAAAAATCTAATTCCATTTGATTTGGTCAAGTACTTTCAACTATTTAAAAGCAAACTTGTGTCTTGGCCAATGGTTGCAAAATGAGTTGTGATGCTGCAGTTAGTACTTGGGTGGGATAATACCAACGTAACATTGTGTGGTCCCCCAAATTACTATTTCTGATATTTTTGGAGGGTCAATGGTGCTCAACGGGAAAAATGTCACTAGCTATAGCATAGAAAACGATTATGTGGTCAGTAATTTTGTAGCACCTTCTGGATCACTAACTTGCCGTGGTGAGGAATCTAGTGTACCCTAATAAAGCTGTGAGCTATACCATGTAGGATCAACCAAGATGGGCAGGTCATAGCAGAGAAGTCAGACAAATCACGATCTTCTGGAGAAGGAACTGGCAACCCACTCCAGTATCTTTGCCAAGATAACCTTATGCATAAGCACAACCAGAAAAAATATTTGCCTGGGGTCCAGACGGTCATGGAGAGTCAGACATGAGTGAACGACACAACAATAATTTTGTAGTAATCGCCAAAGTCTTCAATAATGCTCAAGTGGCCTTCTGGATAAAAAAACGTTTTGGAAACCATTGATAGTGATGTGTTTCTGCCTAGATTAACAAGGCCTCGAGGGCAGCAGGCTGCTTCCCATTATTTTATGATGCATTGGAATAATGTGAGCATGTGCATAGAACCGTCTACATGTAATGACATATCTGTAACACTGTACATACACATCTCACCTACATTATATCATGTTCATCTCTATTTAATCTCATCGACAGTCATCAAAATGACCACATCACTACATTCTCGGGGCCAACATATTTTAGGAAAAATTTAGAAAAATTCTTATTTTTAGAAGATTTAATTCCAGTCAGGGAACCAAGAGGTCACACGACCCTGGAGCCGAGCAGGGTTGGGCCTGGTCAGTATTTGGATGGAAGACCACCTAGGAATATTAGGAGCTGTATGCTGTGGCCTACTGAAGAATGAACTGGCAACCCATTCCTATATCTCTACCATGAATACCAAGTGGATCAGGATGGTGTGTTGCGGTCCAAGAGATCGCGGAGAGTCGGACACAACTGAATGACAAAATAGAGCAGTACAACTGGTACAAAACAGGTAGAAAAAAGATTATGTGGCAAGTGAAGACCCGCAGCAACACACAGGTGGTCCACCAGCCAAACCAGGATTTTTCAGTGGTCCTTCAAAAGAAAAATATCTCTATTGTAGAGCACGTGGAAATGGATAGATGAGGTTTGTTAAACAATGAACATGAGCTTGAAGGAGCTCAGAGGGGCAGTGGCTGAGCGATGTGCCTGGCGTGCTGTCCATAAGGTCACTAAGAGTTGGACTCAACTGAACGACTAAACAGCAGCAATTGTAGAGCACATGGCCTTACAATTGTTACGCCACACTTAGACATTATTAGAGGGTCACTGTAATACCCCAACAACATGAACTAGATGTTTAATATAATTTGTATTAATCCAAATGGCTATTTGAAATTATTAAAAAAACAATATACAACATGAAATGTACTGAAAAGTTCAGACTCGGCTGCTGGTATCCACCCACTAGAAGGTCAATGTGGTAGTGTCCTAAAAAAGGTAGTTGCTAAATTGTCAGACACAAAGTTATACCGTTGTATGTAGATTTTGCCCCCTGTCCCCATGCCAACTAATATATATATATTTTAATCAGATATTATTGTTCTTAAATCTTTAGACCTGTCTCTCAGTCAACCCCCAACCTTCCCTTAATGACCTTATCGGGGTGGAGACAAACACTAATCTGAAGGCTATACTCTAATAATTTGAAAATGTAATAATAAATATTTCTATTGTATTGTGATATTTTATAATTGAGTACATAAATAAAATGATTATATTTTCTTGATAGAGTATTATAATGGTCCATTAAGACTTTCAATACTTTTAAATTAACCCCAGCAGTGACTGTCACACTCAGAGTGACCTTGTCTGTCAGTGCCTGATTACCCAGCAACCCCCGTCACCCAACATGGCGGCGCCCATGGTGCACGCTCTGAGGTACTTTCCCCGGCTGTCCAGGCCTCTCTGCCGGCTCCTGTCTAGCTCCCCCGAGCCCCTGGTGTCCGGCTCTCAGCGCGGCCTGTTCCGGGATGTGTTCCCCGCAGAGAGCTCGGGGCTGGCAGACCTTCTGCGGGCCGGACCTCAGACCGTGTACTGCGGATTTGACCCCACGGCCGACTCGCTGCATGTGGGGAACTTGCTGGCTCTGCTCGGTCTCATGCATTTCCAGCGGGCCGGGCACAATGTGATAGCCGTGATCGGAGGAGCAACGGCCCGGGTGGGAGATCCCAGCGGCCGCAGCCAGGAGAGGGATGCTCTGAGCCCGGAGAGCATCGAGCACAACGTGCTGGGCCTGCGGGACACCCTGGAGAGGATCATGGGGAACAGTGAGCTGCTGTGGGGGCCCAGCGCCCGGCCCACCGGCTCATACACCATCCTCAACAATGCGGCCTGGTACAGACAGCGCGGGGCCGTGGACTTCCTGGGCACGGTGGGCAGGCACTTCAGGATGGGCACCATGCTCAGCAGGACCAGCGTGCAGAGCCGCCTGAGGAGTCCCGAGGGCATGAGCCTGGCAGAGTTCGTGTACCAGGTGTTCCAGGCCTATGACTTCTACTATCTGTACCGGGAGTATGGATGTAGGGTCCAACTGGGGGGCAGCGACCAGCTGGGCAACCTGATGTCTGGGCATGAGTTCATACAGAGGTGAGAGAGAGAGCCAGGGGTAAAGGGCAGGGGGCAAGAGAGAGCCATGGGTAAAGAGCAGGGGACAAGAGAGAGCCAGGGGTAAAGAGCATGGGGGCAGGGGGCAAGAGAGAGCAAGGGGTAAAGAGCATGGGGGCAAGAGAGAGCGAGGGGTAAAGAGCATGGGGGCAAGAGAGAGCCATGGGTAAAGAGCAGGGGGACAGGGGGCAAGAGAGAGCCAGGGGTAAAGAGCAGGGGACAGGGAGCAAGAGAGAGCCAGGGGTAAAGAGCAGGGGGACAGGGAGCAAGAGAGAGCCAGGGGTAAAGAGCAGGGGGACAGGGGGCAAGAGAGAGCCAGGGGTAAAGAGCAGGGGGGCAAGAGAGAGCCAGGGGTAAAGAGCATGGGGGCAAGAGAGAGCCAGGGGTAAAGAGCATGGGGGCAAGAGAGAGCCAGGGGTAAAGAGCAGGGGGCAAGAGAGAGCCAGGGGTAAAGAGCATGGGGGCAAGAGAGAGCCAGGGGTAAAGAGCAGGGGGTAAGAGAGAGCCAGGGGTAAAGAGCAGGGGGGCAAGAGAGAGCCAGGGGTAAAGAGCATGGGGGCAAGAGAGAGCCAGGGGTAAAGAGCAGGGGGCAAGAGAGAGCCAGGGGTAAAGAGCAGGGGGAAAGAGAGAGCCAGGGGTAAAGAGCAGGGGGCAAGAGAGAGCCAGGGGTAAAGAGCAGGGGGGCAAGAGAGAGCCAGGGGTAAAGAGCATGGGGGCAAGAGAGAGCCAGGGGTAAAGAGCATGGGGGCAAGAGAGAGCCAGGGGTAAAGAGCATGGGGGCAAGAGAGAGCCAGGGGTAAAGAGCATGGGGGCAAGAGAGAGCCAGGGGTAAAGAGCATGGGGGCAAGAGAGAGCCAGAGGTAAAGAGCATGGGGGCAGGGGGCAAGAGAGAGCCAGGGGTAAAGAGCATGGGGACAGGGGGCAAGAGAGAGCCAGGGGTAAAGAGCAGGGGGCAAGAGAGAGCCAGGGGTAAAGAGCATGGGGGCAAGAGAGAGCCAGGGGTAAAGAGCAGGGGGCAAGAGAGAGCCAGGGGTAAAGAGCAGGGGGCAAGAGAGAGCCAGGGGTAAAGAGCAGGGGGCAAGAAAGAGCAAGGGGTAAAGAGCAGGGGGCAAGAGAGAGCAAGGGGTACAGAGCAGGGGGCAGGGGGAAAGAGAGAGCCAGGGGTAAAGAGCAGGGGGCAAGAGAGAGCCAGGGGTACAGAGCAGGGGGCAGGGGGAAAGAGAGAGCCAGGGGTAAAGAGCAGGGGGCAAGAGAGAGCAAGGGGTAAAGAGCAGGGGGCAAGAGAAAGCAGGGGGCAAGAGAGTGCCAGGGGTAAAGAGCATGGGGGCAGGGGGCAAGAGAGAGCAAGGGGTAAAGAGCATGGGGGCAGGGGGGCGAGAGAGAGCAAGGGGTAAAGAGCAGGGGACAGGGGGCAAGAGAGAGCAAGGGGTAAAGAGCAGGGGACAGGGGGGCAAGAGAGAGCCAGGGGTAAAGAGCATGGGGGCAGGGGGAAAGAGAGAGCCAGGGGTAAAGAGCATGGGGACAGGGGGCAAGAGAGAGCCAGGGGTAAAGAGCAGGGGGCAAGAGAGAGCCAGGGGTAAAGAGCATGGGGGCAGGGGGAAAGAGAGAGCCAGGGGTAAAGAGCATGGGGACAGGGGGCAAGAGAGAGCAAGGGGTAAAGAGCAGGGGACAGGGGGCAAGAGAGAGCAAGGGGTAAAGAGCAGGGGGACAGGGGGCAAAGAGAGCACGGGGTAAAGAGCATGGGGACAGGGGGAAAGAGAGAGCAAGGGGTAAAGAGCATGGGGGCAGGGGGCAAGAGAGAGCAAGGGGTAAAGAGCAGGGGACAAGAGAGAGCCAGGGGTAAAGAGCATGGGGGCAGGGGGAAAGAGAGAGCCAGGGGTAAAGAGCATGGGGACAGGGGGCAAGAGAGAGCCAGGGGTAAAGAGCAGGGGACAGGGAGCAAGAGAGAGCCAGGGGTAAAGAGCAGGGGGACAGGGAGCAAGAGAGAGCCAGGGGTAAAGAGCAGGGGGACAGGGAGCAAGAGAGAGCCAGGGGTAAAGAGCAGGGGGACAGGGGGCAAGAGAGAGCCAGGGGTAAAGAGCAGGGGACAGGGAGCAAGAGAGAGCCAGGGGTAAAGAGCATGGGGGCAGGGGGCAAGAGAGAGCAAGGGGTAAAGAGCAGGGGACAAGAGAGAGCCAGGGGTAAAGAGCATGGGGGCAGGGGGAAAGAGAGAGCCAGGGGTAAAGAGCATGGGGACAGGGGGCAAGAGAGAGCAAGGGGTAAAGAGCAGGGGACAGGGGGCAAGAGAGAGCCAGGGGTAAAGAGCAGGGGGCAAGAGAGAGCCAGGGGTAAAGAGCAGGGGGAAAGAGAGAGCCAGGGGTAAAGAGCATGGGGACAGGGGGCAAGAGAGAGCAAGGGGTAAAGAGCAGGGGACAGGGGGCAAGAGAGAGCAAGGGGTAAAGAGCAGGGGGACAGGGGGCAAAGAGAGCAAGGGGTAAAGAGCATGGGGACAGGGGGCAAGAGAGAGCAAGGGGTAAAGAGCATGGGGGCAAAAGAGAGCCAGGGGTAAAGAGCAGGGGACAGGGGGC
The DNA here is from genome assembly GCA_027410445.1 of Discoglossus pictus. Classification (NCBI taxonomy): domain Eukaryota; kingdom Metazoa; phylum Chordata; class Amphibia; order Anura; family Alytidae; genus Discoglossus; species Discoglossus pictus. The sequence goes on from CM050167.1 coordinate 14,780,172, forward strand.
AAGAGAGAGCAAGGGGTAAAGAGCAGGGGACAGGGGGCAAGAGAGAGCAAGGGGTAAAGAGCATGGGAACAGGGGGCAAGAGAGAGCAAGGGGTAAAGAGCAGGGGGACAGGGGGCAAGAGAGAGCAAGGGATAAAGAGCAGGGGGACAGGGGGCAAAGAGAGCAAGGGGTAAAGAGCATGGGGGCAAAAGAGAGTCAGGGGTAAAGAGCATGGGGGCAAGAGAGAGCAAGGGGTAAAGAGCATGGGGGCAAGAGAGAGTCAGGGGTAAAGAGCAGGGGGCAAAAGAGAGCAAGGGGTAAAGAGCAGGGGGCAAGAGAGAGCCAGGGGTAAAGAGCAGGGGGCAAGAGAGAGCAATGGGTAAAGAGCAGGGGGGCAAGATAGAGCCAGGGGTAAAGGGCAGGGGGCAAGAGAGAGCCAGGGGTAAAGAGCATGGGGACAGGGGGCAAGAGAAAGACAGGGGTAAAGAGCATGGGGACAGGGGGCAAGAGAGAGACAGGGGTAAAGAGCATGGGGACAGGGAGCAAGATAGAGCCAGGGGTAAAGAGCATAGGGGCAAGAGAGAGCCAGGAGTAAAGAGGATAGGGGCAAGAGAGAGCCAGGAGTAAAGAGCATAGGGGCAAGAGAGAGCCAGGGGTAAAGAGCATAGGGGCAAGAGAGAGCCAGGGGTAAAGAGCATAGGGGCAAGAGAGAGCCAGGGGTAAAGAGCATAGGGGCAAGAGAGAGCCAGGGGTAAAGAGCATGAGGGCAAGAGAGAGCCAGGGGTAAAGAGCAGGGGGACAGGGGGCAAGAGAAAGCCAGGGGTAAAGAGCAGGGGGCAAGAGAGAGCCAGGGGTAAAGAGCACGGGGGAAGGGGGCAAGAGAGAGTCAGGGGTAAAGGGCAGGGGGCAAGAGAGAGTCAGGGGTAAAGGGCAGGGGGCCAGAGAGAGTCAGGGGTAAAGGGCAGGGGGCCAGAGAGAGTCAGGGGTAAAGAGCAGGGGGCAAGAGAGAGAAAGGGGTAAAGAGCAGGGGGACGGGGGGCAAGAGAAAGCCAGGGGTAAAGAGCAGGGGGCAAGAGAGAGCAAGGGGTAAAGAGCAGGGGGCAAGAGAGAGCCAGGGGTAAAGAGCACGGGGGAAGGGGGCAAGAGAGAGTCAGGGGTAAAGGGCAGGGGGCAAGAGAGAGTCAGGGGTAAAGAGCAGGGGGCAAGAGAGAGTCAGGGGTAAAGAGCAGGGGGCAAGAGAGAGTCAGGGTTAAAGAGCAGGGGGCAAGAGAGAGCAAGGGGTAAAGGGCAGGGGGCAAGAGAGAGCAAGGGGTAAAGAGCAGGGGCCAAGAGAGAGCCAGGGGTAAAGAGCATAGGGGCAAGAGAGAGCCAGAGTCAGTGGTAAAGAGCAGGGGGCAAGAGAGAGCAAGGGGTAAAGAGCAGGGGGCAAGAGAGAGCCATGGGTAAAGAGCATGGGGGCAGGGGGCAAGAGAGAGTCAGGGGTAAAGAGCAGGGGGCAGGAGAGAGCCAGAGTCAGGGGTAAAGAGCAGGGGGCAAGAGAGAGCAAGGGGTAAAGAGCAAGGGGCAAGAGAGAGCCAGGGGTAAAGAGCAGGGGGACAGGGGGCAAGAGAGAGCCAGGGGTAAAGAGCATAGGGGCAAGAGAGCCAGGGGTGAAGAGCAGGGGGACAGGGGGCAAGAGAAAGCCAGGGGTAAAGAGCAGGGGGCAAGAGAGAGCAAGGGGTAAAGAGCAGGGGGCAAGGTGAGAGCCAGGGGTAAAGAGCATGGGGCAGGAGTAAAGAGCATGGGGGCAGGGGGCAAGAGAGAGCCAGGGGTAAAGAGCATAGGGACAAGAGCGAGCCAGAGTCAGGAGTAAAGAGCAGGGGGCAAGAGAGAGCAAGGGGTAAAGAGCAGGGGGCAAGAGAGAGCAAGGGGTAAAGAGCAGGGGGCAAGAGAGAGTCAGGGGTAAGGAGCAGGGGGCAAGAGAGAGCAAGGGGTAAAGAGCAGAGGGACAGGGGGCAAGAGAGAGTCAGGGGTAAAGAGCATGGGGACAGGGGGGCAAGAGAGAGTCAGGGGTAAAGAGCATGGGGCAAGAGAGAGCCAGGGGTAAAGAGCATAGGGGCAAGAGAGAGCCAGGGGTAAAGAGCATAGGGGCAAGAGAGAGCCAGTGGTAAAGAGCATGGGGCAAGAGAGAGCCAGGGGTAAAGATCATGGGGACAGGGGGCAAGAGAGAGCCAGGGGTAAAGAGCAGGGGGCAAGAGAGAGCCAGGGGTAAAGAGCATAGGGGCAAGAGAGAGCCAGGGGTAAAGAGCATGGGGGCAGGGGGAAAGAGAGAGCCAGGGGTAAAGAGCATGAGGGCAAGAGAGAGCCAGGGGTAAAGAGCATGGGGGCAAGAGAGAGTCAGGGGTAAAGAGCATGAGGGCAAGAGAGAGTCAGGGGTAAAGAGCATGGGGGCAAGAGAGAGAGCCAGGGGTAAAGAGCATGGGGGCAAGAGAGAGAGCCAGGGGTAAAGAGCAGGGGGAAAGAGAGAGCCAGGGGTAAAGAGCAGGGGGAAAGAGAGAGCCAGGGCTAAAGAGCATGAGGGCAAGAGAGAGCCAGGGGTAAAGAGCAGGGGGCAAGAGAGAGCAAGGGGTAAAGAGCATAGGGGGCAAGAGAGCCAGGGGTAAAAAGCATAGGGGCAGGAGCAAGAGAGATCCAGGGGTAAAGAGCATGAGGGCAAGAGAGAGCCAGGGGTAAAAAGCATGAGGGCAAGAGAGAGCCAGGGGTAAAGAGTATAGGGGCAAGAGAGAGCAAGGGGTAAAGAGCATGGGGGCAAGAGAGAGCCAGGGGTAAAGATCATGGGGACAGGGGGCAAGAGAGAGACAGGGGTAAAGAGCATGGGGGCAAGAGAGAGTCAGGGGTAAAGAGCATGAGGGCAAGAGAGAGCCAGGGGTAAAGAGCATGGGGGCAAGAGAGAGTCAGGGGTAAAGAGCATGGGGGCAAGAGAGAGAGCCAGGGGTAAAGAGCATGGGGGCAAGAGAGAGAGCCAGGGGTAAAGAGCAGGGGGAAAGAGAGAGACAGGGCTAAAGAGCATGAGGGCAAGAGAGAGCCAGGGGTAAAGAGCAGGGGGCAAGAGAGAGCAAGGGGTAAAGACCATAGGGGGCAAGAGAGCCAGGGGTAAAAAGCAGGGGGCAAGAGAGAGCAAGGGGTAAAGACCATAGGGGGCAAGAGAGCCAGGGGTAAAAAGCATAGGGGCAGGGGGCAAGAGAGATTTAGGGGTAAAGAGCATGGGGGCAAGAGAGAGCCAGGGGTAAAGAGCAGGGGGCAAGAGAGAGCAAGGGGTAAAGGGCAGGGGGCAAGAGAGAGCAAGGGGTAAAGAGCATAGGGGCAAGAAAGAGCCAGGGGTAAAGATGATGGGGGCAGGGGGCAAGAGAGAGCTAGGGGTAAAGAGCAGGGGGCAAGAGAGAGCCAGGGGTAAAGAGCATAGGGGCAAGAGAGAGCCAGGGGTAAAGAGCATAGGGGCAAGAGAGAGCCAGGGGTAAAGAGCATAGGGGCAAGAGAGAGCCAGGGGTAAAGAGCATAGGGGCAAGAGAGAGCCAGTGGTAAAGAGCATGGGGCAAGAGAGAGCCAGGGGTAAAGATCATGGGGACAGGGGGCAAGAGAGAGCCAGGGGTAAAGAGCAGGGGGCAAGAGAGAGCCAGGGGTAAAGAGTTTAGGGCAAGAGAGAGCCAGGGGTAAAGAGTTTAGGGCAAGAGAGAGCCAGGGGTAAAGAGCATAGGAGCAAGAGAGAGCCAGGGGTAAAGAGCATAGGGGCAAGAGAGAGCCAGTGGTAAAGAGCATGGGGGCAAGAGAGAGACCGGGGTAAAGAGCATGGGGCAAGAGAGAGCCAGGGGTAAAGATCATGGGGACAGGGGGCAAGAGAGAGCCAGGGGTAAAGAGCATAGGGGCAAGAGAGAGCCAGGGGTAAAGAGCATAGGGGCAAGAGAGAGCCAGGGGTAAAGAGCATAGGGGCAAGAGAGAGCCAGTGGTAAAGAGCATGGGGGCAAGAGAGAGACCGGGGTAAAGATCATGGGGACAGGGGGCAAGAGAGAGCTAGGGGTAAAGAGCAGGGGGCAAGAGAGAGCCAGGGGTAAAGAGCATAGGGGCAAGAGAGAGCCAGGGGTAAAGAGCATAGGGGCAAGAGAGAGCCAGGGGTAAAGAGTATAGGGGCAAGAGAGAGCCAGGGGTAAAGAGCATAGGGGCAAGAGAGAGCCAGTGGTAAAGAGCATGGGGCAAGAGAGAGCCAGGGGTAAAGATCATGGGGACAGGGGGCAAGAGAGAGCCAGGGGTAAAGAGCAGGGGGCAAGAGAGAGCCAGGGGTAAAGAGTTTAGGGCAAGAGAGAGCCAGGGGTAAAGAGCATAGGGGCAAGAGAGAGCCAGGGGTAAAGAGCATAGGGGCAAGAGAGAGCCAGTGGTAAAGAGCATGGGGGCAAGAGAGAGACCGGGGTAAAGAGCATGGGGCAAGAGAGAGCCAGGGGTAAAGATCATGGGGACAGGGGGCAAGAGAGAGCCAGGGGTAAAGAGCAGGGGGCAAGAGAGAGCCAGGGGTAAAGAGCATAGGGGCAAGAGAGAGCCAGGGGTAAAGAGCATAGGGGCAAGAGAGAGCCAGGGGTAAAGAGCATAGGGGCAAGAGAGAGCCAGTGGTAAAGAGCATGGGGGCAAGAGAGAGACCGGGGTAAAGAGCATGGGGGCAGGGGGCAAGAGAGAGCCAGGGGGAAAAAGAGCATGGGGACAGGGGGCAAGATCCCAGAGTATCTGTTTACTTTTATGTAGTTTATTTTATAAGGAAGTGCTTATAAGTTCCATTTTCTGCCTAAAATAAAAACCAAATTCCTTTATGGGTCTGCCCTCTACATCGTATGCAGACACAGACACTGTAGCTCTGGATGTGCAGTGTAGTGTCAGGGATCAAATCTCAGAGATAGTCACTGATTGGTAAGTATGAGACACAGCACAGCAAAGTCTTCATGAGCTGCAGAGGGCTGACCCAAGCAGGTAATATTTTTATATTAAGAAGTACATAAAAGTAAATCGATCACAGGTATATAACTAGTAAACTCCAGGAACCATCCATATCCCTTTAATTGGACCCACATTATTTTCATCAGTTATGTAGCACCTTGATACTGGCCAGTACTTTGAGATTGGAAGATCCAGACTCGTTATTGGACATCACCTTATGTTCTGCAAATCACTAATATATGATTTACCATTTTTTGTTTCCTATGTAGAACAACAGGAGAGGAAGTATTTGGGGTCACGATGCCCCTCATTACCAGCACCACTGGGGACAAACTGGGCAAGTCGGCTGGAAACGCTATTTGGTTGAGCAGAGACCGCACGCCGCCCTTTGAATTTTATCAGTTCTTTGTCCGACAGCAGGACAGTAACGTCGAAAGGCAAGTCAGACGCCGCATGTGTTATCCACTAGATTTGGACATGCTCATTGTTTTACAATCTATAACACTTTTTTTTTTTTTTTTTTTTTTAAGGTTTCTGAAGCTTTTCACGTTTCTTCCGCTTCCGGAGATTGAGCATATAATGGAGATGCACAGGAAAGAACCAGAGAAAAGGGGACCTCAGAAGAGACTGGCTGCGGAGGTGACCAAACTTGTACATGGAAAAGAAGGCCTGGAGTCTGCTAAGAGGTATTTCAATTGCTGTATGCCATTGTTTGCAACTGAAACGTTTCAAATAGTCCCAACAAAGGTCTGCCCCCAGCAGCTCATGCACACAGTGTTTCTATTGGTACTAGATGTACTAGCCAATCACAGACTGTTTTTCAACAGCATGTTTTGTACATCTGGTGCTACAGAGACAGTGTGCATGAGCTACGGGGAGCGGAGCTTTGCATGGGCTATTTGGAGGATTTTAGTGAGTAAAAAGATAGTTTTTAAGCATTTGTTAATAAAATGTTTAGATATGCAAATAAATACTTTGTTTATCATATTCAAAACAGGAAAGCTTCCACATCCCTTTAATGTTGAAGGGGCTTGTGTAATTCAATGAAGCTGTGAGCTATATCATGTAATGTTGACCAAGATGAGCAGGTCATAGCAGAGAGATCAGACAAATCGTGATCCACTAGAGGAGAAACTTGCAACCCACTCCAGTATCTTTGCCATGAAAACCATATGGATACGCACAACCAGAAAACACAGAAAAGATGTGCCTGGCGTGCTGTGTCCATATGGTCCCCGATAGTCAGACACGACTGAAGAATTGAACAAGTTCTCTTCATGGTGTAAAAAAACATAAGATTTTATGTTAAAATAATCTATCTATTTACTACATTAATAAAAGCTAACAAAAACATAATTTTTACATAATCTATTCTGCCCACTGGCTGTTGCATGAGTAGTTAGCACAGTGCTGTGTGAGGCTCTGTGGGGGAAGGCTGTGATTGATACACAGCTTTCCTGTTTTAGCTGAGTACCAGTATTTGTACCTGCACAGATAGATGTGGTAACGGTTATATTTTTGTTTGTTAGCATCACTGCGCTGAGCACTAACATGATTGTCACAGCGATGTGGTGCAGATTGTGCTGAATTAAGTGGCCCTTTAAGTTGTACACATGGCCGTATTATTGGTGACGGCTCCGGTTTTCCTCCCAGGTGCACACACGCTCTGTTCCACAGCAGCATCGATGCGCTAGAAGCCATGTCTGACCAGGAGCTGCAGGAATTGTTCCGAGAAGCCCCTTTTGCTGAATTTATGCTGGAGCCTGGTACAAGAGTCCTTGATGCCTGTTTAAGAGTGTCTGCCATCCCTGATGGTGCTCGGGGGTATGAATCATTTATTTTAATATGAATCAACATGTGTTTATTCATTTTTATGCATGTTGTATACACAAGTAAAAATAATGGCCTGTATATTTACTATATGTGGATTTGTACAAAAAAATTAACTCAGCAAAATCAAATTTTCAAGTAAATTACAGTAAAGAAAATGAATCGCTTTTCTAAAAGATCTTTCATGACTTTAAGTATAACTGAGCGCCCATGTTTACTCTAGGGTATATTGAGTAACTAACTTTTATAATGAACACATTTTTTTTAGAAAATACATTACCTTTACAGGAATATGGAGGGTTCCTGGATTTAACTAGGTATATAATACCTAAAGTGTGTGTGGCGGGGGGGGGGGGGGAGGAGGGGGGCAGGAAGTATTTGATCCCCTGCTGATTTTTAACGTTTGTCCACTGACAATGAAATGATCCGTCTATAATTTTAATGGTCGGTGTATTTTAACAGTGAGATACAGAATAATAAAAAAAAAAAAAAAACGCATGTCAAAAAAGTTATAAATTAATTTGCAGGTCAATGAGGGAAATAAGTATTTGACCCCTTCGTCTTAGTACTTGTTGGCAATCACAGGGGTAAGACGTTTCTTGTAGTTGGCCACCAGGTTTGCACACATCTCAGGAGGGATTGTGTCCCACTCCTCTTTGTAGATCCTCTCCAAGGCCCTCATTCAATTGCGATTTGGCCAATTGAATAAGGGTCTAAATAAGCACATAACATATTTTTTTTAAAGAAGTTTTTAGTTAGTAAACATCTATCCAAAAGCAAGGTTTTCACTAACTAAAAACTTCTTTAAAAAATATATGTTATGTGCTTATTTAGACCCCTATTCAATTGGCCAAATCGCAATTGAATGAGGGCCCAAGTCATTAAGGTTTTGAGGCTGATGTTTGGCAACTCGAACCTTCAGCTCCCTCCACAGATTTTCTATGGGATTAAGGTCTGGAGACTGGCTAGGTCACTCCAGGACCTTAATGTGCTTCTTCTTGAGCCACTCCTTTGTTGTCTTGGCTGTGTGTTTTGGGTCATTGTCATGCTGGAATACCCATCCATGACCCATTTTCAATGCCCTGGCTGAGGGAAGGAGGTTCTCACCCAAGATTTGACTGTGCATGGCCCCGTCCATTGTCCCTTTGATGCGGTGCAGTTGTCCTGTCACCTTGGCAGAAACACCCCCCCAAAGCATAATGTTTCCACCTCCATGTTTGATGGTGGGGATGGTATTCTTGAGGTTATAGGCAGCATTCCTCCTCCTCCTCCAAACACAGCAAGTTGAGTTGATGCCAAAGAGCTTGCTTTTGGTCTCATCTGACCACAACACTTTCACCCAGTTCTCCTCTGAAGTTTGCCAATGAACATCTGAATGATTCAGACGGGCCTGTACATGTGCTTTCTTGAGTAGGGGGACCTTGCGAGCGCTGCAGGATTTCAGTCCTTAACAGCGTAGTGTGTCACCAATTGTTTTCTTGGTCACTATGGTCCCAGCCGCCTTGAGATCATTAACAAGATCCTCCCGTGTAGTTCTGGGCTGTTTCCTCACCGTTCTCATGATCATTGAAACTCCACGAGGTGAGATCTTGCATGGAGCATCAGACCGAGGGAGACTGGCAGTAATTTTGTGTTTCTTCCATTTGCGAATAATCGCACCAACTGTTGTCACCTTCTCACCAAGCTGCTTGGCGATGGTCTTGTAGCCCATTCCAGCCTTATGTAGGTCTACAATCTTGTCCCTGACATCCTTGGACAGCTCTTTGGTCTTGGCCATGGTGGAGAGTTTGGAATCTGATTGATTGCTTCTGTGGACAGGTGTCTTTTACACAGGTAACAAGCTAAGATTAGGAGCACTCCCTTTAAGAGAGTGCTCCTAGTCACAGCTCGTTCCCTGTATAAAAGACACCTGGGAGCCAGAAATCTTGCTGATTGATAGGGGGTCAAATACTTATTTCCCTCACTGACCTGCAAATCAATTTAAAACTTTGACGTGTGCTTTTCTTGTTCTTTTTTTTTATTTATTTTTTATTCTGCCTCTTACTGTTAAAATACACCGACCATTACAATTATAGACTGATCACTTCTTTGTCAGTGGACAAATGTTCAAAACCAACAGGGCTTCAAATACTTTTTTGAGTAAAAAGTTCAAAAGGGTGATTGGCCGAGCAAGTCATTTTTCAGTAAAGCCCTTCAATGTGGTTGCAGCTGAACAAGCCATAGATTGTGTACAACTGTACTGAAATAGAAACTGGTCAGTAGTTTCTTGGTCGCCTCCATCCTACGATCTCACAAGGACAGGCGCTATGGTGTAATTAAATGTAAGTCCTTGGTTGGTGTAGTTGCCCAAAATGACTAGAGCTCTTCTTGTTTCTAGGTATGAAATCATCAGTAATGGCGGCTTGAGTATTAATCACAGTAGAGTTACAAACCCAGACGAGGTCCTTGTGATTGGCCAACATATCCTCAAGAACGGACTGTCCCTTATTAAGGTTGGCAAGAAAAACTTCTACATCGTGAAATGGCTGCAGTTGTGACGAAGAGGACCATAGACACTGCAAGATCTTTCGGGGAACTTCCAAGGAAGTGTATTATTATTATTCTCACTAAGTGAGCAATTCCATGTTGTTAATAAATGTATCTGTGAAAAGTGTCTACATATGATATGAATATATAATCAGGGGCCAGTTTTTGCAGTTATTTCTATAAAACATGATTTTACCAGTAAATTGTTTTATTAGCTGAAGCTAATGAGTTTATTGAAGACTTGATTTTTGACAATTCAATTGGCCTTTCATGTCAAGGTAGAGGGGAGGCTCCCAAACTGCGGTCTGCAGACCCCATCCACATGGTCCACAATGCAGTTGTAGTGTTTAGAATCTCAATGTGATGGTTACAAAATACTGTACTGGTTAAGCAGCCCATTAGTAACTGGTCCACCAAGAATCTACAAAGTTAAAGGGCCAATTCAGCACAATTTGGGCCACAACGCAGTAAAGATCTTAATAGTGTGATGAAATACTTGCATTTCTCACTGAGAAATCAAATAAGATCTGTGTTTACATGTGTAATAGACTGCCCACATGTAGTTGCATTACCATGACCAATCAGGGTGCAGGGGTGCGTATCCCATTCAAGTGCATGGTGAGACTGCTTATAATTCAAGAGTGAAGGGAACAGACCTTGAAATTTCTTACGGCAGAAAATGCAGGTTTCTGCTCTCTGGAATCTTAGCGATGCAGACCAGCACTGGGGCCCTCCATTTACTATTTCTGGCACTGAAATGATTGACATCTATATCCTGGGTCTTGAATAGGGGATTTGGTCAATGTCGGCCTAGATGAAGTAAATTATTTCTCATCTTTCTTAACCCTCCTCTCTCCACATTAATAGACAAATATGATTTGTGTCCCTTAAGTTCTGTATGTCAGGTCTATACTCTTAATACCTGTAAAAACAGGCTTAGAAAAAAAATATCTAAAGTAGCAGGAGTATTTTAGTACATTTCAACTGTCTTAAAGGAGCACTTAATTCAATACATGCAGAGAGCAGAGGGAAAACTTCAGTTAACCCTTTATAAATTCTTCTGTGCATAGAAAGGAGTGTTATCTTTCTCTGCACAGGAGCTGCACCGGCCGATGTCGCAGATGTCAGTAATCATGGAATAGTTAATGTGTTTGTTTTTAACGGTTACAAGTAATAAAAGAATAGATAATTATAACATAAACCTTGTGCTCTCTCACACCATGAAGAGCACTTATGGTGAGGTAACTGGCCCTTAAAATGTATGTAGATTTAAAATTGAACACTTAATGTGTTTTTTAGCAATATTGCCTATCCTGTAATGTAATTCTGAGCTAGCAACTGAATATATAACTTTATGCAAACTGTACCATGCAATTGTACCTTTAGGGCACAAATTTAAAGTTATATATTCAGTTGCTAGCTAACAAAAAACAAAGTCAGAGGAGCTCAATCAGAGAACAAACTAAATAGGTCAGTTCTATGGACATAACCCACTCCGAGAGCGGCCTCTTTTAGCCACTTGTGCCCTTTATAGGGATAAATATCCTGTAGTATATCAGTCTGGTCTCACTTAGTAGAGGGCCTCGCCAGTGACGTGTAGCTGAACTCCCCAACGGAACGAGATACGCAGAGAGATAACGCACAAACTGGGATCTTGAATATAAGAGAGAAAATAAAGTGTGGGGGCAAGATTACCAAAAAAAATAGGGTGCTGAGAGATGCGGCCATTTTTGTAAATTGAAAGCAGAACCCACAGGTTACCCTTATGTGCTTACTGCTGAGAAGCGAGATTTCTATTTGCTTGGTTTCAAAACTCGTATTGACTGGTCATGTCCTTATATGCATCAGAATCCCCCACTTGCCCCATCCCATCTTTCTTTTGCTCACAAACAGGGGCTTCCTTGCTATGTAAGATTTGGATTTCACTACAGCCTCCATTAAACAATGTAATTTTAGTTTTTTTCCTGTTTGTCTTAAAAGTACATGGAAGGTTTCTGGATTGGAAGATGCCGGATAAATGTAGTTTCTGGTTGCTTGAGAGTTACTAATAAAAAGTGGCCTAGATTAGCTGCACATAGGATGCTCTGCTAAGTATATTTGTCAGTTAGGGCTGTTCTAGCAGCAGCAGCTTTCACTCCTCACTTACACACAGGATGTTCGGCTGGAGGGTGCGGTGCTGCACCCGGTGAATGTAATGCCAGCACTGCACTGGCTCGGTCACATCATGCCCGTCTGCTTCCAGGTAAAATTAAATGGCAGAGATGTACAGTGGATGAAATCTAGGTGCCTGGAAGCATGTTGTGGCATCACAAACTGGCATTTGTTGAGCTCTGTAAATATTTAAAGTACAGTATTCAATATTTTTTCTGGTTGCTTATAGTTCTGGATAAGAACTATAGTCTACTGTATAATATCCCTGTGTATCCACTTATTTTATTAAGAGTTCTGTTTTTACTGCCTGAAAGCTAAACAAATATATATAATGTTTGGGTCTGCCCTTTGCAGCTCACGAAGAGAGACTCTGCAGTATTAGGAACCCGATTCAAATAGATGCCCACATCTCGCGGTATACAGGCCATATGTCTGTGGGTGTGCTGCGGGCTCGCACTCCACTACAATTCCGGTGCTATTCAATTGAACAAGCCCGCAACTTACGGGCCAAACACCGAAGCCATAAACCATGCAGTCGTGCCTAGCAGTTCAGGCGGGAACATGATCAATTAAGCAAGGCCGTAACCTCCCATTTCGAATCAGCCAATAGAAAATTAGACTAACATGTAACCTCCATGTTTTACTGCCGTAATGATGACAATCAATTAGGTGCGGGGGTCCAATATGCAGTGGGACTCTCAAACCCTCAAAATACAAAATAATAAAAATGAATTCCAATACTGTTCTAGTCCATGTGGGTGACCTGATATGTATTAACTCATTGATTCCCAAGATCATTATAATCCCAAAATTAAACACAAAAAAAAAATGTTATTGCAGGTTTTCGAGCTTGAGACCATTGTGCAATTAATTCTTATGTCTTTCATCGCTTTCCCCAACATTTACAGCGCAGTATTTTCATTTTTATTTGCATTTACAGTATCTGTAGGATTTTCTTCTACATTTGCCATGTCAGGTGTGAAACCATTTGCTGGCTTGGCGAATTGTAGCAAATTACAATTTTAATGATCTTAACTCTTGTGGACAGGAAAGATTGAAAGGCATTGGGAGGCTGTACGTTCTGGGTTTAACAACCGCAAATCTTTCAAGCCTGTAACATGTAAGCCGTTTGAAACATCCAATGGGCTTCAGTAACTTACGATTGCTCAACTGAATCGGGCTCTCTGTGTCCTGTGTCCTGTGTCTCATACTAACCAGTCTGCAACTATCCTTAATCTATGTGGTCCCTGATAGACTAGGACAATACACTATACTTCCAGCCACACAGAGTCTGTGTCTGCATACAGTGCAGTGGACAGACACCAAAGATTTTAGTTGCTTCTTTATGAAGTACATAAAAGTAAATACACTGGTATATTATATACCTAGTAACAACCAGGAACCTTCCATATTCTTTTAAGCTTCCATACAGATTTGGTGCTTGAAATATATAAGTATGGCGATAGTAATCGGACCTCTTTCGAGGATCTATGTGATAATACCTTGAGTACTTACAGCAGACAACACTCACAAATAAGTATGATGAAGCTTTCTGCAGGACTAGTTTATTTACAATGATAAACACAGACATCTTAAAACATACATTGGGTTTCAGTGTAAGAAATGTTTGCCCCGTGACAAACACCTGATATGTATCTGCCAGTAGCATTTATACCCCTGCAGTCCCACGACATGACACAGGGCAACCAGACAGACATGTAATAACCCCTGAGGCTGAAGTCCCTTTAATGTGGTGTAAAGCAGTCAACTCTGGGATTAAAAGGATATGGAAGGTCCCTAGATATTAATAGGTATAGAATATCCCTGTGTATTTATTTACTTTTACGTACTTTATTTTATTATTAAGAAGAGCTAATTATCTCTGTACTTACTGTCTAAAATCAAACAAATAGTCCCTGTGTGGGTCTGCCCACTGCAGTATATGCAGACACAGACACTAGTTCTGACCAGTCAATGATCATGGTTCAGCAACATGGTCCCTGATAGGCTAGAACATTACACTGCACATGCAGCCCTACAACAAGATATATGTAAGATTTTGAACTCAAAGACAGGACCCTCTACTTTCTGCAATGTGTTTAATATTGTATTTATTTTTTGTATTTAACCCCTGTACAGCGCTTTGGAATATGTTGGCGCTTTACAATTTTTTTTTATTAATAATAATAAATATTGCAGTGGACAGACCTATACAGGGACAATTTGTTTGATTTTATGCAGTAAATACAGAGGTTATAAACACTTCTTGATACAATACATGCACACCTATTATATCAAGTAAAATCTAGGAACCTTCCATATCCCTTTAAGTGAAGGAATGAAATGAACTTCCACAGTGACACCTTACACAGCTCAGCAAGCACGTAATAACCCATTGGTAGTGATATGAATGGGGAGGCACTCGGACTGCGCCTTGTGTTGTCAAGGACATGACACCGGAAAGACAGTCATGCAGCGCCTGTGGCTCCCAATGCACAAAAAGAACAGGACAGTGTAAGGATCAAGACAAAAAGAAGCACATGGAGGGCAATTAGTATACCCGGGTAACATAGGAGACACGGGACCTGGTACTTCTCTAGCAGACCATACTGGCTCATGGGAAACAGGAAGCTGGCGGGAGATGCTTTGGGCATTAGATCTAGAACCAAAAAAACTCCACCCAGTATAGATAAAGAAGCTTAGAAACTATATAGGGAAAATGTATTTTAGCTTTGTGTCGCACATCGCAAAGCTTACACTTCATTAGGACCACAGCACAAAATGGTACGGACAGGAAGCTTTCATCACTTCCTAGAGGGATATGGAAGTTTGCTGGATTTTACTTAGTGTAATTTATATATATATACTAAATTTTGTCTAAACATTTGAACATCTAAAATAAGTTTCGTGACATAGATATTGCACTGCACTCTGTGGAACTGGCTGGGGATATGCAAATGAGCACACAATGTTTTCACTCCTGAATCCAATATCACTTTAAGCTTGGCTCCTTATAGGCATATGATCACTGTATTAGGGTTTTAAAGCATGGATTATGCATAAGCCAGGAGACACACAGACAGCTGTTTCGATCTTAGATAGTGATCATCTCAGTAATATTCTGCAACATGCTGAAGTACACCCGGATAAGCATGACACTACACATCGAGCCCTACAAAGTCTGTGTCTGCATATGCTGCAGCAGGCAGACCCATACAGGGACTATTTGTATCATTGTAGGCAATAAAAACAGAGCTTAGAAGCACTTCTAATAAAATAAAGTACATAAAAGTAAATAGATACACAGGTATATTATATACCTAGTAACATCCAGGAACCTTCCGAATCCCTTTAAGTCCGACTATCACGTTCTTTTTGGAAAAAAAATGCTTTAAAAAATGTACAAAATCGGGTCAAGTATTCCCCGATTGTGATAAAAACCAAAACAACTCTTCAGATGTCCGAAGGACATTTATGTCCACTGTAAATAAAAAAAAAAGTCTGTACCTCATGAGGGTGCAGGTTCTCTGGGCATGCTTGTGGTCACTACATCGGTCTGCTCAAATCACAACAGGAAATGAGGACGGGGAAACGTTTGGACGTAATATTTATTGTGTGGATTGTATAACTTTGCTAAATACAGCAGCTTCCCTCTTGCACATGTCATTCTTTCCGTACATATTGTATATGGTTAAAGGTTTTATAAATAAAATTCTACCAAGTATACACTGACTGGCGCACGCTCTCGTAGTATTCAAGTTCTGTGGTACCCTCTGTCTATATTGGCATGTGAAGGTCTCTTCACCAGAGGTGGGTCTCTCGGATCTCAGCAATAATCTGACTGGCTCTCTGCAGTGCCTAAAAAAGGAAAAAAATAAGAATTAATGTAAGGCAGAGCGTGTCAAATATCTGGCATTCTGGGAAAATTGTGTCAATTATTTGCCAGCTTTAAAGGGATATGGAAGGTTCCTGGACGTTACTAGGTATATAAGACCCCTGTGTATCTATTTACTTTTATGTACTGTATTTTATTAAGAAGTGCTTAAAAGCTGTTTTTGCTGCCTAAAATCAAACAAATAGTCCCTGTATGGGTCTGCCCACTGCAGCTCATGAAGACACAAACTTTGCTGTACATGCGGTGCTGTGTCTCATACTAAACAATCAGTGACCATCTATCTGCATCATGCTGAGACGTTGTCCCTGATAGGCTAGACACTACACTGCGCATCCATCCCTACAGAGGTTGCATACGCTGCAATGGGCAGACCCATGCAGGGACTATTTGTTCGATTTTAGGCAGTAAAAACAGATCTTATAATCACATCTTAATAAAATAAAAGTACATAAAAGTAAATAGATACACTGGGACATTTTATACCTAGAAAAATCCAAGAACCTGCCATATATCACTTTAATCGAGCATGCTGCGACAGGTAATAACACTATGCTAATAACTAATTCAAATACTATAAAATTGTTTAACATACAACGAGACACAAAAAATATAATAAATTCCCAAGAATTGGGTTGTAAGGTGAATAGATGATTTTGAAAGAAACCCAAAAAGTTACACTTAGTCTTTTCACGCTTGGGAAGGCTGAACAGGTAGACAACATGGACATCTTAACGGTTGTTATTATTATCAAACGCTACAACATATTCCGTAGCGCTATACAGGGGTTAAGATCAAGGCACATACAATGCAAAAAGGATGGGGGGGGGCAGTGTTTGAACTTCGAATGAAACGCACATAGAGCTTGTATCCAAAGCACCGACACAAGATTGAAAACTCACACACTTATGAAATAGTTGCATTTCGGTCCGTACCTTTAACATATCTGCTGCCTCCTTCCTGCGCTGGGCCATATCCTCGGACTCTGTTAGGAGGTCTTCGAGTAGCATGGACTTGTACAGCTGGCCCACCAGCTCACTCTGTAATGTGTCCTTCACGTGGTTTACCAGAAAATGCATCACCGCCTTTGGCACACTGAAAACAGAGACATCTCATAAGGAGAACGAATAGGATCTTGTGACACTATACAGACTTTGGCCCACTCCACAAATCTGTAACTAACTTTGACTTCCTTAACACAGCTGTGTTGGTTTAGTCGTTCAGTCATGTCCAACTCTCCGTGATCCCATGGACCACAGCACAAATAAGCTTATCTTGGCAAAAATCCTAGAGTGGGTTACCATCGTCTTATTTTTTGCCGCTATAGAATAAATGTTCCACATTAATATCATGCAATTGGGTACCATCTATTACCTTTGCCAAGCACACTGAGCTAAACTTTACAAATGGACCTCACAATGCTGAATATCTCTGGAATGATTCACTGTAAAGAAAAACATCTAATGCAATGTAATAACAGTTTTTAATTTTTTTTTTTTTTTTTTTAAGGTGAAACTTTTTTGGAGTTCCTTTAACTTCCTGGATACAATCCTGTGTCAAGATATATAGATAAAGAGACTTTGCTCAAAGCTGTGCAATACAGCAGGCATATGCTTAAAGGAAACAAAAGAGGGATTTTTGGTAGGACTACTCTGTATACCGAGACATTCCTCTTAGTTTATAAAATAATACATTTTATTAAAATTAGTGGTTTCAATAAATTGAACCTGTGACTGTATGCCGGTCGCTCTCAGATGACGTCAGACGCCAGAGTGAATAGCACAGAGAAAGGACAGTGGTTTGTACTCATAGAACCAATTGACACAATATAACTATTAATATTTACTTATATTACTGAAGATACCATTAGCCTTATATCAATACTCATGGCAAGTTACTAATTTTATAAGTAATTGTATATGTTTTTGCTTGTCCAATGTTGATGGCATATAGATAAAGATATATAACTTGTTTTAGACATTCAAATGTGAACACAAATGTAGTATAGATATACAGACATATACATATACACACATATATATATATATATATATATATATATATATATATATAAAACGAATAATACATTAATAAGCCCATTTGCATGTCTAAAAGGGTGGAGACATGCAAATGAGAATAATATGTGTTTATATATATATATATATATATATATATATATATATATATATATATATATATATATATATATATATATATATATATATATATAGTTTGTGTGTGTAAATGACAGAATATAACTGTTCCTGTGTGTACCCAATAATCTTCTGCTGCTTGACCTCACCTGTCCTGGATGTTCTTCCTCACAATAAGGAAGTACGATTTGATTAGTCGTTCAATCACTTCGCAATCTCGCTGTTCACGCGCAGAAAGCTTTCTGGCTACAGGTACAGGCTAGGGTAGAGAAAACATTTACAGACATATAGTGACTGAAACAGTAAATAAATAAACACTTTTCATATAAAACAAAAGTGAAAAACACATTGCTTATTAAACTGTACATTACTTGCTCTGCCAGTTGCAGCTGAGCAAGTTGCATAAGGTAACTGGCCCTTTAATCACATCTTTATAGGTTACGTTACCATTGGCCTAATTTATATTCAGATTGATGATAAAAAGCTTTATTACAGTGACCTTGATGCCCCTTACGTATCTGGCCATTTGAGAGCGAGTTTGCAGTTTAGATAACTCACCACATCCAGCAGATTTACAGCGTGCACCCTCTGTGGGCTGGCAGGGATCATGAGAGCCCCTTTGTTTTTCTCATCTAATAATCCATCTTCTCCCTTTGAGGCTTTTAACATCCCCCTCCAGTTACCAGTGCCAGCATCTTGGGTACTGTCCCCAGTGCCCCCAGCCGGTGGTCCCTGGAATACATGTCACTTACAGGTCATATCACAGAAATACAGAGTAGTGGGATATCCGCATCGATTAATAGTCACACAGTAAAGATGAAAGTTGATTATTATTAGATATTTTTTTGCACATAGATAAACATTCCCAAAAGGTGACCGTTCAATTTAAAATGAATTTGGTGTTTTTTCCATTACTGGAGAAGGCTGTGAAAGGAAAGAAGCTAAAATATGTTAACTATTAAAAGTTATTAAGTGCAGGGGTATGCGTCGTGATGGGATATGATTACAGTCAGGTCACAGAAGGGAAGAGTTAGATATTAAAAAAATCATGATCTTATCCAGATAGGAAACTGCTTTGACCAAGAGTGGGTAAATCCAGTCCTGGAGAGCCGCACAGGCCAGAATTTGAGGATATCCCTGATGTGTACAAGCAAGATTATTGCTTCTTCGGTCATCCCGACTCACCTGTGCAAAGCATGGAAATCCACAAACCCAGGCCTGTGTGTGGCCCTCCTACCCCTACTCTCAGTAGTTCTCAACACTTTTGATCTGGGGAGGACTAGTTATCCTAAAATTCTCAAGAAATGCCCATGTGACGCCCATAACATTTCTTAAGAAGGTGATACTACATGTAACACCCCCCCATAGTCATCTAGTGTTACTCTAAATAGAGATAATTTCAACCACAAATAAGTTCCCCAATAATCTCTGGCTAATGATAGATGTTTAAAGTTACAGACGCCCCTCATCCTCCTACTCCTGAGGAGCAGCAGATAAAGTCTCAGGTAGTTCATAAGAACAAAAAGAGTTTGCGTCACGTATCTTTTAGGCTTCAAAATGAGGAGGAAAAGTACTTTTTGAAGCATCAGGCTGAATTTAAAAATCAATAATTTTAAATATTAGTTTAATTTTAACAGGCCAACTAACAAGCACGAACGGGCAAAGGTCGCTGTGAAGGCGCTAATGAGAGGAGCTTATGGTTTCAACTTTGCAAATAAATTAATAAATATCGGATTTTCTGAAAGCATTTTTTTTCTGCATGGTGTATAAGAAAAGACCCTCCCCAATAAGGAACAAACCGAGTAAATGTGCAAAGCAAGTTGTATTTAAAGGAACATGGAAGCTTCCTGGATGTTACTAGGTATATAATATCCCTGTGTATCTATTTCCTTTATGTACTTTATTTTATTAAGTGCTTATAAGCTCGGTTTTACTACCTAAATCAAACAAATAGTCCCTGGGTGGGTCAGCCCACTGTAGCATATGCAGACACAGACACTTTAGTACTTGCTGTGCAGTGTCTCATACGATCCAATCAGCAACATACTGCAAAATGCTGCCGAGACGTGGTCCCTGACAGGCAAGTACACCACACTGCGCGTCCAGCCCTACAGAGTCTGTGTCTACATAATCTGCAGTGGGCAGACCAATACAGGGACTATTTGTTTGTTTTAGGCACTAAGAACAGATCTTATAAGCACTTCTTATTAAAATAAAGTGCATAAAAGTGAATAGATACACAGGGATATTATATACCTAGTAACATCCAGAAAACTTCCATATCCTTTAATATGAACCTACCCAGATTCTCTTTACAGCACAAACTGCAGCAATACAATTATATGTTACCCTTTAGATGGTAAGTTTGTGAGTTTTCAGTCTTGTGTCGGTGCTTTGGGAGCAAGCTTAAAAAAAGGGTTCTCCAATCTATTGCAAGGGGTTAATGTTGTTTTGGCCTTGTACTTAACCCCTGTATAGTGCTATGGAATATGTTGGCACATGACAAATAAAGGATAGTAATAAAAGATAATATGTCAGGTGTCCAGATTTGGGATAAACTGATATTGCTAGGTAGCCAAGATGCAAAAAATAAATAAAATAAAAATAAATAAATAAAAACAACAACATTTAGAGAGAAAATGCAAAACACTAACCATGCAAAATAAATACAGACCTGCTAGTGTCATGCTGCAGGTGTACACAGAGCCTGCCATGCTACATTTTAGTAAAGTGACATGCAAAGCATTTATCAAGACGGCCACAGACCTTGGTGTCAGTCTCAGCAGAAGAAGCAGAGGACGACTCCAGGGAGGCAGGTGCCAGAGGCCCTGGAGCCTTAAAAGACTAAATGGGGAAAAAACAGAACCAAAAATATTGAGAGTCTGAAGGATATAAATGAGAGTGGGGAGGCCAGCGGCAACAGAATCTAGAAATGAAACGGTTAAATCGATATGGAGAGATACCTGTTTTTAATATTAAAATAATCTACCTGTTTATTTGCATCTAAACATTAACAAGTACTTAAAAGCTGTTTTTAACTTACTTACAGAAATCATCCAAACAGTCCTTACAAAAGTCTCCGTCAGTGTTCACAGCATTTTTATTGGTACTAGATGTACTAACCAATCAATTGCATGCTGCTAAGATATTCTGATTGGTTAGAACATCTAGTGCTACAGAAAGATTGTGTGTATAAGTTACAAGTGTGGACCTTTACTCACTGAAACCTTTCAAATAGTCATTGCAAACAGAGAGCACTTCTTAAAAAAATAGTACTTATATCTGTTTATTTTAATATTAAAAACAGGGAACCTTCCACATGGCTTTAAATATTGCAGATATGACAGAAATCTTGTCATTGGCCATGTGCTTCAATACTACAAATAAATAGAGAATAAATAGCCCTGAGGAAGCTATTCTAATAACAAAACGTGTTGACCACAACCTATCTTGTCCCTGTTGCATTTGTTTTTTTACATTGTATATGTATTGGATTGCTTTAGATTGCTGAACATTGGGGAGATTTCGAAGTACTAAAAAGAATGTCTATGTGAATATATTATAATAAAAAAAAAAAAAGGAAACAACTTCAGATTATTGCATGTTTCCACTCAATCTCAAGCATCCTTACAGTGCTCCTCTCATTTCATCTCTCTCCTTATACAGTGCCTTGCAAATGTATTCACCCCCCTTGGTATTTTTCATGTTTTGTTGCCTCACAACCTGGAATTAACATGGATTGTTTGAGGATTTGCATCATTTGATTTACAGAACATGCCCACAACTTTGAAGATGTTTTTTTTTTTTATTGTGAAGAAAACAACAAATAGGACAAAATAACAGAAAAAGTCAATGTGCATAACTATTCACCCCCTAAAGTCAATACTTTGTAGAGCCACCTTTTGCGGCAATCACAGCTCCAAGTCGCTTTGGATAAGTCTCTATGAGCTTGCCACATCTTACCACTGGGATTTTCCCCCCATTCCTCCTTGAAGGAGCTGGAGCAGTTTTGCAAGTTGGATGGTTTGTGCTTGTGAACAGCAATCTTTAAGTCTGACCACAGGTTTTCTATTGGATTGAGGTCTGGGCTGTGACTCGGCCATTCCAACACATTTACATGTTTCCCCTTAAACCCCCCAAGTGTTGCTTTAGCAGTGTGTTTGGGGTCATTGTCCTGCTGGAAGGTGAACCTCCGTCCTAGCCTCAAATCACGCACAGAGTGGTACAGGTTTTGCTCAAGAATATCCCTGTATTTAGCACCATCCATCTTTCCCTCAACTCTGACCAGTTTCCCAGTCCCTGCTGCTGAAAAACATCCCCACAGCATGATACTGCCACCGCCATGTTTCACTGTGGGGATGGTGCTCTTTGGGTGATGTGATGTGTTGGGTTGGGTTTGCCCCAGACATAGAGTTTTCTTTGATGGACGAAAAGTTCAGTTTTATTCTCATCAGACCAGAGCACCTTCCTCCATACATTTCGGAGTCTCCCACATGCCTTTTTTTTCAAAACGTGCCATTTTGTTTTTTGCTGAAAGTAATGGCTTTCTTTTGGCCACTCTGCCATAAAGACCAACTCTATGGAGTGTACGTCTTATTGTCGTCCTATGTACAGATACTCCAGTCTCTGCTGTGGAACTCTGCAGCTCCTCCAGGGTTACCTTAGGTCTCTGTGCTGCCTCTCTGATTAATGCCCTCCTTGCCCAGTCCGTGAGTTTTGGTGGGCGGCCGTCTCTTGGCAGGTTTGCTGTTGTGCCATGTTCTTTCCATTTGGTTATGATAGATTTGATGGTGCTCCTGGGGATCATCAAAGATTTAGATTTTTTTGTATAACCTAACCTTGACTTGTACTTCTCAACAACATTGTCCCTTACTTGTTTGAAGAGTTCCTTGGTCTTTATGGCAGTGTTTGGTTAGTGATGCCTCTTGCTTAGGTGTTGCAGCCTCCTGGGCCTTTCAAAAAAGGTGTGTATATGTAATGACAGATCATGTGACACTTAGATTGCACACAGGTGGACATCATTTCCCTAATTATGTGACTTCTGAAGGTAATTGGTTGCACCAGAGCTTTTTATGGGCTTCATAACAAAGGGGATGAATACATACACACGTCAATTTTCTGGTTTCTATTTCTAAAAAAATAGTTTTATGTATATATTTTTCTAACTTCAGTTCACCGACTTAAACTATTGTGTTCTGATACATCACATACAATTCAGATTAACAAAACATTGAACTTAAGGCTGTAATGTAACAAAATAGGTAAAAAGTCAAGGGGGGGAAGATACTTTTGCAAGGCACTGTAGTTTCAGTGGCTGCAAATGACTGGAAACTAAACTTGCGTCCCTCGCCAAGATAAGTCCGGTGGGAGGGGTGCTCGGGATGAGTGACACGAAAAGTAGTAAACTCAAATCCTTGTGTCTTTTAGTTAGTGCCATTTTTTAATAAACTTTAAAAATGCAAATATTCATATTTTATTGGTAATTTACTGTTACCATAATGGGAACCTCTACTGTGACCATTTAAATGGATATGGCAGGTTCCTGGATGTTACTTGGTATATAATATCCCTGTGTATCTATTTACTTTTATGTACTTTATTTTATTAAGAATGGCTTTACTACGTAGAATCAAACAAATAGTCCCTGTATGGGTCTGCTCACTGCAGAGTATGAAGACACATTTTCTTTAGCGTTGGATATGCAGTGTAGTGTCCTAGCCAATCAGGGACCACGTCTCAGCAGCATGTTGCAGAATGTTGCGGATAGATAACGGATTGGTTAGTAAGAAATAATGCACACCCAGTGCTAAAAAGTCTGCCCTTGTGAGCTGCAGAGGACAAACCCATACAGGTAATATTTATTTGATCCTAAGGTGTATAAACAGAGCCCCTAAGCACTTCCTAATAAAATAAAGTACATGTCAGTAAATAGATACACATGGATATTATATACATAGTAAAATCCAGAAACCTTCCATGTCCCTTTAAGACAAGGGCTGACATAGTATGACTGACTTGGATATAATAAAATGAGCAGCTCATGAAGGACGTATCCAAGTACATATGTATAGAACAAACAAAACCATGGACCAGCCTGTATTAGAACATGCATCAGCAAGTTGTTTTTGCATATACAATGTTACTTATATCTGCACGCAAATTGGATAAGCCAGACATTATAATGCTGTCTGCAGAAGTTTAGATGGCTCCAAGAGTCACACGTGGCATCAAGGTCACATGGAAACCTTCCCAGAATGTTTAAATGTTTGTTTAATTCATAAAGATTACATATAATTAGACATATTAGTATTGTACTCACCTTTTCTCTGGATCCTGACGGTGGAGGCAAGTCTCTGGCTAGTCTATTCCGCCTCTGTTCCTAAATATTTAAAAATAAACAGTTACATATGAAGCACTAACATGTCGGTGGCACAAGGGTGAGGGAGTTGTAATTTGCATCATATACTTCATTCTTTGCAATACTCAAGGAAAACCAACACAAGGACACACCACCATACTAACCTCGATATTGTTGTTCATTACCCCACACGCATCAGCAAAGTCTGGGTGTTTTGTATTGATGTACGCCAACTCAATCGCCACCAAATTATGCACCTACATACAAAAAACAAACAAACACATAACGGTCACATACGGTACCTAAAAAAAACTTCAATTCCAGTAAAAAGCGTTTAGCAGGCCCACAAATATGCTTCAGCAACATTCATGTCCCGACATATTTGGGGATCCCCAAATTTACACTGTAAAGGAACCGGAATCCTGCAGTATACTGTAGGTATTAAAAGGGAAGGTTTCTGGATTTCATCATTAATATAATATACCTATCTTTTTACTTTTGTGTACTTTATTTTATTACGAAGTGTTTAAAAGCTTTGTTCTTTTCTTACAAGAGTTCCTAACTGGTTTCTCCCCTCTGCAGCTCATGAGGACAGTGTACTTCTAAAGTACAGAGTATGCAGTGTCTCATAGTAACCAATCAGTAGAATGTTCTGCGACATTAGAGAGGTCACTGACAGGCTAATTTCAAACACTGCATTTGTATATTATGCAGAAATAAAGAAAGGTTATAAGCATTTCTTAATAAAATAAAGTACATAAAAGTAAATAGATACACAGGGATATTATATACCTAGTGAAATTTCATATTTCTGTAAATTAAACGCCACTAAATTGTGACCATTCTCTTGCATTCATAAGTTGTATATGTGCTTATATTGTTGAATAAAATATTGCTTTTGAAAAGCTGGTCATATAAACTAGATTTATTTAAAGCATGTGAGATTAGTAACTGCATTATAAGTTAAATTCTCCCTGGTTACCAAACAGTTTTTCAGTTTTCCATCTTTAAAGCCTGATGATGTTTGAGAAGCATCCAATGGCCGTCTCTTACCATCTCATTGGTTACTGGCAGTCGTTTTCGCAGGAGACATGTCACCACTTCAACTATGGCATCATGTAGCTTCGGAAACCTCAGGAGTTCCTAGAATTACAAAAAAGGTTGCATTTTAATTAATTATGAATACATGTTAATTACCAGTTCATTAACATACATGTTGTGGACCTAGAGAAAGATTTTAGTCCTTGGAATTTTGGTTTTGCCTGAAATACTTTAAAATAATTTGAGCAGGTAAGTCCTGGATTTTACACACCATGCCGTCGTTCTTTTCTCTTGTACTTTGTGCAATGTTTCTCAAAAATGGCTATGGAATAAGGAATGCTCAGGACTCCTTCCTTAAAGCTCAGCCTCACAGATCTTATTCACTCAAAAAGTGACCACAACCAGCACACAGACCTAGTGCTTCTCTAACACCCCATATGAACTAAAATTAAATACATATGAAGCACCAACATGTCACGGGCACAAGGGTGAGGGAGTTGTAATTTATACTGCAATATACCTGTATATTAATTCACTTGTATGTGCTTTATATTATTAGAAATGATGTGCTTCTAAGCTCTATTTAGACTGTCTGAAAAAAAAAAAAAATGATAGTTCCTGTATGGGTCTGTCCCCTGCTGTGTAGAGAGAGAGAGAGACAGACTCTGTAGGGCGGGGCGCAGTGTAGTGTAATAGTCTAGCAAGGACCACATTTCAGCAGCACGTTGCAGAATGTCGCGGAGAGATGGTCACTGATTGGTGTAAATGTTATCTAACCAGAGTCTGTGTCTTTGTGAGAAGCAGAGGGCAGGCCCATACAGGGACTATTTGCATCATTGTAGGCAATAAAGACAGAGCTTAAACACTTTATAAAATACATTAAAAGTGAATAGATACACAGGAATATTATATTCCTAGTAATATACAGAAACCTTCCATATCTATTTAAAGTTAACAGGAAAAAGTGAGAACGGCTACTTTACGGCCCGTTTGTTCTTATCGGCCATTAAATATAGTTTTTTTTTTTTACAGAAATGGTGTTAGTTAAGTAACAGCCATCCCATTGGATATGACAGAGAAACCGTAAAATAATTTAAGCATGCCCAAGATAAGACTGTACTTAGAGAGCTAAATAAGCAAAGTATGTTTAAGCAGAATGGGCAAACTAGATGGATGTTGTGGTTCTTATCCACCATCAAATGTATGTTTCTACTATAAAAAAAAAAAAAGTTACATTTGAAAACATCTTTAGCACTATGGAATATGTTGGCTCATTACAGACAAAAAAAATAATAAAAAATAATAATAGTCCTTGGGAACGTTATAAATCACATATTTTCAAACAAAACAATTTTGACTGACAAAATGAAGATTTCTAAACGGCTGGTCTGGAGACTGATACCTTCTCCTCAAGGTCTCAGATAGAGAAAGAAGAACGTAGAATACAGCGGAAATAAAGATTATGTTCATTACAGAACGAAGAAAGTCACAGATTTAGCACACCTAGGTAATACTTCCTCCTTAAAGGGACTGTCACCCCAACAGGAAGTTGATTTCATTTTAAAGAACATTAAGAACGGCTATACATTGTACTAGCACTTTTTTGTTCTGTAGTAAATCTTTTCTGAAATATTTAGAATTTATTTAGCAAATCCTGTATGCCAGATAACAGGTATTTACATTTGCATATAAATAAGGCAAGAACCTGGCATTTCCCAGAATTAATGCACTTTAGAGAAAAAAAAAAGATAACACAACAGAGCCAGTTTGTCATGCTCGTTAAGAATAACCTAAAGAATAAAATAAAAAATAAAAAACAAGAAATAGCATCAATCTTGTGTCAGAGTCCCATTAAAATGTGTCATAGAAATAGAATACTTATGCAAAACCCTGCAAAAAGATGCGTCTCCCGACATCAAAAAGCGTGATCACCACTAGTCTAGATTAGCTACCTGACTGTTCTGAGCTAGATACCTGTGTGCTGTAATTGCTGCAGTGCTGGATGATCCGCTGCATCTCCTCATGAACCAGCTCCACACAACGTAAACTGGGCTCCTCCAAACGCTTCACTTGTCTCTTCACTAGCAACTCGAAAGACACCTCAGGAACAAACAAAGCCGGTCTGGGACCCTGGGCATTGGAGAAAATTATTAGTGATGAGTGAGTGAGTTTATATATATACTTAAAGGAAGCCATGTTTGATGATGGCTACGGAATGAAGAGCGAGGCATTTGTGGCCATATTTGAGTGTACCAGCTCAACTTCCCAGAATGCAGTGTAATAACTGTTTTTCTCGGAACTCTGAGCTGGAAGCAGGTTTTTTAACTTGCTTTAGACATTCAGGTGTGAACACAGATGTACTTTTTATTTACTATATATATATATATATATTTATATATATATATATATATATATATATATATATATATATTTATATATATATATATATATATATATATATATATATATATATATATATATATATAAATAATTGTATCCAAAATAAAAACATGGGTTAGCTTATGGTGGGCAAAAGTAATAGAAGCGGTCCACTGTGCAGAATACAATGAATAAGCAGTATATTTGTGTTCATTTCTGAATGTCTAAACAAGAAGTAAAAAAAAATCTGCTCAGAAATATGGTTATTGCACTGCACTCTGGGAAACTGGGCAGGTACACACAAATGAGCACACAATGCCTTTTCACTGGCCCTGTTTCCCAGAGTGCAGTGCAATAACCGTATTTCTGAGAATTCTAGGCAGAAAATAAGTTTAACTTATTATCAGACATTTAAATGTGAACACAAAATGTACTACTTATTTACAAACAAACAAACAAAAAAACAACTAAATGCAGGTGAGTATTTTTGTTATTTTTAGATAGAAGCAGAAAGTAACCAATGACAGTAACAAATACACAAGTGTAAACGAAAAGAGTAGAGGTGCTCATCTGAGAACCAAAAATACCTCAGTGGGTTTTTCCTAAAGGGTTTGGTTACCTACTCAGAGCAACCTCTTTTGGCCACTTGTGCTCTTCACAGGGAGAAATATACAGAAGTAGATCAGTCTGGTCTCCCTGAACAGGCTGATCCAGCCCCAAAATACCAGGCCATTCTCCCTGAACAGGAGAAACAGCAAACCCCAGACGTACGTTTCGGCCTCGTCAGTGAGGTGCAGCTGTACTCTCTATTGTTCGCCGTCAGATTGAGCACCTCTAATTTTGTTGTTGCAAATACACAATTGTGTCACCCTGTTGTACAGATAAGCTTGAATGTGGCTGAAACCAAGTTATCCAAGTTGAGCTAATCAATAGCTTACAATATCATTTTGTAAAATACCTTCTACTAATTGGCATGGGAATATTGGGGAGCAAAAAAATCCCTTTAATACAAAATAAACTTCTAAATTGTCTGGTAAACAATAAACACTTAAACAGCATTATTACACAAATCTGAGAAACTATTACAATAAAAGTTTATTACGTATTTTAGTTGTTGAAGTCCGAGAGGAATTTGGAAACTCACCGTGGCATTTCTAATGGCCGTTAGGATGTCAATCGTGGTCAGACCACCGAGAGGATCCACAGATTCCAACGTCCTCCCAAAGGTTTCATGGAAAATGTAGCAGATCCGAGCTCCACCGCACCTGTTTAAATTAAAATCAGTTACCGGCCACTTTCATTTCCTGTGTTCATTCTTTCCTTTTCCATTTTCACAAAATAATTTACCATTAACTAGACATATTTACTGCAAGATGTTAAATTAAAGACCAGACTGTAAAACTAATTTAAATATGTATATTATAAATATTGCACAGCACTCCTTAATTTAAAGGATCATTGTAGTTCAAGAACAAAGACACTTGTTTGTTCATTTTGTACAAAACAAAAGCATTAGCATCAGTGTAAAATAGAGATATGACTTTTTTGGGGAAAAACTAAATTTATGAGTGCAGGAATCTATTTTCTGTTTGTTACTGCACATCGTAAGAGCTCGGTGATGGGGGTATGCTCTGAATGGAGGGAGTGGGTGAGGAGGGGGGGGGGGGGGAAGGGGATCTTATCTTATGTTTCACTCGAACCCCTTTATCTTCCTGCTCTCATGTCTGCATATTGATTTTAAATTAATAAAATACATAAAAGTAAATAGATATACAGGGATATTATATACCTGGTGGAATCCAGGAAACTTCCATATCCCTTTAAGTTTTCTGAAGAGGACATTGTATCTTACAGACATGCTCTTCTCCCAAAACTACATTAAAACTTTCTACAATATTATTAGTTTTCAAAAATGTCTTTATTTCCAATTTTTTAAAAGTATTTCAGAAACCTTTATAAATGTAATCTGTTCTACTAAGACAAATCTAATTTTAGCAAGTAAGCGAACACGATTATTCTCTATTGCAATGGATTTAAGCCGTGGTAAACTAGGAAAAAACTCAGGCCAAGAGTTGAGGATACCCCAATGGTTCTGAAAGATTCATATTCTCTTATCTTTGGGCGATTTGAAGACCAGTGTTGGGAACAAGTGCTCGGTTGTAGGAGCAACATTCATAAACTTATACTAAAGCACT
This sequence comes from Discoglossus pictus, assembly GCA_027410445.1. Classification (NCBI taxonomy): domain Eukaryota; kingdom Metazoa; phylum Chordata; class Amphibia; order Anura; family Alytidae; genus Discoglossus; species Discoglossus pictus. The sequence goes on from CM050167.1 coordinate 14,809,632, forward strand.
TTTCCCAAGTGAGTCTGCAGTAGTTGTACACCCATTGAAATTGTAAACCCACTACTTACAGCTCTGAAGTTTCAATATATTTTGCTGTGCCTTCTATGGTGTTGCAATACTCTGTGGCAAACTTTGTAATAAGTTGCAGTAGCGTGGAGCTTTGATCCTCCACGGGTTCTCCGTAACTGTTGAGCAGTGACTGATACTGTGCCGCTAATACATTTATCCTGGTCTTTAGGTCTGGTAGGCAATCCCGAATGTGGTGCATCAAGAGCCTGGAAATAAACAACCAGAGCATTACAGCGAGAAATACACAGATATATAGGTTTATCATGTCTGGATTGTGTCTTGGATGATATTACATTGGAAGAGCATTACATTATCTCATCTGTCTCACCTTGACTGCTGCAACTCTCTTCTTGCTGGCCTCCCCATTACTTTCTTCTTTCCTCCTCTCACTCCCACCTTCAGGACTTTTCTCTTTCTGCCCCTGCTCTATGAAACTCCTTGCCTCGCTCCACTAGACTATACTCCTGCCTCAAAACCTCCCTAAAGACGCATCTGTTTAAAGAAGCTCATCACCTTCAGTTTTAATAAGCACAACTGCACACTCCACACATAATATCACTCACACACACACTCTACAGTGCAACACACACTTACTTGAGCCACACTACCATCTTATATTTATCACCCTTCTGTATCACACCACAACCCTTTAGATAGTAAGTTTGCAAGGTTTCAATCTTGTGTTGGTGTTTTAGGGAAAGCGCTGTGTTCTCCATGTTGCAATGTGTTACAATTGTTTTTGCATTGTACTCAATCCCTGTATAGAGCTACTGAATATGTTGCCACATTATAAAATGAAAGATGATGATGATGATAATAATAATAAGAAAATAATAAGGATAATAATAATTACCTGTTCAAAGTCCGAGCCAGATATTTGGTTCCATTCCTGTTTGCTAGAGATGGGTATTTCTTCTGAAGGAATGCATACTCATCACGGATAGAGTCAGCAACAATCTTCTTGTTGTTGATGTCCAACTGACTCCTATTGAAGCCAAAACATGACAACGGAGTTAATTACAACATACATGAGACTGTACTGTACCTTAGATGTTAAGTTCTCACAAGAACAGGACCCTCATCTCATGTATCAATGTGCGTGTACAAATGTGTTGCCTTGTCTTATTTATACGGTTTTCAAATGAAAAAAAAAAAACCTTGCAACACTAAAATAAAGATTTTCCCACAAGCGATGAAGGCACCTTGAGATCATTATGGGCTCATCTATTGCTGCCATATCGTTATGTCTCTGGTGGTGCTTATTTAGAAGATTATATTGACAAAGATACTGGTTTGGGTTGTCAGTTCCTTCTCCAGTGAACCACAATTTGTCTGACCTCTCTGCTATGACCTGCCCATCATGGGCAACCCAACATGGTATAGCTCACAGCTTCATTGAAGTACACAAGCCCCTTCACCAAGACAAGATAGTGATTCAGAAGGGGCATGTGATCGGAAAAAGCCCCCCAAAAAGTAAAAAGCTGGGTACGAGATCTAGAAAGTTATATCTACCTAAAAATAGCAACATTCAAGGTCAATTATTTACACCAGTTTAAAAAAATATGCAAGAAAAAAAAGCAAGATTTCAGAGAAATTCTTCTTATGTTTTGTGTAAAATACATATAATACTATATATATATATATATATATATATATATATATATATATATATATATATATATATATATATATATATATATATATATATATATATATAATTACAAAAAGACAAACATAATTTTTGGATATAGTATGATAAATAGACTGTCCCACGTCTTTCCTACCTGTTGACTACTCCGATGATCCCAAGTTTCACTGGAATCACTCTGCCTAATAGCACATCCATGGCATCTGTCCCAGCGTCCATGAGATCCAGCTTGGTTATAACAGCAAGAGTTCTGCGACCTGACAAGCAGAAAGAAATCAACTGTCAGTTCTGTTATATGCTTGAAGGGACTAGGAAGTTAAAAATGTTTGTGAACTTTGGAACAAACGAACAACATTTACAGTGAAAATAAAACATTTTTTTTTTTTTTTTTTTACATTTTAGCAGACTGTATATGGGTGCTTCCATTTGGATGCGTAAAAGTATGTTGAAACCGGAGTTGAAGGGTTATCCTATTGTGTGTTATTTCCCATAATTAAGAGTCTTCACATTGTGTAAGTTTTTAAATAAAATTTAATAGAAATTTGTATCCAAGACTAATCTAGTCAAGAAAAAAGCAAATCTATCCACTATTAAATGCAAAATGTAATAATTAAAAAATACAGGCTTCATAATTGACCTCATAATTGTTAAAAAAATAAAATAAATTCTTTAAAAAGGGGCAGACCATAAATGACATATCAGTGATGCTTTATGCCATGTTGGAGAAAAATATCCCATTTTCAGTGCCTCCTCCATAATCAACACTCAATCAAGGAATGAAACTAGGGCGTCAATCAAGTTTCTTTATTCAAGCTTGGAGAGCACCCCAGATATCAAAGGAAGTTATATGCAATGGTCTGATCACATTATTAATCACACATTATATTATAGTTTCCATAGCAGATGGGGGATAAAGTTACATACACCGGGTTTGACTTTTAGGGCTGACAACAAGAAATGGTGAAGACATGAAAAAATGTTGAAGACATAAAGGAATTTCCAAGCCCCCCAAACAAAAACATCTTAGAAACTGAGTGCAATATGGATGCTATGCATCGATATAGGATATAAATGAGTGAATACAAATAAGTGAATGGTCTAAAGATACAGTGGATAGCGGAGATACAAAAATATTTTTTTCTCTACAGTCAGCAGAGTTTAAAATGTAATCACATATACTTCACACCACATAATACATCCAAGTGTGTGATATAACCAACTTGGAAAGAAAAAATGAAAAAAAATAATAATAATTTGATTTCCTGACAAAGGATTCAAGGGAATAATAAATTCAAATTATATCATGTCTCAAGGTGCAAGTAACTAGAGTATAAAACAGCAGTGCCATGTAAGCAAATATACACGTTATGCTCCACTAACTCAATTTTTACCTTTCATTAAAAAATAAATAAATACCCTTTGAGATACATAGAATAAAAATTAAAAGCTGTATTTTATTTTCTTAAATTGTCTAAAAGCATTTTGCCCATTATCATCAAGTCAAATTATTCAAAGGAGCATACTATAGGAGTCTTTTTTGATTAATAAGTGCATTGACTCAATACAGTTTCCATGGTCTTGAAATGTGTATGGATTACTCTAATCGATGTGCAAGAGAATTGTAATTTTGATAACATTTAGAGAGATTACAATCTTCACTTCTTACCATCTGGATCACACTCCCTTGCAATCTTTAGTGCTTCTGATGTCGCCATGTCTGTGTTGGCAGCTGTGACAGCCAGAATTATGGAATTAGGGTTGCTAATGTACCGAAAAATTAACTCTCTGATTTGGAGTTCAATGTCCTTAGGTTGGTCGCCCACTGGTACCTGTAACACAAGAAGGTGGAGGTCACAAACTGGGCACAGACTAATTGATTTATGATCAGTACGATCAGTCAAACTATTCTACCAAAAACAGTGCTTTTCATGTTGGAAAACTGGCACATGTGTATTATGATAAAAAGAACACGTGTATACAAAAACCGCATGTGTATGAAACACATTATTATTACTAGGAAATTGCCCATCAAAAAGGACAGGAGTAAAATTTTAAGGCTAGCAATGCGAGGCTAAGGGATCTCTGAGGGCCTTAGGCGCTCATCTCGAGCCTGAACCCCCCGTGTAGTTTGTGGGCCCCGCCATGAGTGTTACTGGCTTGCGTTAAGAGTTACTGCTTTTGGTAAAGTGTTACAGCGTTGGTGTAAATGTTACTGTTGCGTAGGAAGTGTTACTGGTTTTCCTTAAGTGTTACGGGTTTGGGGCTAATTTTTGTGAGCGTTGGCCTTGTTTTCATCCTTTTGCGTTTTTTCGTTCGCCAGTTAATATGAGGCATATTTTTTTTTTTTTTTTCTTCAGCTTTATACTGTTCAATGCTTTAGCCGTTAAAGTTGTATTTTTGCAAAGCCCACAGCCCATATACGTGCCTCTGGTCCTAAGTCCTACGGGCCATAATTTTGCGTCCCTCGCTAAGTGCTGCAATGAGCGTCATTGGCGCTTATGGCAGCCTAAGTCCCATGTGCCTTAACTGCTCGCCTCACAGTGCAATGAGCGCCTTCAAGTGCTAATTGCAGCTTAAGTGCCGCAAGCCTTGCAGTGGCGTGCCTCAATTGCTCGCTTCGCGAGGCTCGCCGTTGCTCCCCATCCAACACCCTTGAACTGACATTAGGGATACAACAAAAACATGGGTAACATTTGTACATACATTGAATGGAGTAGAAGTAAAATAAATAATATTTGTGCATATACATTGTAAATGAGGATACGAGGGCCCTGCTTATTGAGAGTTGACAACCTTAGAGGTACTTTGGGTCTTGGAGACATGATGTGAGGGGACTGCCTGATGTTTTAGTTTGATGGATGGAGAAGTATGAAAAAATAAATTAAATAAAATGGTTGGTAACCTTAAGGAGGTAAGTGATAGCCATGTTCGGAAATGTATTTGATGTCTGAAGAGTAGGGGATAGTCTAATAAAATGAGTTATGTACTCTGGAAGGAGACAATCATTGGAGGATAAGAGGCTTGAATCATGGGAAGATTAAATATGGTGTATCAGTGTATTTGGACATAAAGTTGAGATATATAAAAGGTGCAGTGTTGGTGAATGCTTTTGCAAATTAGCTTGTTCAGTTGTGTGCGACTCTACATCACCATACGGACCATAGCACACCAGACACATCTGTCAGCCCTTGCCTCTCTGAGCTCCCTCAATGACATGACTAACGAGTTTTTTTGTTATTTAACATTCTTATTTAGAAATATCAGTCCGTTAATTTAACCCAAATTTAAATACTCAAAATGTACCTTTGTCATTCCTGGTAAATCCACAAGTGTCAGATTGACTACATTGGGAGAGAATATCTTCAGATGGATCGGCTCATCGCTAATACCCTGAAGAGGTGCAAAAAACAAACAAATTATCAAGAAAAATTACAAAACTACAGAGACTTAAATCTTTATAACACATCTTGACATTCATTGCATGCGTGTTAAAGAACCATAGTGAGCAAATATTTTCTGTATGGTTTTTGGTAACTAAACATGGAGTTTGTAGAAAAAAAAAAAAACATTTACATTTTGCAACTATTATATGCAATTATTTTTTACTGAGTGGGTCCATTTTGCTTTCCTCCTTTTAAACTAAAACCATCTCCCCTTAATGCCACTAAGTGCACTCGCCGAGAGATAACTGCTATTTTAACACTGTGCAGACACTTCCTGTGTATTCAAAGTCTCCTCCCACATCAGAAAGTAGATTTGCCGAAGATAAAAATGGAACATTAACATTCAAGAGCAGCATAATTGTATATAAATGATAATAAATTAGGAGGTTGTATTTGTACATTCTGAAAAAATAAAAAGTGACATGTTTCGAATATGACTACAGAGGTTCTTTAAATGTAACCATCCAGAGGGATAACATTTTGCAGCCGCATATAACTTCCAGTAAAACTCAAGGACAAAAAAAATCCATTAGAGACAATAAGATACTCAGCAGCCAGTGATCAGAACAGGAAACAGATAATAGGATTAGATTAGCCGAGTCATGACACAGCTATAGATTACCAAGATTATAGCATGTAGGCAGATAGAAATGATAGGATTATTGGATTATCCGTGCAACAGAACCGGACGCCGGAGTATCTGCCATGTACGCTTAGAAATGGAAAAGATGAGCGGACATATTAAATATTAAAGAGTAATTTGGCTCAGCACGCCAGAGGATGCGGCTTCAAAATGATGCCACACGCCATTAACCTGCTGTTTGGCAGTTATGAGTGTTTTGGAGAATGCAAAATAAAGCAAGAAACTTCGATAAGGTGGTGACCGCACACTAAGATTTAGCAACTAAAGGTCAGATTACAAGGAATGGGATGAAAGAATAAATAAAGCTAAAACTGACACCAAATAGATCACAATTACGGCAGAAATGAGAAGTACTAAATGGTTTAAAAGGAATAAAAAAAACAATACTCTGTGCAGACTATATAACCATGGACAGTATACTCCTATAAAAGAAAGTTTAACCTGATAAAATAATGCTGTATATAATAGATAGATACAAATATGCTAGACGTAGTGACAGAAAAATGTATATGTTTAGTCTACAGACATATACAAAAACAGCTCAGAAAAGAACATTGCATTAATACATGAATACTACCATCCTATGATCCCCATGGGGATGCCTCCTGGCTGGAAGGTGCATTGGAAATGTGAATTTGCCTTAAGGCAAGCCTTTTTATAGGTCTCAATAATACAACTTGGTGCTTTACTGGGTATTTTCTTGACATTGCTATATATGAATATGCATTACAGCTACTTGTCCATATTTATGTTGTTTTTGGCATTAAGTTAATAGGACTCAGTAGCAAGATTTTGGGGCTGCAGCTTCCTACTGCACCTCCCAGTCAGGAGGTATCCCATTAGGGATGATAGGATGGTGCTAGCTGCTAAGTTTACCTCACAGGGCTAAAGTTAAAATGTTTTGTATATTTTTATAGACTGTATATATACTAGCGACTTGCCAATAACTTTTTAAGCCATGGCAATGCTGTTTGCCACACAATGTAAGGCTTTTGCTCCTCTGTGGACCTTCAGCGCTCATTGTGAGCCTATCCCCTCACGTACTTCAATTGTCCGGCTTTGCAACGATCACCTTTGGCGCTCATCGTGAACACAGAAATATAAGTACAGTGTAAAATGGGCAAGAAAATCCAGTACAGTGAATTAATAAAGTAATATGAATTAATATACTTTACCTATTTATATTTAATATGCAGAAATTAATATCCTGAAGAGCTAACAATTTATTATTTCGAATTTCCTGCATCTGAAACGGTCTAGTTGGAGTGTTGATCATCTGAGGAGAAAGTATCAGCAATGTGGCAAGAGTGCAGTGTAAATAGGCTGCGTGCGTGAGGGCAAACCTTGTGTTTAGGCGGTAAATCAGCTTTTTAGAATCCGAACGTTACGAGTTGTAAGTTAGTGTTGCAATATGTCGTCTTTTTTCTATGTGTTACTTCGCTCGTGAGCATTTTCTGTCCATTTAAATGGTATATTTTGTATCTGCTACATTCCTGGGTAACTCATACGTGCCTGGCATTTATTTAAGCTGCTCTGTGTCCTTTAGCCTCATTTTCATTTTTTTCGTCCGCCATTTTTCTCTCTCTTAGCCGATTTTCAAGTGCCGAAACTTCTTAAATGCGACTTAAGTTTGCGTGCAACCCCCCCCGTGCTGTGTGTGATGTTTTTTTTCTGTGGTATTTTTGTTGTTGTTGTCGGGGTTCGGCGGTTAACGTCATATTTGTGCAACCTCGTATTTTTTTTTCTCCAAGTTCCGCGGGTTGAAATTGTTGATTAAGGACGTACGACTTTTACAATGGTGTTTTCTCCTTTTTGGGGGTGTGTAGCCTAATGTTCATATTTTCCGGCCACCCTTTTTCTCTCGCTTAGCCGATTTTCAAGTGGCAATAGACGCATTTGTGGCCAGAACTGCAGGCCCTCACTTGGCGAGGGACGCAGTTCTGCGAGCTCGCAAAGCGTGACAAAGACTCGCAGTTTGACAACTATTATATGTGACTAGCAACTTGCCCTGTCAAAAATGATGGGGCAATAACATTTCAAGCCATGGGAATGCTGTTGGACACACAATGTAAACAGTTTTGTACTCTGAGGACCTTCAGCGCTCATTGCGAGCCTTGCGCTGATCGCCTTCGACGCTCATCGCAAGCCTCTCCGGTTGTGTACTTTTGGTCCTCTGACCACCTTCATCAGTCATGATAAAGAGAGATATATATTTTTATGTATATGTAGTTAAGTAATAATGAATTATTTATTGAATAAATGAATATAAATTAAGAATTTATAATTAATATATGCAGCCAGCAATAGGCTGAAGAGCTAACAATCTGTTCATATTTTCAAACAGCATAGAATCTACAGTTTGAGTGTTGGTACCCTGCTGATAAAGTGTAATGAATGTTCCAAATGTGCATTATAAATCGGCTGCGTGCGCAAGGGAAAGCCGTTGGTTTATTGTGTAAAGCGACATTGTATAGTCGTAATGTTATTAATGTGTTACGCAGCTTGTGAGCATTTTCCTGGGAAGGGAGGGCCTCAGTTGCTGGCATGGAGCGCAGAAGGACCTTGCAAAATTTACGGACTTACGACACAAAAATACAAGACGCGTTACGACCCATTACGACCTCCCAAAAATACGACCTTACTCCCCGAAGCCAGCGCACATGAAAACATGAAAAACACAATACACACAACAAATACATAAAAAAGCTTACCCACAGCAAGGGGAGGGCACCCAGGACCTCGAAAACTGAAGTTACACCTCATTTTAACTCCAAATAAAATAGATTAGACACCCTAAACTCACCTAAGTGAGAGAAAAAATGGACGCCGAATACGCAAAACACCACCAAACACCTACAGATTTCCCGAAAAAGTCGGACGACATCTGAAAACAAGGACGCAAAATCAGCCACAGCCGCATACCACACGTTAGGCGCCATTTTAGAACAATAACTTATACAATGCGGAAGTACACACCTACCCTAATAGATTTGCCTCGCGCACGCACACTATTACACTACACACTGCACACATTCATGACGCTTACACAGCAGCTCCACACCACTGATGCTGCAGCAACATGAAAACATTGTCAGCTCTTCAACACAATGCTTCCTGCATATATTACTTCACAATAGGTAAAGTATACTTATTTTATTAATTATTTATTGCCACACACACAAAAAAACACCAACGCTGCTCATAGCACACAAACAACCAAGAGCCTCGCGATGAGCGCCGAAGGATCTTAAAACACCAACAAAATTAAATTTTGCACGCAAACAACATTACCTGCCTTACAATCTTATTGCCGTAATTTTTTGACGGGCAAGTCACTAGTATGGAGTATAGTTTTGGGCATCAATTAATAAAAAAGGACATTATAGAGCTGGAAAAAGTACAGAGAAGGGCAACAAAACTAATAAGGGGAATGGAGGGGCTAAGTTATGAAGAAAGACTTATTTACTCTAGAAAAAAGAGTCTAAGAGGAGATATGATTACCTTATATAAATACATCCAGGGTCAGTACAAGGCTTTATCAGGGGAACTTTTTGTGCCAAGAGGGTTTCAACTGACAAGAGGACATCCTTTGAGGTTAGAAGTAAAAAGATTTCACCTTAAAGAAAGAAAAGGGTTCTTCACAGTAAGGGTGGATAAACTGTAATTCTCTACCAAAGGAGGTGGTGACAGCGGATTCAATAGATAACTTTTAAAAGGGATTGGATATATTTTTTAATTAAAAAGGGCATTCAGGTTTATCCTGGTTAATTAGAGATGGAGTATTGATCCAGGGAGGATTCCGATCGCCAGTATCTGAGGTCAGGATGGAATTCATTTTTTTTCCCTTTTAAAACAATTGGCAAAGTTTCACTGTTTTTTTTTTTGCCTTCCTCTGAATCAATTAACAACTAATCCGCATATTGCAGATCAGAGGAGATCTTAAAAAGTTGAACTTGATGGGCTAAAAGTATTTTTTCAAACTCAATTACTATGCAACTATGATAAAGGATGAGTTTGAAACTGAATTGTTACATATTGTGAGAAGAGTTTAGAGACACTATGACAGCCATACAGCCTACTTGCCTAGTTAATTTCATGTGGCTTATCTCTGCATATAGCTTCAAGCCACACACTGTACAGAAAACATTGCAGCTGTGTAACCAGATGACCACATTTGAAATGTATCTAAGGCAGGTTGAATCATTGCAAAATGATAGTGATCTTGATTTGTATCAATAAGATTATTTGTATTTATATTTTATTGTTGTGCCACAGAGTAGACTTTCCTTAACATGGTTTTCATAAAAATCAGGAAATTATGCTTTTGTTGTCAGTGTAAAGCAGTGGTAGTCAACCTGGTCACTACTGCCCACTAGTGGGCTATTCAAGCTTTCATGGTGGGCGGCGGGATAATTGCTAGGTGGTGTCGCTGACTAATGACATCACAGGCTGGAGACACACAGCACCACGATTGGCTGGTTGGAGAGCCGGTGAGAGAGCCTAGGGACAGCAGTCAGGACCAGATCACTATCTAGTAAGTACAGGGCGATACATAGCTAGGGTCATATGGTTTATGTTACAAGAAATTAGTATAAAATGAGGATAAATTAAGTTACTATGGCACCGGTGGGCAGTAAGGAAATGTTACCATCAAAAGTGGGTGGTAGGTATTTAAAGGTTACATCCAAATATAAAGTACTGCACCTTTAAGCAAACTAGTGGATAACTTGTTGGCAATTGTGAGGTGGGTAGAATCTTATTGGAGTGAGCTTATATCACGTCTGGACCAATAACACTTAACTTTTATTGTCATATATTAAAACAAATAAGGCGTTCCCTGCCTCCTAATTCAGCTATTAGGACGTGCTATTTGTCCTCTTCCTTATAGTCAAAGAAGGCGGCCTGCACTCTCTCTCTATTCTGGAGCACAATACATCAGTGAAGATACTTTGAATTTGGCAGTTAGTACCGCATCGCCCGCCGGAGCATAGACTGTGATGTCATCACTAGAAATGCCTGACGCACATGTTTTGCGTTTGAGGCGCTTCTAAGGAGGCAGAGAAGGGCCATGCTTCTGCGAGTCTTATATAGCGCATGAGAGATGGCATGCTATGGGGAGATTGTATACCAATCTAATATATTATTATTATCTTTATTTATATCGCGCCAACGTATTCCGTAGCGCTGTACAGGGGTTTAGTACATGGCAAAAAACAAACTTAACACCTTAAAGAATGGAGGGCCCTGTTTTTGAGCATATAATCAAATGTACATAGTGCTTGTTTCCAAGACACGGACACACAATTGAAAACTCGCAAACTTACAATCTAAGGGTACATTACTTAGGTAATATCACTACAAGCAGCATACCACTGTGCAACTTGGAGAGTTTAAATATTAACTCAACTATGAAAGTGTGTAGGATTTATTATATTTTATGATATATTATGGTAAGAATAGGTTTTTAAATAAAATGTGTGATTCTTGTATGATGTCCCATAAAAAAAAAGACATTTACACATACAAATACAGTATTTAAAGGTTGACAACCCCTGGTGTAAAGTAAAATTGTGAATATATGACGAAGCTTAGACTATTATGGAGAGAAACCCCCCCCCTGAAAAAAAAACAGATTGAGAGCTGGCTGGAACGGGATTCGGTTTTTAAGACATTAACGATCTGTAGCACAATGACGAGCTTCAGATTCCTTGCCATCTTATGGAAACTGAAGAATTTACCTTATTATTTCCAGAAATCCTCTCCGTTTCATTCTCAATTTCTTGTCTGATTTCATCAAAGTCTGTGTAGATCTGAAACAAGAAGATACATTTATCCAGGGCCTGACAAATACCGGGAGCAAGAGCTCCTAAAATCTTATTGCTGGTTCCTATATAGTGTATATATTTTTCTTATTCTGATTATCCTATATCCGATACATTCATAATCCAGGAAGCTTCCGTATACCTTTAAATGCAAAGACAGGTAGATAGAGAAAACCAGCAACATTACATATTAACAAGCAATGATATTTTCACAATTAAAGTATCAGTACAATATTATATTATATTCAGGATGCAGCTCATCATGTAAAATCAATAAAAATAAATAAAAAAAAAAGATAAAATCCACTACAAGTAACCATACCTTGTTCTTTGTGTGAAGGAATTTGCCCCATTCGTCAGCATCAACACCTGAAATCAAGGAAGACTGGGCGTTACACCACTTGTATACTTGTTACAGTACAGGAGCCAGGAAGATAAACTATTCTATCTAATTACATCAAATAAATGCAGCCATAGTTACACATTACTGTGGAAATCACTACATTATTTGCTTCCCTAAAGTGAATGGAGTTCATAGCTACATCCAAGAGCCCCCCACCATATAAAGTTATATATGGAATGCCACTATATCATATTATATTATCATATTATTCTTTAATGCACTGAACAACTTCCTTTCAGTTAGTAATCCGTTCCATGGGCTACATTGGTGGTTTCCAGATTATTTTTTAATGAAAGAACAGATAATGCTTTAGATAAAAGAGCAAAAAAGTAAGCAAACTTGTAGGTAAATAAAGATCCATAAATTTCAAACAAATAATAAATGGATATGGAAGTTTTTAGATTTCAGCAGGAATAAAATGTCAATGTGTATCTATTTTTATGTATTTTATTAAAAAGTGCTTATTAAGCTCCCTTTTGTAATGCTCAAAAAAAAAAGTCTCTGTATGAGTCTATGTACTGCAGCATATGCAGACACAGGCTCTGTAGTGCTGGATGTGCAGTGTTGTGTCCTAGCCTATCAGGAAGCATGTCTTAGCAGCATGTTGCTGAACCATGATCATCGACTGGTTAGCATGAGACACTGCACAGTCAGTACAGAAGAGTCTGTATATGCTGCGGTGGGCAGACCCATACAGGGACTATTTGTTTGATTGTATGCAGTAAAACAGAGCACATAAGTCCTTCTTAACAATATAAAATACATAAAAGTAAATAGATACACAGGGATATTGTATAACTAGTATGCCCAGGAACCTTCCATGTCCACTTAAAGAAGACAAAGCTCCCACAATATTCTTTGTATTTAAGGAGCATTATTTACATAAGTTATGCCAAATAATTGCACAAGTATCTGTTTGCACAGCCGGAAGTCCTCTGAAAATGAAGAACCTAAGGACCTTGATTGTATGATCACTTTCCACTGTGTATCATTTAAAATCTTTTTCTGTGTTTTCTCTAATACAGATCATTATTTTTCATGCATAGAAACTTCTGTAATGTTTACATGGAAAGAAAAGAGATGTAATCAAACTATAAAAACCTGTTTTGATCAAATAGAATAATATTTTAGTGCATATTACAATGCCTGGACAGTAAAGCGCAAAAAATATCTGCACGATTGTGAAACTAGAGAGAAGTCCTATAAAATTTGAAGGTAATCCTAATTAGTATATCAAAGCAGCTAATTAATATGCATGAGCTGTTGATCGGCATATAAATATAGCAACATGGAATTTCCCAGCATTTATTCACTTTATAAAAAATAGATAACGCAACATATAGACAGTTTTTCATTTTCATTTTGGGGTGACAGAGTGTTTTTATGGAACAGTGTGCGTATGAGCTGGAAAAAGTGTCTGATTCAATGTCCAACCCAAGCCTGGGGCAGTTTCCTTTTTAGGAGGAGAGTCATGTGTTGGTGGTGGTGGTGGTGGTGGGGGGGACTGAAAGAAAAGGCTCAACATAAAACAACTGTTTGTTTTAGTCTTCTAGTGGCCATTTACCACAACATCATTTAGCTTATGGTGGGCAAAAAAGCGATAGAAGCCTCCACCGTGCAGAATACAGTAGATAAATAGTACATTTCACGTTTTCACATTAGAATGTAACAAATTAAAAAAATAAGTTTAAAAAAAAAAATTTCCTGGTTAGAATTCCCAGAAATCGGTATTGCCCTACTATGGGAAACTGGGCGGAGACATGCAAATGAGTCCACAAAGCATTTTCTACTAATTATGAATTTTATGCTAATTTATCTCGGCTTTTCAGGGGTATTTATTCTTAAAATCAACTGCCTGAAAACTGGGGGGAAAAAATCCCAAACTTTAAGGCAAGTTTATTTTGGGATATTTTCATGCAAAAAAAAAAAAATGTTTTCATCCACTACTGCTTCTCTATCAGAGGCTTTGTAATCCAGGAAACTTCCATATACATTGTAATATTATTAATTTGTTACGTTTTCACAGACCGCAGTGACATTTCCTTTAGACTCTGCATACTGTAGACATCCCATGACTATTACACCCACAAATTCAATATGAGCAAAAACAATAAAATGAACAGAAAAAGAACCACAGCTAAATCCAAATAACCCAACACATGCAGGTGAAAATAAATTGCACCAAATAAAAAATAAAATTACAATTTCTACAAGAAAAAAAAAAAGCTTTTAAAGAAGAACAAAACAAGTTTAATCTGCAAAAAAAGAGATATAATAATGAGAATAATGAGGGCCAAAAAGAAAAGAACAAATGGAGAGAGTGTGGTGACTGATGATGGATTAATGCGCACAGCCGGCAGGACAACCAAGTGGAGGACGGTGCAGAGACGCGATATACAGACCAGCCGGTGTAATAAAAGCACATGCAGGGGGGGAAAAAAAGGGGGTGAAGAGTAAGTGGAAACTGGAGACCTTTGGAAAGGTGCCTTGGGTTTTTCCAGGTGTCGAGGTCTGGAAACAAGAGAAACAGCATAGAAAAGAGATGTTATATAGGAACAAGTCTCAGGTTCATTACCATCCAGAGAGATGGAATACATTTGAGAATGGGCGAGGACGTACATTGTACACACATAGAATGATATGGGGAAAAACAAAAAATGTGGAAAAATCCTGGAGTGATTTATAACAAGACCCACATTAACAATGTGAATTCACAAATCTGTACATAAATGTCCTTAAAATAACCGATCTGCAAACTATGTTATATCCCAATTTCAGATTATTTAAAGCTACTAAAACCATGTCCTTAACCATTACAGCCAATATGTTTCTATAATAAATGTACAGGCTCCAACTGGACTCATTGGGAAACAAATTACTAAATTCTGACATATGCTATAGACATCCCTCCCTATATTATCATATTTTTATATTTTGAACACACACTTATTATCCTTTATTTGTAACGCGCCAACATATTCCGTAGCGCTATACAGGGGTTAGGTGCAAAGGAATGGAGGGCCCTGTTATTGAGCTTTCAATCAAACACACAGCGTTTTCCTAACAAGATTGAAAACTTGCAAACTTACATTCTAAACACACACAATCAATATTAACACATCTTCTTCTATTAATATAATAGAGATAAAATTGCTTTTTCATGACCCAGGCTTTTTGTTTTTTTATTTAGGGGTGCTGACATTTTCCTATACATTGTCCGCCATCAATAACAAGACCTCCACCTTCCTAATGCTGCAGTTGGAGATTTATCTGCAACAGAAGCCCATGAGTTTACAATAGTGGCATCAAATGGGCTTGTGACATGGCGTGTGGCTTCATGTTGCAGATACAGTGGATATAAAAAGTCTACACACCCCTGTTAAAATGTTAGGTTTCTGTGCTGTAAAAAAATTAGACAAAGATAAATAATTTCAGAACTTTTTCCACCTTTTTAATGTGACCTATAAACTGTACAACTCAATTGAAAAAAAAACTAAAATCTTTTAGGTGGAGGGAAGAACAAAAAAAGAATGTGGTTGCATAAGTCTGCATACCCTCTTATAACTGGGGATGTAGCTGTGTTCAGAATTAAGCAATCACATTCCAAATCGTGTTAAATAGGAGTCAGCATACACCTGCCATCATTTAAAGTGCCTCTGATTAACCCCAAATAAAGTTCAGCTGCTCTAGTTGGTCTTTCCTGAAATTTTCTTAGTTGCATCCCACAGCAAAAGCCATGGTCCACAGAGAGCTTCCAAAGCATCAGAGGGGTCTCATTGTTAAAAGGTATCAGTCAGGAGAAGGGTACAAAATAATTTACAAGGCATTAGATATACCATGGAACACAGTGAAGACCGTCATCATCAAGTGGAGAAAATATGGCACAACAGTAACATTACCAAGAACTGGAGCTCCCTCCAAAATTGATGAAGATGAGAAGAAAACTGGTTGGGAGGCTACCAAGTGGCCTACAGCAACATTAAAAGAGCTGCAGGAATATCTGGCAAGTACTGGCTGTGTGGTACATGTGACAACAATCTCCCGTATTCTTCATATGTCTGGGCTATGGGGTAGAGTGGCAAGATGAAAGCCTTTTCTTACGAAGAAAAACAGCCAAGCCAGGCTACATTTTGCAAAAACACATCTGAAGTCTCCCAAAAGCATGTCGTAAAAGGTGTTATGGTCTGATAAAACCAAGGTTGAACTTTTTGGCCACAAATTCCAAAAGATATGTTTGTTGCAAAAACAACACTGCACATCACCAAAAAAACACCATACCCACAGTGAAGCATGGTGGTGGCAGCATCATGCTTTGGGGCGGTTTTTCTTCAGCTGGAACTGGGGCCTTAGTTAAGATAGAGGGAATTATGAACAGTTCCAAATACCAGTCAATATTGGCACAAAACCTTCAGGCTTCTGCAAGAAAGCTGAACATGAAGAGGAACTTCATCTTTCAGCATGACAACGACCCAAAGCATACATCCAAATCAACAAAGGAATGGCTTCACCAGAAGAAGATTAAAGTTTTGTAATGGCCCAGCCAGAGCCCAGACCTGCATCCGATTGAAAATCTGTGGAGTGATCTGAAGAGGGCTGTGCACAGGAGATGCCCTCGCAATCTGACAGATTTGGAGTGTTTTTGCAAAGAAGAGTGGGCAAATCTTGCCAAGACAAAATGTGCCATGCTGATAGACTCATACCCAAAAAGACTGAGTGTTGTAATAAAAGGTGCTTAAAACAAAGTATTAGTTTAAGGGTGTGCATACTTATGCAACCATATTATTTTATTTTTATATTTTTTCTTCCCTCTACCTAAAAGATTTCAGTTTGTTTTTTAATTGAGTTGTACAGTTTATAGGTCACATTAAAGGTGGAAATAGTTCTGAAATGATTTATCTTTGTCTCATTTTTTACAACACAAAAACCTGACATTTGAATAGGGGTGTGTAGACTTTTTATATCCACTGTACATCTGCAGCGTGACCAAGAAAGTGTTAGGAAGTGGAATATTGATTAAACTGATATTTTATTTTTTAGAGGTTAACTGACCCGTGTTAGTTGTTGCATATATCTGGAAAAACAAGGTCTGCACCGATTTGCTATAAAAAAAGACAATCAATATCTCCAAGGAGCCTGGAACACAGAGTTCTCACAAGACAAACAGCAGACAGGTGGTTGGTGTCAGACAAAGTGAGCGCTAATTAGTAGGGTCGAAAACAGAGGCTCAGACAGTTAATGGGAGGCAGAGTGCATCACTGCTGGGAAGAGCGGGGCGTGAGCATGCAGCTTATTTATAAACACAATCAGAGAGCTCCGATTGGCTACAGTGAGCTGCAGGAGTACGCAATACAACACGCACATGTAGAGCTTGATAGGATCACATTAATCCGTAACATACTGAACTCCCAATCTCTGGTCTTACACACCAGTCAGTGCACTAAACTCATCTATGGACTCCCTGACCTTACGGTTGCCATTAAAGAGATATGGAAGCTTCCAGGATTTTACTAGGTATATAATATCCCTGTGTACCTATTTATTTTTATTTACTTTATTTTATTATGAAGTGTCATGTTTTACTGCATAAAATCAAATATTACCTGCATGGGTCTTCCCTTTGCAGCTCATGAAGCCATAGACTCTGGTTAGTATGAGGCACAGCAATTACAGCAATCAGTGACCATCTTTCTGCAACATGCTGATGAGACGTGACCCTGATAGGATAGGACACTACATTGCACATCCAGTGCATACAATGCAGTGGGCAGACCCACACAGGGACTATTTGTTTGATTTTAGGCAGTAAAACAGATCTTAAATGCACTATACCTAGTAACATCCACCTTCCATATCACTTTAATAAAACTGAAGTGATATGACGTGGTATTAACAGACTCTACTGAGGTTTTCCTGCCTTAGACACAACAGATTTCTGTGCAGGGAGTAGCCAAACCAAGCTTTACGAATGAGACAGGGCCATAGGTGCCAATAGGAAACATCATGAATATTATGAGTGGGAAGTGCCTTAACTGCTGCAGCAAGGAAACAGAAATATAGAAAAAGTAATTATTTTAAAATAATTAATATAATTTTGATATTAAGATGTGACAATTGAACTTATAGCTATAATAAAGAAAGATGTGTTTATTTTGTGCTAAAATATGATATATTCATAGACAGTGCATTCAAGCATTTCTTCCTAAGCAACGTGATTTTGTGAAGTGTATTAAATACTGGGTTGTGCGCTACCCTGGATTTTGTATCATAAAATGGGCTTAATACTAACCCAAGTGTGAAATAATGTTAAATTTTATCATTTTGTAGTGATGTGCGCTATACTGTCACTTTAAATGCTTCTGGGAGACTCCGCAAAGGTTTAAAAATCATTTGTTAGTGGTCTTTGCAAAAAGCAGAAGAAAGATTTAAGAGTACCGGTTATGGCAGTGCCCTGATATGCTAGTTATACCTTAAGTCTTATTAGCATAGGGCATTGGGGGGAAAGGTCTCCCGGAGTATCTCATAATTTATCATCAGGCCATAAGGCCAAAAATCAATGGAAAGGAGTGCCGTAAATCACAATTATGTCTTGCCGCAGTCACTTGTAGCAGTTCTATAGCAATTTTTATCAGAGGGGATGATTAACATAGCTAGTTAGGATTTTCATTTGTGAGGATTAGCTTTGGGCCCAAAGTTCCCAGTTTTAAACACAGAAATAAAATAAGTTGTAAAAAAAATATAATTGTAACAGATTGGGGAAAAAAAAGCACTCAATAAGAATCACCTATAATAATGGTCATAGTGTGCAACGCTCCCGCTGAGCATATGCATTGGCGGCGGGAGGTTACACGCTGCCAACGGCGCATAGCGCGCAGCAGATAGCACATGTGCATTGCGCGACATGAGCAGCGCATGAACAAAAAAATGGTGTGAACGCCTAGCGCGTCATGAAGGGGGAGGGGGAACAGGGGAGGAAAGAAGACACAGGGGAAGGAGAGGGGAGGGACACATCAAATATTATCCCATAATTTTTTAAGGGGCGAGTTACTAGTAGCAGAATAATAATAATAATAATACGTTCGTTCTATGGACATGATAACCCACCCTGAGAGCAGCCTCTTGTCGTATAGCAGTTAGGTCTCACCCAATAGAGTGATCCAGCCTGAAATACCAGGCAATTCCACCCAGAACAGGAGAAACAACTAACCCCAGACGTATGTTTCGGCCTCCAATGGACCTCATCAGTGGATGTATCTGAACTGAGGCGAATAAGTGGTTAAGAGAGGCTGCTCTCTGAGTGGATTATCATGTCCATAGAACTAACTATTAAGGTTAGTTCCTTCCCCGATTGAGAGTCTATAAAATGTATTTTTTTGTTAAAAAAGTAAAATAAAAAGATAATGTACATTTACAAGCCATAAAAAGGTGGGGGTTGTGGTTTCTTCGTATAATCATTATGTTTTTGACAATGTTAGTGTCTTCATCATTCAGTGAAGATGTGGAATGTTTAGAGGCAAATCTCTGCCAGAAAAGCTTCTACATTTGTTGGCAGGTCCGATTGATTGTTCCCATGAGTCTGAGGATGAGAAAACATTAATTCTCTGACAGCAAAGCACCAGCATTATGTAGGGCTTCCATTTTTAAATCTGGGCGGCCTGGGAAGGAATGAGAGTTTGGAGACTAAAGTCACCAAAATGTGCTCCGCGCCATCAGATATGGGGTGGTAAACACACAGAAAAAAAAAAGAAGTGTTTTAATATTGCAGGTAAATTAACAGTTACAAGCTTGTGAAATTAGTGGTTTTATGCTACTTCTACCGTCCCTGCATCAACAAAAGAAAATGCAATGGACGATCTTACTAATTAGAAACAAAATGTGCAAGATGAGTAACGAGATGTTAAATTTCCAGTATTTGCAGAATATATTAAATACATTGTTTAACCCCAAAGCATGAAGCAGCACAGACTAATGGTAAAGAAGACTATGAAATCGCAGCTCTAGGCATCACTGACTTATTTTAAATTATAAAGATATACACATACACAAATAAAAAAAAAAAAAAAAAAAAAAAAAAAAAAATATATATATATATATATATATATATATATATATACAAAGTATGTAAACTAAACAAATCTTGCTGTAAAAGTGAAGTATTTGAGTTCACATCCTGCTGTTCTAAAGTAGATATGTTTATCCACTGCACCATGATATAGAATATGTATAGAAATCAAAGAGATAAAATAGTCTGTGTACCAATAATCATTATCTATGCAGTTAAGGAAAGTCATGGGTTATACAAGCAATAGCTAAAGATGCAAATGGCATGTCTTCCCTCTGATGGTACAGAGCACATGTATGACTGGTGTCCCTTTAGACAGTGTACTAATTGGAAAAGTTAATACGAATAAATATTATTTATAAAGTGTTTGTCCAATAGAAAAGGTATCACAATATACTGCAATAGACACAGACACACACTATAATGTGCAAATAAAAACAAAACTAAAGCATAATTGCTGCCACTGACTCCCCTGGCTATTCATACATTTGCGTTAGGCTGCTTCCCAGTGTAGTTATTGCCTCTGCGACTGGAGCTGGCAAGTTTGCATTACAGACCCTTATATTATCCCACATTTGTATAATACTCTATACACATTGGTGGAGCCATTTAAATCAAAATAAACTTGCTCATAATAAGAAGGGAGTCTTATACAAGCATTACTCTCAGCAAACAAACATACATCACAACTTTATTCAACCCGTTTCTTGTATGAAAGCAATATTTCAGTACAGTTTGGCATTTACACAAAATTAATCTAATTAAAAAGGTTTCAATTGTTTGGGTGAATGACTATAAAATACTCAAATTAGACCAAAAACAAAATTACCATTCTCATCTGCAGAGGTTTTGCGGTGGTCATCGGCAGAAACATGAAC
The DNA here is from genome assembly GCA_027410445.1 of Discoglossus pictus. Classification (NCBI taxonomy): domain Eukaryota; kingdom Metazoa; phylum Chordata; class Amphibia; order Anura; family Alytidae; genus Discoglossus; species Discoglossus pictus. Next base: position 14,830,588 of record CM050167.1, read on the forward strand.
AAGTTGCAGGATGAGGGGTCTTCTGGTGACTATCCCAGTTCCTCGAGGGAGCAAGTCGCGTCCCACCAAGCTCTCCAAGACAGAACTCTTTCCACTGCTCTGAAAAAAAACAAAAAACAAATAGTGTTGAAACAAAGCCCAGATATAGATGTAGTGATAATGTTAAATTAACAATACATTTTAAGGTGACACAAAAAGTAATAGCCACAGACATGTTTTAATTGGTTGGGAGACCTGCACAGAAAACTGGGTTCTCCCCCCCCCCCCCCCAACACACACACACACGCACCTCCAAGCGTTCCCCCCACCTTTTTTTTTTTTTTTGCTCGATTTATACTTTAAAACAGAAAGGAAAAAAGGAGAAAAAACAGATTTTTTTTAATGTAATTCATGTAATTAATGTAATTCATGGAAATGTTAATGTAAAAATTATTTAATATAGTATTGTTGATCAACTGTCACTCGCATGTTTGAAAATAAATAAATATTTTGTCTCACACCACACTGCCAATCTCAATTAACTGCTCCAGATATAGCAATTAGCTCAGTAGGTGGTTCTTTCATTTAATTTATAAATAAACAACTTTCTTCTAGATCAACTGTAATGCGCTGCCACTTATGTTTCATTATAACCAGTACAATTAGGTACAATTACTTCAATAAATGGAACCTTTTCAGTGGCAGTAAAAACATCATGCCCAAAACAGAAGATGGGGAAATCCACTAATCCAGAAGATAGAAGGTTAAAATTATTGGAAAAGTAAGATGCACAAGAAACACATTATGAAAAAAACAAAACAAAAAAAAAACACATTTATAAAAGTAATGTTACGCTACGGAGCCGCTTTCATACTTAAAGAGATCTTTGCAAGATGAAAAATAGTCTTATAAGGTTTGTACTATTTTTATTTTATTTTTGGACTCTGTACAGTGGAGGCTCCGATCACTCCCTGACCCACCATAAGAAAGTAATGTGTAGATAGAAATCAACCCCACAATAATGATATCCTAAAGATCAAAACCGTACCATGTGGGCAGGTTTTTGTTTTCCCCTTACACACAGTTATATTATATAATATTTGTGTGTCTAAGTGAGGAGTGAAAGCTGCTGCTGCTAGAACATTCCTCACTGATAAATATACTAAGCAGAGCATCCTATATGCGGCTAATCTAGGCCTCTTAATAGTAACTCTCAAGCAACCAGAAACTACATTTATCCGGCATCTCAAGTTATTGTACCCCAGTTGGATACTATTTGACACAAAATGATCATTTTTTTCCAAAACCCAAAATTCAAAATACTCTGGGAATTTCAAAACATTTGAAATGAAGGATTGCACCCTTTAAAACTTCTGGTGACACTGCCACATCCCTGCTCCTGTTTTTTTCTGGCCCTTAATATGTGGGGCTATTTACAGCCCTAACAAATTTACTACATTACAAGGTAAAAAGTAAACACAGTCATTGCTTTCACTTTCTGTCAGGACATTGGCTTTTTCTCGGTTATATTTAAAAATAACAGCTTTGGCTCATTGGCTTTATCAATTGAATGGAATTTAAAATGATACCGGCAGTAGTTCCCATTCAGGAAAGACGTTTTTCATTATTATGGACGCTCACGGCTCTCCCAGGCTGCAGCTCATTGCACTGGACAAGAAGCTTTCACCCAAAATAAGAACTGTATATATTTCTGTAATGTGGCAAAGCTGTATAGATAACAAAATATTAAGTTCTTGTGATTGTTTAGTTGTTCAGTCATGTCCAACTCTTCAGTACACGCTGCATGCAAGGCAAATCTGTTAGCCACTGCCCCTCTGAGCTCCCTCATGCTCATATTCATTGCTTTAATAACCTCATCAATCCATCTCCTTATCTGGTGTCCCCTTCTTCATGTGCCTTTAATCTTTCCTAGTTCTCTAGGGAATCTGGTCTTCTCATGATATGGACAACATATTTGAGCTTCAGCCTCAAACCTTCCAGTGAACGGTTTTGCTTCATTTCCTGTAGTATTGATTAGTTGGATCTTCTTGCAGTCCAAGGGACTCAAAGTAGTTTTCTCTAACACCACAATCCAAAGGCATCAAGTTTACCCCCAATGTTTGCTAAATCTCTTGAGTTTGCAAGCAGTTGCTTTTGTAAGTTAAAACCACCTGAAAATCCCTGCTAAAATTAGCATAAAAGTCACTTGTTTTGGCCTATCACATCTTAATACATTTCCCGCAATCTGTGATAGCAGCTTGTGTAGCAAGGAATCGTGAGAGGTGTATTACTCTGCAGGAAAAAGCAGGAGGCGGCAGACACTGCTTGTAAGATCTCTGCATTGAGCTGCTGCTGGCTTAAAGGTTAGTAAAGTGTTACAATCTGTACCCAAATGCAGTTTTTCTATTGGTAGGCTTTATTTTTAAATAAAATAAGTTTATATGTGCTTAGAATGACTCTGTGTAAGGTGTGTGTCTAATATAAGTAGTAGGTGTTAAATTAGAGAAAGGTAACAAAAACAGGAAAACAGATAGACCTTTAATACTCGCACGAATCAGCGAGGCTAAAGAGCTAAACTAGTATGGGAGAAAATGTGCCGATATCTTACCATTACTCATGGAGGTATTCTTAAAGTTATCAGCTAGAGTTTTAATTTTAACAAAATATAAATAACTAGGAACATGCCCGTCAAAAATGACGGGATTAAAATGGTAAGGCTGGCAATGCTGTTTGCCACAATGTGAGGCTTTTGCTCCTCTGAGCACCTTCGGCGTTCATTGCAAGCCTCTCCCCTGTGTACTTCAACTTTCCTGCTTTGCACTGATCCCCTTCGGCGCTCATCGGGAGCCTTTCCTCCCGCCTACTGTATGGGCCGTTCATTAGAGGTTTCGTTAACCTGCAAGTTTTGTGCTTGGGAGTGCCACGTGTCTCTTTCCACCATCTCCCCCTGTCCCTTCCCTGTGTCTTTCTCCTTTGTGTGTCTGCTGAAGGCCGTTTGTTTTATTTTTAAAGGCGTTGTTGGTGCAAGTGTTACGGTCTTTGCCGTTGTGTATTTTCTAAGTCTTGTGTGCCTGTTTCAGAATGTTTTCACGCTTTTCGTCAGACATTTTTTTCCCTTGCTTAGCAGATTTTGGATTAAAGAAAAGACCCAAATATGGCTCAAAATCGCTTGCAACCTCACTTCATGGCTCTCTCCCTGTGCGAGTGTGTTCATTTTTTTTTTTTCATTTTTAGATTTACACGCTTGGCTCGCAAGTTCCAACCCTCTTTGCGCATTTTAACCACGAGCCTAAGTCCTGCGCCGTACACGGCTCTCAGATGAGCGCCTTCGTCGCTCATCCAGCCAAAGTCCTGCTAGATACATTGTTGTACCTGCCTCTGATTGGCTACAGCTCAGCTGCCTCCAAGCAACATGGTCTCAGCCAGTGGGAGGGAAACCAATACATTGTTGTACCTGCCTCTGATTGGTCACCACTAGTTATAATCTTTATGCTAATTTAGCTGGGATTTTCAAGGGAGTTCTTTCTCAAAATCAACTGCATGTTTGTTTATTTTGGGATTTTTTCATGCACTACCAATTCTCCTGATCCACATTTATGTGTATAATAACACTTGTGCCTTTAAGGCTACATAGTTAAAGGAACATGGTCACATCTGCCTGTTGAAGTCACTTGCAGAAGGCTGGTTGCTGACGAGGTATCAGAAAGAAGCTTCCTCTTAATTTGTAAATAAATCGGCTTAGCTGGCCAGTCTGCTCTGATGCTGTGAGATTTAAAGGGACGCTGTCATCACAAAAGGAAGTTGATTTACTTTTAAATAGCATTACTTTCTGGCTATATGTAGTATTAGCAGTTTTTGTCTACAATAAATTTCTGAAATTTTTAGAACTTATTTTAAGAAAAAATCCTGTATGCAAAAATGTGGCTCTGAGTGCTTGATATGGGCGGAAGGCAGGTCTAACTATCAGTTAACATTGAGGGTCTTTATTTTGGCCACTACAGAGATAGACAAGCAGACCGTAATACTGGTTAGCACAAAGCAGCTCATTAGTATGCATGAGCCACTCATTTGCATATAAATACAGCAGCAGCAACAACATGGAATTTGCCAGGCCTGATTTACTTTAGAAAAAAATGGATAACAGAACATATAGCCAGTTTTTCATGCTCTTTAAGGATAACCTAAACACAGCAACTAGTTTCTCAAAGGTACTCTGCCATCCTAAAATCATATAGTATTCAGCATCCTTATGTATCGCCATGTGTTGGGCGTTTATGCTTCCTACCTAATGACACGGTACCTGTGTGAGTAACAAGTGCAATAAAAATAGAAATACACACTAGCTGTGCAGACCTATAATAAGACACACCCCGCTGCACCTTTGATCATAGAATAAGACAGTGACAAAGTGTCTGAGGAGGAGGAAAAACAAATCATCTTGATGCACTAAATCATTGCAGCTGTGAGATCAGGAACAGGAGATTTCTTCAGTAAAAAAAAAAAAAAAAAAAAAAAGAGGAAGGAAAGTGTACTTATGGAAAGCAAGAGCCTGGATAAAGATTGCAAGAGAAAATAAATACAATTTGAATATAAAGTGTGTAAAATAATCAACAATGCAAATCTGTTACTGAGCTGTTACAATGTGACCTTTATTAAAGGGCAACAACATTATATTATGAGAAGATGGTCAGAAAATAACATGTGAAGAAGCTAAAAACCTGCATCTGGAGAGGTGACGGGCTACACATTACAGTCCACATTCTTTATGAATAAAAAAAAGTATGCGGTATCTGTGGGTACCTGGTATACAAATAAAGACTCTGTGTGTGACTTGTAAGGATAACAAAAGGGAGAGAGAAAGGGGATGCAAATGAAGAGGAGGAGTGACACTATAGTCACTGTCATGTCTATATATATGTATATTTGTAATTTAAAGTACATATGAAACCCCCACTGTGAGCTCCACCCCAAGGCACCTATGATGGCAGAGCATCCTAGCCAATAAGCTGTGTGGAGCTGTGTCTTAGCCAATCAGCTGTCAGTATCGTGGCTGCAGCTTTGTCTTAGCCAAGTTAAACAGATACATTGTTGTAGCTGCCTCTGATTGGCCACAACTAATTATGAATGTTATGCTAATTTAGCTTGGATTTTCGGTGCTTTCCTTCTCAAAATCAATTGCCTGAAAACTGAAGAAATTTAGTTTATTTATATTTGTTTTGGGATTTTTTCATGCAAAAACAAGTTTTCATTCATTACGGATTCTCCTCTATCAGTTGCGTTCATCATCCATGAAACTTCTATATACCTTTAATAGGATATAATAATAGGTAAGGTTCCTTAAAAAAAGGAGGCCACAATCCCACTCCACTGTTCTGATATCCACGTTAAAGACATCTCATAAATCAAAAAAAGTAATAAGTGTAAGCACAGCCCTGGTGACAATATGTTTTCCATAATGTATTAAGGTAGGGACAGACAACGATGAGGTGGGTGTAAACTCATACATGACACATACAGAAACACGTGATACTATATTTAGATATGTAGATACTGCCCTGACATAGCTGCCATCTGAACAAATAACAATCATATTATTTTCATACAGTAGTACACAACTTTGTATATCTTAGTGCAATTAATTATAACAAATAAATCGCAAAGCCACAGTTTCTAATTATATATGGTATAAAGTGCGCGCAAATAAAAATGCCATCCTCGCCCAGAAACCCATATATAATACAAGTAGACCTCCGGTCACAACATGGTTCCTTCCAATCCAGATGAAACAGTTGTAAATAGAAAAAAATAATTTGGTGCAAAATGAAATCAATCATATAATTTAAGTCAATAAAATATGTTACAGGTTCCACCCATAACTGACATAATATTATATTATATTTAAAGCTCTGAATGGATGCTAGGAGTATAAAAACAGTATTTTATTAATATTAATCTATTAAATGTGATTCAGAATAATAAAACAAAATTTAAGTAAACCAAAAAAATAATTTTTAACATATACTGGTATATTGGAAGATGAATCAAGAGGGCAATTAAGCGCCTCTACAATGGCATGAAAGTCTGCAGGAAATGGCGCAACTGCCTCAGCGTCTATACTGGCCCGCCATCACCGATGGCACTTATTTCAAAATTGAAATCACAGGAACCGTCACTTTATACCTAAATGTCTTGTCACCATCTTATTTATTTCTTAAAGGGCCATGTACATCACTGCAAGCGCTCTTCATGGTGTTTAGAGCACAAAATTGTATGTTAATGCGATCTTGTTTTCTGTAGTTACACGGACAACACCTAAAAAAAAAAAATCTAAAGTTTTAGGTCTGTATACACACTGTATGAAGCCTGCCTACTGACAATTCCATGATTAATAACTATTGCCAACACAGTGCGGTGAAGGCTCAGTGTGAAGACAAAGATTTATAGCAGTTTTCTCTAAGCTCAGGAATGCAGCAGGAGATGTTAAACCCACAACTATCCTGTTTAGCTGTATCCAGCATTCCTTTCTCTACACAGATGAATTTGGGAAGGGGTAACTTTTTTTTTTTTTGCTTATACTCACTGCATAGAGCTGTAGATGTGGGTCTGTCTGGGGCACTGCCAGTGGCTCATGTAAAGAGATTTAATTTATTCATTTGTGAAAAATACACGTATTTCAAAACGTATTTCCACATGCTTTTAGGAAATCTTTACAATGGTGTACTCCAAATTGTGTGAAATTAAGTGGCCCTTTAACTACCTCTACTAGACCATATTTTATTAAGTTGGCCCCCATCTCTTATCGGATTGGTTTAGATGGGCAAAGCTCTCATACGTGATTGGCTGTGCAGTTTCTTTGCATCATATCCAGGTATATAAAGTTGAACACATTTTTTAAATGTGTTACAAATTAATATTTGAACTTTTTGTTTTAACTCCATTATTGTGAATCTTTTCATGTTTAGTCATTCAGTTGGGTCCGCCTCTCCTTGACCCTATGGACCACAGCACGCAGGCACATCTGTTAGCCACTGCCTTTCTAAGCTCCATCAAGATCAAGTTCATTGCTTCAATGACCTCGGCCTATCCATCTCCGCCGCCCCCCTTCCTTGTGTGACTTCAATCTTTCTCATCATCAAGAGTCTTCTCTAGAGAATCCTGTGTTCACATTATGTGGACAAAATTATTTTGAGCTTCAGTCTCATGATCAAATCTTCCAGTGAACAGTTTTGACTTGATTTCCCTGAAGTTTTGCTTGATTGAATTGTCTTACAGTCCAAGGGACTCTTAGCATTTTTTTCCAACAACTAAATTTCCAGCGCACAGACTTCTTTATGGTCCAATTGTCACATCCGTATGTTACTATTGGGAATAGCCAGAGTCCTAACTATGTGGCCCTTTGTTAAGTATCTTGTATTTAGTATCTTGTACAAAATAACAATTCTGTGATAAATTATTTACTGAAAGGCATACAGAGAAGCTATCCATATACAATATTTGCTTGTGTACAACTACAAGTGTCATTAAAATTTAAATAGCCAAAAATAACACATTTCAAACAACATGTAGACCTGTGTCTTCAATCATGTGCTAGACGATCTCCTCCCCATATTCACTGAATACCTAATTATCAGACAGAATAGCGTCTATTGGACAATGTCTCCCTTATTAGTTTTTGTAATGGCTCAAGTAGCTAATGATTATCACGATGTCCTTTGTCAGGGTCAGAAGCTTCTGTGTATGATAGGGAATCTTCTACTGTCATATCTGTAGCAATACCCCTCCCCGTGACCTGAGTAACGGCCAGTCAGAGGACACTTCATTACAAGCCTACTGTGTCCAGATATAAATGGGTTATGTTATGGAGCCGAAGAGACAGGCACCATAAATATTAACCTTCTGTTAATAAAAAATGACATCTCATGCAGCAAACTCCCAGGGACGTCCAGTCACACATATTACAGGGAATTGTCCCAAGGACAGAGAGAAAATGACTTTACATTATAGGGATGTGGCAGGTTCCTGGCTGTTACTAGGTATATAATAACACTGTGTATTTTACTTTTATGGACTTTATTTATTAAAAGTGCTTATATTTACTGCCTAATATCAAACAACAGTCCTGTGATGGGGGTCCGCCCTCTGCACAAACTCTGTTGCGCTGGATGTGCAGGTTTAGTGTCCTAGCCTATCATGGACCAGGTCTTGGTAGCATGTTGCAGAGAGATGGTCACTGCTTGGTTAGTATCAGACACTACACAGCAAGTACAGCACAGTCTGTGTATTAATGAGCTGCTGAGTGCAGACCTAACATGTAATATTTGGATGATTTTAGGCCGTAAAACCTGATGCTCATAAGCACTTAATAAAAGTACATTAGATAGATACACAGGAATATCATATACCTAGTAAAATCCAGAAAACTTCCATATACTTTTAAATTGAATTCAGTATAAAGTCAAAAGGGTAAAATTATTCTCCAAAACTGTAAGCAGTCAAAAACAAACAAATACTGCAGGCAGGCTTAAAGGTTCATGGGAGGGCAGTTAAAAAGTAAATACATCAGCATTAGTGTAAAAACGAGGCAGTGCATATCAAACAATTTAAAAGGAATAACGTATATACTCGAGCATAAGCCGAGGCACCGAATTATACCACAAAAAACTGTGAAAACATATTGACTTGAGTATAAGCCGAGGGTGCGAAAGAGGATCCTTCCACCCCCCTTACCCTCCTCATCCTTCCACCCCCCCTTACCCTCCTCATCCTTCCACCCCCCCTTACCCTCCTCATCCTTCCACCCCCCCTTACCCTCCTCATCCTTCCACCCCCCCTTACCCTCCTCATCCTTCCACCCCCCCTTACCCTCCTCATCCTTCCACCCCCCTTACCATCTTCATCCTTCCACCCCCTTATCATCCTCCTCCTTCCCCCCCTTATCATCCTCCTCCTTCCCCCCCTTATCATCCTCCTCCTTCCCCCCCTTTATCATCCTCCTCCTCCTCCCCCGCCCCCCTTATCATCATCTTCTTTCGCCCATAACCTCCTCCTTACTGTACCCTCTCCAATCCCCCTCTCTCCTTACTTGCTACTATGCTTCGATGAGCTGATGCCGATCCTGACGCCACAGGACGTCTTCTGTACCGATATATGCTAATGATGTGACGCACATGTGACGCCACGTCATCGGAGCATTGTAGCAAGTAAGGAGAGAGGGGGATAGGGATTGGAGAGGGTGCAGTAAGGAGGAGGTTATGGGGGAAAGAAGATGATAAGAAGGGGGAAGGAAGAGAAGTTGGAGGATGAGGATGGTAAGGAGGAGGATGATGATGATGATAAGGGGGGGGGATGATAAGGAGGAGGAGGATTTCCCCCCCCCCACTCGAGTATAAGCAGAGGGGGGCTTTTTCAGCATTAAAAAAGTGCTGAAAAAGTCTGCTTATACTCAAGTATATACAGTACTTTGTGCAGAAAGTCAAACATCTGGTCCCACTACAAAACCTTGAGGTACCTACAATGGTCTTCTAGCATAAATTATATATTTGATTCCCACCTCCCCCATTTATCTTTTAATTAGCCCCCAATTCATCATTCTATTGGTAACTTACTTGACTTAAACACAAACATCCAATTACCAACTCGCCATTCTCATTGCTCCGATTCCATCCTCTGATTACCACAAATATATGTACTACATATTCTACTGCATTTCCAAAACACACACAGACATGGTGAGTAGCTCTGAAATATATATATATGTGACGCTCCAAAATATTGTGTAGTGCTATACAGGGGCTACATACAAAGAAAGTGATATTGTTTATGTAGAAAGATGTGTTTCCATAAATGCACCCAACCTCTTATCTAAACATTTCTAGGAGACTCCTTGGTTTTATACTGTATCTCCCAGAAGGAAGCCCTTCATACAGATGCATTATACTTTGGAAAAATATTTAGGAGCCAGCAAAATTTTGGACCCTTGGCACCTGGGAACTTCCTACCACTGTATGTATGTATGTATGTATGTATGTACACAGTATTGCGGTATATAGGGACACCTTTTATTCAGTATTGATTCTGACTTGATAAAGAGAAAGTGTAACTCTCAAAAGCTTGTACCTCTAAAATGTATCACTATATACTGCAATAATCTGATTCAATTCACCTATATTATTTGACACTGGTAGCTACCTCACATTATATATATATATATATATATATATATATATATATATATATATATATATATATATATATACACATTTGAACGTCTAAAATATGTCAAAACACAAATTCACTTCTGCTCAGAATTCCATGAAATATAGTTATTGCACTGCATTGTGGAACCTGAGCAAAAACAGGCCAATGTACCCACAAAGGCTGCGCTATATAATTCAATACCATTTCAAGCGTGGCTCCTTTTAGGCACATTCCTGCTGTATTACAAAGCTTTAAGCAAAGGCCAGGATGGATTATGTACTTACATATATATATATATATATATATATATATATTTTTTTTTATTTTTTTGTTATAGGTCTAGGGATCCTAAAATGTGCACTTCTGTGCTCCTAAATATTTTTCCAATGCACCTCTAATGCATCCCAGCATGAGACAGCCCGTTTCCTATAAGATCCCCATGACACCCGAGTGTTTCATGTGTGTAATTTATATATATATATGTGTGTGGTGTCAGGTATTCCTGATGAATCAGAGTGTTGGGGTATAAAGTCAGACACAACACTGCTAAGATAGAAGCAGTAATAGGGAAGGATATATATATATATATATATATATATATATATATATATATATATATATTTATGCCCCATTATCACACACCCAGTTGTTATTTGCCCCATTATATGCCCCCGTGCTGTACACAGGCCCCCTCAGACATGTTATCTCTTCTTATCATCACCCTTTCCCGCCCCCTGTCATTGCTGCCCCATACATCCCCTCCGGTCTCTCCTGGGTCACCCCGGGCTCCCTGTCAGTGCTCTCTCGCCTCCTCTGTACCAAACCAGACTCCTCTTCCCTTCTTGCCCCTCTCTCAGGCCCCCATATCTCCCCTCCGGTCTCTCCTGGGTCACCCCGGGCTCCCTGTCCGTGCTCTCTCGCCTCCTCTGCACCACATCAGCCTCCTGTTCCCCTCACGTCCCTCTCTCAGGACCCCAAATCTCCCCTCCTATGTTACCCCCTCTGACCGTTCCCTCCACACGTCTTTCCCCTGTCACACCGTTCCCTCCTCACGTCTTTCCCCGGTCACACCGTTCCCTCCTCACGTTTTCCCCCTGTCACACCGTTCCCTCCTCACGTCTTTCCCCGGTCACACCGTTCCCTCCTCACGTTTTCCCCCTGTCACACCGTTCCCTCCTCACGTCTTTCCCCTGTCACACCGTTCCCTCCTCACGTCTTTCCCCGGTCACACCGTTCCCTCCTCACATTTTTCCCCTGTCACACCGTTCCCTCCTCACCTGGGTTCCCACCACCACGATCTGCGGCAGCTGGATGACGTCGGCTCCCACGGTGTTGAACACGTCCTGCAGTTTGTTGATAACCGGGATGAGCGCCTCCATGTCTGGGCCTGTGCGGGTGATGAATGGGGGGACAGGGGCCGCTCCTCTAAACGCCGGCACCGCTAAGCAACCAGAGCCCGGCCCACAGGCCTGTGCGACAGTGAGTGGTGGAGCAGGGGGCTAGGAAGAAGGACTGCGCATGTGCAGAGCGAGGCGTATGATGGGAAATGGAGTGTGCGTAGTACGGCGGCCATCTTTGTGCCTGGCAAAAATCGGGGCAAAACCCCTTCTGCTGCACCAAACTTCTCATTTTAATGGCTAATAGCAGGAGGGAGAAGACTGAAAAAACATACGTCTTGGTTATAGCAGAGAAAATATATTGTACAGGTTTTTTTTTATTATTGTTCGCTTATTGAAAGCAAATTTTTCAGTTTTCCCATTTCTAAATAAATCCATGTATCAGGGTTTGTTTTTACCATAACAAAGATGGCCGACAGTAAGCCTGCCCCAGTGACGACATCAATACGTCATAGGAAGGCGCATTCATATAGGAGAGGTTCCTTAATGTGACATTGGGAGGAGATCTATCTAGTCCTACACTATACTGCAGAACTCATGGCTTGTGTATTATTCATAATATTAATACTTGTAATTAATATATATTCCTCAAATATAACTATAAATAATAATAAAATATTAGTTTTATGTAATATATCACTCAAATATACCTACCAGTCACTAACCAATAATATGGTAATTAGGTACTGACAGGAAAGCTGATTTGGTGGGAGGCTCTCTTAAGCTGAGTGACAGCCAAAATGTAAATTAAAAACAGTTTTTCTGTTTATAAAGTGCATTTTTTTAATATCTTTATCAATACTATCCTACTGTAATTGTGATCACTGCCGTGTCCCTTTAGCCTGACTAGTGGAAACAATCAGGAAAGCAGGTGTCCTATCTGTGCTTGTATAGCTAGTTTTACATTTGAAAGAACGACACTAGTAGACTTAAGCAAGTGAATATTCCAAGGCTCACTGCCCCAACAGGGTAAAAAGGGTTGGCTGTGACAATCCAAGGGTATGGGCAATACAAGCCCAGAGCCACCTGCTATAGACTACAGGTTATCTACCCCCAAGGACCGTTGGGTTCTTTAAAATCTCGGCACCAGCACCCTAATATCTGGCTTCTGTATCAGTCAGAGTCTCTCCATCAGTAACCACACTTCCAGGCGTCCCAGTAACCTTCCTGTGGTAGTGATCAGGACAGGTTACTTAGGGGGTGGAGATGGGTTCAGTATCGCAGCCACCAGGAACAAAATAAGAGAACATACAATTTCTATAAGGCTCATAGTGAACTGGTTTATTTTTGAAATTATAGCAATATTTATAGCAGTTAGATACAGAGGGGGGTGTACACAATGTAACAATGAGAGAGTGTGGCAGACAATCACAAGAGATAAACTCCACATGGGGTCTAACAGTAGTTTCCTGATAGTAAGAGGCTTAACCTACAATACACATCCTGCCGTCTCTAGCACATATCAGACGTGATTAACTTTATCTGGCAAACAATGGAACAAAGCAGATTTACAAAGACTATGGAGGTGTTTATGCAGATAATCCATTGCTGGAGTCAAGCAGTCTGTGCTTTTATGGTAGCTCATTGGACCAACACACAGGAAGATAAAAAGGGGCCCATGACATTACTCCCCCCTCCCAGACAGCAGTTCTGGGGCTATGATCCTTAACGGATGATAGTCTTGAATTGCAGCCCATAGCCCAAGTCCAAGTCTGCATCCAAAAAAACAAATATTGGCCCACGTGACCACTGCATAAGTCCCAGTGCATGACATCCTCCCGGAGGGGGTGGTTGACCATCTTTCCGGAAAATGTCCACAGCCTCTAACCCCAATTTCTGTAGGCTGTTGGGAACATAATCCAGTTGCACTGTCCTTCCAGGGGGTGTCTGGGCTAGTAGCCACTTCTCAGCCACCCTCCCCCGTTTTCCTTCACAACATCTGGTATCCCAGTCCTCAGATTCCAAGGTAGCAACACAGCCCAACTCCATCTCCATTTCCTTCAATAACCCACCCGAAATTGCAGGCATTAATCTTGGGGACACATCCCGGGTCTCAGAAACTATGATATCATCTAGGGGCATCCTGTTACCCCCTTGGCCACAGGCAAAAGGTGGCTCTGGTGTATCCCAACTAGGGAGCAGCTCAGGCAGGGGTAAAAAACACTTCCGCACCAGAATAATCTCATTAGAGTCAGTTGTCAAGGCAGGGTTGGGGAAAAACAGAACAGGACTCCGCATTAAGGTCTCTGGATGGAGACCCTTTTCTAGCTGAGGCTCACCTGGGATAGCTGACTTTGCTGGATTCAGTAGCTCCTTAGGGGGAGTATCCTCTTCTGCCAACTGTTCAGTCTCCAGCTCCTCGCCCTTGGTTAGCGTCTGGAATCTGTCTGGTTGTTGACCATCTCCCAGTGGGGGGTGCTGCTTAACACATCTCCCTGATCTTGCATCTACCAGGGTCTGGACTGTTCTCCCGGCCTCCCTATACTGGTGAGTTCCCAGCAGTCCCTCTGATCTCTTCTGTTCTGTAGTGGTCAGATCTCCAGGTATCTTCTGGTTCCTTCCTCCACCTTATAGGGGTGCAGCCAGCAGTCTATTTCCTCTTGCAGTGTATCCTCTGCTAGTTCAGCTGGGTAAGCATAAGGTAACTCCAAGTACTTGAGCCAGGTCCCACAAGGGCCCACCTCCTCAAGCAGTTCCTCATACTCTTTTTCCAAATCCATTTCTTTATGGACCAACTGTCTGAGCATCACTTCTTTTTTACCTGGCTCAATTTTTATATCCTTTTGGCCCCATTCAAATAGGATTTCCCAGCGCTCTGTGGTTCCCAGACCATTCTTTGGAACACCATGCATCACATCAGGAAGCCCTTCCATCAGCCCAAGTGTGTAGAAGGAAAACCATTGTTATGCAGGAGTTGGAAGCATTAGGTCCACATACTCATGTTACAAGTCAAGCTCCAACCACACCAGGTCCTCAAGCCATTCTGCTAGCTTCTCACCTGGCTGGAGCCCAAGGGAAGCCATCCACTGATTTAGAATAGCTGTCCACCTATCCTCTTCTGTGGCAATCCGTTGCCTTTGCAGCTACAGCATACTGGTGACCAGACTCCTTTTCTCCTTGATCACCTCCTCTCTGCAGGCCTCCATGTGATCCATGACCCCCTCTATCCAGGGCTGACCTTCCTTGGACCTGAATTTGAAGGTTTGTCAAAATCGCTGATCGGTTTCTGCATCCCCGCCAAGCCGCCGAAAGTACTGGACTTCAAACCTGCTTAGATCACCATATCCCATCTTTGATGCCGGTTCTTTCCCCGGGATCCCAACACTGCCGATAAGTTGTGACAATCCGAGAGTAGGGCTATACAAGCCCACAACCACCTGCTATAGACTACAGGTTATCTACCCTCAAGGACCTTTGGGTTCTTTGAAATCTCAGCACTAGCACCCTGATATCTGGCTTCTGTACCTGTCAGAGTCCCAGTAATCTTCCTGTGGTAGTGATCAGGACAGGTTACTTAGAGGGTGGAGATGGGTTCAGTATCGCAGCCACCAGGAACAAAATAAGAGAACATACAATTTCTATAAGCCTTAGAGTGAGATGATTTATTTTTGAAATTACAGCAATATTTATAGGGAATAGATACAGAGGGGATGTACACAATGTAACAATGAGAGAGTGTGGCAGACAATCACAAGATATAAACTCCACATGGGTTTTAACAGTAGTTTCCTGATATAATAGGCTTAACCTCCAATACACATCCTGCTGTCTGTAGCACATATCATACGTGATTAACTTTATCTGGCAAACAATGGAACAAAGCAGATTTACAAAGACAATGTATGTGTTTATGCAGATAATCAATTGCTGGAGCCAACCAGTCTGTGCTTTTATGGTGGCTCAATGGCCCAACACCCAGGCACAGAAAAAGGGTTTCCGTGATATTGGCCAACCCATATTTGACATACAGGGACTGGTACAGTCTTTACTTTATTAGTTTGTGTCAGTTCATGAGCAGTTGTATGTAAATGAAATAAAGCAATGGTCAATCATTATAGATAAACCTGCTGATAAATTGTCCCAGAACATAGTGATTGACAATAATTTAGTAAAAACAAGCAATTTCTTCAGGCAAAGCGTATTTATTATTGGGGAACTTTAGGGAAAATGGCATAGGTGAGTTTCTTTTGTTTCTGGATAAACTCTACTCTGTCCATGCCCTGCCCAAAATGAAATTGTGGTATACACATTTGTGGTAGCCTCCACTCTGGTGTACATTTATGGCTAACAAAGTCTAATGTAGTCTTTTACTCATTAAAGGCATATGGAAATATTTTGTTTTCTTTGTTGCATCAGATAGAGGGCATGTGATAATGTGTCACAGTGTGTTTTCTTTTTTCAAATAAGGTCTAAGAGCACCAACTGTTATTCAGAAGTTTAACTAAGCTTGGGGGCTTGCCAATGAGATCTGCAGACTAAAGTATGTTCTCTGCATTTACTGTTGGTCTCAGTACTATATTAAAATAGGAACTTGCCCGTCAAAAATGACGGGATTAAAATTGAAAGGCTGGCAATGCTGTATGCCACGCAATGTGTGGGTGTTGGTCCTCTGAGCACCTTCGGCACTTTTTGCGAGCCTCTCCCCCTTGTACTTCAACTTTCCTGCTTTGCACTGATCACTTTAGGGGCTCATCGCAAGCCCAACGCTGAGCGGCTTTTAGAGCTCATTGCGTGCTTTGCAATGAGTGCTTTTACAGGCCGCTCATTACAGGTTCATTAACCTGCAAGTTTAGTTATTGGGAATGGCATGTGTCTCTTTCCAGCATCTCCCTCTGTCCCTTCCCTGTGTCTTTCTACTCTGTGTGTGTGCTGAATGTTTGCGTGGCGCGCTGTGACTGCCGTTGGTTTTATTTTTAACGTCCGATGTGACTGGCGTTGTTGGTGTAAGTGTTAGTGTGTTTGGTGTGGTGTATTTTCTAGGTCCTGCGTGCCTAGCGTTGTTCGTATAAGTGTTAGTTGTTAGTGTAGTTTATTTTGTAAGTTTTGTGCGCCTTGCGTTGCTAAGCCTCGTTTTCATGCTGTTTATGAAAATTAGCTTTTTCGTCCGCCATGTTTTTCCTTGCTTAGGCGATTTTGGAGTGATGAAACACAGCAAATATTGGTGTAATTCGGTTGCAACCTCACTCCCAGGCTTCCTGTGTCTTCCCTTGTGCTGTGTGTGAGTGTGCTGCACCGCTGCTTCGCGAGGCTCGCATGTGTGACGGCGCCGCTGGCTCGCAGCGTTCGTGAGGTCGCAACTGCATGACCAACAGCGCAAATGTCACCAACATCGCAAGATCCACAACTATATATGGGATGCTTGAAAAAACTGTTCCATGTTCATTTAAGTATACTATGCAGATGCGAAGCCTACAAAGCAGTGCAGGAAGAAATGCAAGTGATTGGCTTGGCAGTACAAGCATAACCACTTCTCTCCTTCCTTCATTGGCCAATCAGAGAGCTCCCAGCAGCTACATCAGCAGAGTCAAAGAGGATTTTACTTATACTCAAGCTACTGCCTATCAGCCCAAGCTTGTGTTTCATACCAGACATGTCAACCCTGACTTTATTCAGTTGTGCTGCAGACCCGATATACCAACTGTATTTCATTTGTCATGGAACCAAAAGCCACCTGGACCAGCCAACACAGGTATCACACCAGTTAGTCTAAGGTTCTGATCAGAAGAATGGGTTTTCAGCACTTGGAATCTGACTTACAAGACAGTTCTTAAGCTGGAACTTGGACGGCATAAGCTAAAGAATTGGGCGACAGCTCTATAACATGTTTCCAAAACCAACATCTTTAATTTGTGAATTATCAACATACTTACACTACAGGCCGGGCTAACAAGGAAAACATTTATTCAAAAACAACGATACAACTTATCCTCCCCAGACGCTACCCATTGGCTAACTAGGTACATATTGTTGTTGCTTAGTCGTTCAGTCGTGACAGTCTCTCTGTGACTTTATGGAGTCAAACACTGCCTCTCTAAGCTCCCTCAATCCCATGTTCATGTTCATTGCTTTAATGATCTCATCTATACATCTCTGTCTCTGTGGTCTCCTTCTTTGTGTGCCTTCAATCTTTCCCAGCATCAGAGTCTTCTCTATGGAAACCTATCTTCCCATGATATGACCATAATATTTGAGCTTCATCCTCGAGATCAAATCTTGTCTTGATTTCTCGTAGTATTGATTTATTAGATTTTCTTGCAGTCCAATGAGTTTTCTCCACAATTGGAATATGTAAATTCTACTGGGCTCAGACTTCTTTATGGGCCGGCTCTCTCATCCGTATGTTATTACTGGGAATACCATAGCTGTAAATATTCAGACTTTTGTTGATAGTGTATTATCTTTGATATTTAATAGCTTGCCAGGCTTGCCATAGCTTTCCTCCCCAGAAGCAAGCATCTTTTAATTTCATGGTTGCAGTCACCATCTGCTGGAGCCTAGTAAAATAAAATATGTCACTGCCTCCACTTCTTCCCCATCTATGTCAGGAACCGAGATTGTGGTTTGCCATGATGTTTATCTTTTTAACGTTGACCAGCAAGCCAGATTAGTAGTACCATCAGAGTTGTATCACCGGCGTATCTGAGGTTGTTGATATTTGATTCCAGCTGTGAATTCATCCAGCCCGGCCTAGCGCATGATGTACTCCGCGTATAATATAAGGCAAGCAACACTTTCACAGCATCATCCTCCATCACCTCATGCAGCCTTGTTATCAGCAAGGCTCCTAGGGCCCATCTCACTTCACTGTCCAACCTATTTGTCTCCAGCTCCTTGGACAAACTATTGAGATTATCTCTGCTGTTAAGATCCTTCCTGTATAGATCTCCAGTGTATTCCTGCCACCTATTATTTATTTGGATCAGCTTCTGTTAAGTCCCTATCATTTTTGTCTTTTTTCACGCCCGCTTTGGCATGAAAGGTACATATGGATGACCTCATAAAGGTCAGGGACACATGACATGGGTGGTCATGTACACTTCTGGCCACGAGGAGGCAATGGTATTAGGAGTAGGGGTGTAGTACTTGGCAGTCAACCATCAGTACTTCTGTCTGTCATCGATCAAAGAGCAAAATTCTAAAGTTTAAAAGCACTTTTTGCTTATTTCGGTCTTTTTCCCCTCTCTTCCTTCAATTTACCCTTCACTCATATTATGCTGCAGTAATTACTAAACCCTTCTAAATACTTCTTAAAGGGACATGTCACTATTTATTTTACCTCTTTAACTTACCACCAACTATTCCATAATTATACAAACCATTATCATTTCTTCTTTTACAACTCACTTTTATTTTTTTAAAGGTACAGTACCCTCCCTGTATTACTTATCATACCTTCTCACCAGGGTTTCTGAGACTTTACTGATTTATCACCCTTACGTCTTGACTATTCTCTACCCTACATTCATCTTATAGGATTATCAATCTCTTTTTTACGTCAAACATAAGGCTTCTTCTCACTTCGCTATCATATATTCCTTCTACCTGTATACGTCCTACCTTACCATCTATATCAGTCCAAATCAAGTCACTGAATTCACACCTCCAAGCCCCCATGCCATTATCAGTCAGCATCTCGCTATCTCATCAATACCCTTTTCCCACACCACCACCTTCCTCATACATAGACTTATACTTCCCTTCTCTATATGGTCTTAAAGGGACTGTCACTCATTTTATCCCAACCATCAAATCACTACCTAGGAATCTCAATCTTCAGCACCTTTCTTCATAAACACCACCTGTTCTACTCCTGTACATTCTTCTTAAAGGGATAGTCAGTTAATTTTATCCAAAGCATCCAGCACGCAAAAATCCTATATCACACCCCCTAGAGTATTTCGCATCATAACCGCTACAGGTTCCCTCTAATTCTTTACCCCTTTCTAATGAAGGATATAAACATTTTACCATGCCTCGCACATTACTGATGAAACTATCCAACAATCCCCACTAATATTATTGGGTATAAAGACACGACCAAAACTTAAATTTCGCTTTCACTTGCTGTGACTCTCCCTTCAATTTCTCACATCTTCATCAAGCACTTCACAACATCTTCCCCTTTTTAGTCATTATGGTGACCTCATCCATCATTTCATCATGAGCCCCCAGAAGCGTCATGTCCGGCTACTCATCCTATTGTCACCCGTCACTAGCTAAGTGGGCCATCTCACTTCAGTGCCTGCTTACGCAAGTCGCTTTCTTCCACAACGCCAGTATACTTCTTGACCTACCATTCATACCAGCTCAAATCAAGTCGCTGAACTCCGAGCTCATAGCTCCAAGTCACTATGCCATCATCGGGCAGCATCCCGCTATCATGTCAAACGATTTCCTAACTAATTATCTCGTTTCAGACAAGTTCTATAAACATGGCTAATCTCAAATCTCTCTGACACCAAGAGCATTCCTTCTCAGGCACCTTCATCTCCTGGTAAAGCCTGTACGGCAGGCATGATCATCCAGATTCTGGTTATTCCTTCGCCAGATGCAAGAACTACAGAATTGTGAAAATCCCTTACCCCGCATCGATCAGGAAGTCTGAGCATCATCTGATCCTCCAAACTGCAAGACCATCCAGACTGTTACTCCAGGTCTACCAGTTTTCTCGGTTCCAGAGAATGCTACCATCACTACATCTGTCCCCACTCTCAAGCATAGAATGATTTGCTTGGAGAAGCCTCTTCCTTCCGCTCCTTTAGCACTCCCAACAAATCTATTTACTGGTTCAGGCGAGTCTTCACTCTCTCCTCCAACCATTATGCCAGTACACTTCTCCAATCACATCCTTGATGGGAAGAATATCAAATTGGTATCCATCATCATCTTCTCATGAAATCTGAGATAACAAAAACCTTATTCCAGGGAGATGTATACTTGACCCCAAAAACTAAAGACTCCTACTTTCAGTATGCTTAGAGAGATCTTCTGTGCTGCCTTCCCGTCAAGGAGACAAATGATGAATGACTATCTCTACCTGTAGACCTGGCTTACTGGTATGGTGGTTCACCTACAGTGGGGGAAAAAAGTATTTGATCCCTTGCTGATTTTGAACGTTTGTCCACTGACAATGAAATGATCAATCTATAATTTTAATGGTAGGTGTATTTTAACAGTGAGAGACAGAATAACAAAAAAAAAAACAAGAAAAACACATGTCAAAAAAGTTATAAATTGATTTTCAGGTTTATGAGGGAAATAAGTATTTGAACCCTTCAACTTAGTACTTGGGGACAAAACCCTTGTTGGCAATCACAGAGGTGTGCACACATCTCAGGAGGGATTTTGTCCCACTCCTCCCTGTAGATACTCTCCAAGTCATTAAGGTTTTGAGGCTGATGTTTGGCAACTGGAACCTTCAGCTCTCTACACAGATTTTCTATGGGATTAAGGTCTGGAGACTGGCTAGGCCACTCCAGGACGTTAATGGCCTTCTTCTTGAGCCACTCCTTTGTTGCCTTGGCTGTGTGTTTTGGGTCATTGTCATGCTGGATAACCCATACACGACCCATTTTTAATGCCCTGGCTGAGGGAAGGAGGTTCTCACCCAAGATTTGACTGTACATGGCCCCGTCCATCGTCCCTTTGATGCGTTGCAGTTGCCCTCTCCCCTTAGTAGAAAAACACCCCCAAAGTATAATGTTTCCACCTCCTTGTTTGACTGTGGGGATGGTGTTCTTGGGGTCATCGGTAACATTTAGTTGAGTTGATGCCAAAAAGCTCGATTTTGGTCTCATCTAACCACAACATTTTCACCCAGTTCTCCTCTGAATCATTCAGATGTTCATTGGCAAACTTCAGATGTGCCTGTACATGTTCTTTCTTGAGCAGGGGGACCTTGCGGGCGCTGCAGGATTTCAGTCCTTCACGGCGTAGTGTGTTAACAATTTTCTTGGTGACTGGTCCCAGCTGCCTTGAGATCATTAACAAGATCCTACCGTGTAGTTCTGGGCTGATTCCTCACCATTCTCATGATCATTGAAACTCCATGAGGTGAGATCTTGCATGGAGCACCAGACCGAGGGAGACCGGCAGTTATTTTGTGTTTCTTCAATTTGCGAATAATCACACCAACTGTTGTCACCTTCTCATAAGCTGCTTGGCGATGGTCTTGTAGCCCATTCCAGCCTTGTGTAGGTCTACAATCTTGTCCCTGACATCCTTGGACAGCTCTTTAATCTTGGCCATGGTGGAGAGTTTGAAATCTGATTGATTGCTTTTGTGGACAAGTGTCTTTTATACAGGTAACGAGCTAAGATTAGGAGCACTCCCTTTAAGAGAGTGCTCCTAATCTCAGCTCGTTATCTGTATAAAAGACACCTGGGAGCCAGAAATATTGCTGATTGATAGGGGATCAAATACTTATTTCCCTCAACTTTTTGGCCAACTCATTTCACAATATTTACCTATTATCACAGATTCCAAAAGGATGAAGTCCCTACTTCCCACAAAAATTGGAGCAATTACAAGAATGCCATCTTTCTCACTGTATCATGCTTTTCAAAGGAATTGCTGTCCTTCCTTAGCCATCTCATCTATACCACGCAGATTCACCACAAGACCATTCTTAGCAATTTATTGGTTGTCATGTCTACCAACAGCATCCATCTGTCCAACATCACTTTGAGCGATGACACCATATAAAACCAATCACAAACATACTCATCATATGTACGTTCAAACACCACTCCTTCATTTTTACGGCACTTTGACAGACACCCTCAGAAATAACACTATTCCACGTTATGTATACCCAGTACTAGTAGCTGCCGTTGCCTGGGGTTCCTCATGGTGTCACAATACTATCAGGTACATCACATCCATGGAATCATCTCACAATTCATATCCAATTCCGATCATCTGCTCTGACAATTATGTCCCTTCTTAAAGACTCAGCTCTCCACTCTCTTACCTACATCTGCCATCTATATATACATATCCAAGTCACAGTTCTACAAATTTCTTAATTCTCCAAAAAACATCATCCAACCACCTGGCTATGCCATTATAAATCCTCTATACCACCAACCCTGCTCTAATACCATTGCTCCACCAAGCCCAATTCACCATATCAGAAGACCTCGCTGCCAACTCAAAACTGATGTACTGTTGTGTCTGGATACTGTTCCGGACATACTCTCCTCAGTTCAAGATTTCACCTCCTAAACTTACTAACCCCTATAGCATTTGCCGAGCACTGTCAAACAAACGTATGCCTTAAACCTAACAGACAAAAGACCTATCTGGCAGGAAGTCCAGCACTATTTATTTTCTTAGCGAATCCCCCTTTTTCTCTTCTTCTGTCACCTCCTTCTAGGTAACCAATAACAAGTGACTTGCGTCACCTACCTATCGCACAATCCCTTTGAGACAACCATTTCTCTCCCCACCATTGCTGCCACCAAACTGACCAACTGGTTCTTAGAGTTCAACAACCAGGTACCTTACTAGACAAGACCTCACATTTACATACGAACACAACCTCTTAAACTCTGCTTCTCAAAAGCTAGCAGCCTTCTATCATCATTGAATACTATCCCATTCAACCTTTGGTGCTGGATATCCACCCTTCACGCCTCTATGATAAAAATGCCCTCGATCACCAGTACTCAGCCTATTCAGCCAACCTTGTCCACTAATACCTTTACTCACCACATCAGTCTCATCCTCACCAGACTTGGACACAATCCTTTTCCCTTCTATGATCATTCATTCAAATAAGGACTGCCTCAACGGCACCTAATAAATCAATACACTACATGTAAGCAAGGCTTAGGCTGCTGGAAACCCACTGCATCAGCCAATACATCCCAGAGGTCCGAGAAGCCAGGGGTGTAGGAGCCAGAAAAATCCTTTGGGGGGGGGGGGATACAGCTCATTGTACACAAAGGCCGCAAAATAACTTATTTATACACACATAGAAAATCCGAGGGGGATTTGTCCTTCCCCCCAGTTCCAACATCCATGCGAGAAGTACACAAAGCGGAACTGTGGTCCACCCCTATTAGCAGGCCGAGGAAGCATCGCTTTGGCCCAAACACCAGCTACTCAGGGAGAGGGATCCATCTACAAATATATATATATATAGGCTTGAAGTTTGCATAACACACAAGATTGATAAAAGCATATTGGAAACATGGAAAGAAGAGTGGTAAGGTCATGATTTACTACCTTTAAAATGACTTTGGATAAAAACATACACTTGGACCTTGTGGATATTGATATTTGGACGGGACTTACATATATTAAGCAGCCACTTAACTCCCTTATTACATGATGTTCTGTTGAAGAGCCACATTTAATAATGGCCAAATGGTTGTAGAAAATTGATTCTGCATTAAATGTATTAATTATTTTATGCTACTATTCTTTAATGTGGACTGCCATAGCCTTAAAATGACATACCATCTCAACAGAGACCGAGAAAATAAGTGAAATTCCTGAGTTCTATTAAGAACACTTGTACTTTGCATTTCCTAATTTCAAATAATGCAGCTGAAATTTTGTCTGCATTTTAGGTACATTCCCAATTGTAGAAGCAGACTAGCCAAAATTAAAAGGTTGGCTCCAATTGCAGCATAATTGCATGTAATGGTTACAAGGCCCTCTATCAAGTCTAGTTCTTTAAAATGGCATATTTAAAATTTGAAGCAACAGTGGCAGTTAAAATATATTAATTATTTAGGTCTGTTTGAGGTTATCTCTCTCTTAAAGGGTAATTAAAAATGTTGATCTTTTTTGGAAACGACTTACGATGAAACTGTTTTTTCAGGCTCTACAGTCGCCTCATTGCTTTAAAGGGCAGAACAATAAATTAAACTTTGCAGATAATCACGGGACAATTAATATGTGATTTGTAGTCTTATTGTTTTCTTTTTAAGCAATATGTAACATTGTCTGTCTTTATTATCATTTATCACATTCTCCTTGATATTTTGTATCCTTTATATGTTTTAATACATATATAAATGCGATTGGTTCCAGAAGCAGCAATAGTGCAGTCTGTAGTGCTTTGGCTTCCCACTAATGGAAGATCACATTGCCATCATCCTTATTGGGTATTGTGACAATGCAGGGGAGGGGTCTGCTTCAGCTCCAGAATCCCCCGGCCTTGGCTACAGGAATCCTCCCTTGGACCGTGGACGGGATGAGCTTCTCGGTGACCGGCTTCTATGCCATCAGGATGCAGAAGAGGAATCAATGGGTTAAAAATAGCAAACAGAGGTTATAGCCTCTAAATAAAAGAGAGAACACCATGTTTATGTTCCCTAGAAGAGTTTTTGGAACATTTATAGGCAAACAGAACACAACTTAAATTCAACTCACAATCAATTACCTCCCCTTAACCAGTTATCTCAATCAGCCTTCTGTAATGGCCAATCTGGGTGTGTGTGGGAGTTAATCCCATCGCTGGATGAGCTAGTAATTACACCACCAACTTAAACACAAGTTCCCATCTAAACTAGTTATCTCACTTATTTGAGTTTCCTAGATAATCCCATTGGACAAATTGTTATCAGGATGTACAGTCCTCTGTTCAAATGTCCTGTCTCTGGTGATGGAATTAGCAGGGACTGGAAAGGTAAACGTGGAAGAAGATAGAGAGGATACAGTTCTTTCAGAGAGAGTATTTCAGTAGTGACCAGCAGGCTCCAAGCTGGTCATCAATGTTGAGTATGGCCAACAATGGGATAGGTGCATGGTTTTGCCCTTATAATATGTTCTTCTCCTTCAGATTGGGACATTTGTGAGTCCTGATACATCACTGGACAGTGCGCAAAGACAAATTAAATCAATTTGGGAGATTAGTAGTCGAGACAACTACATTAAAAACAACTTAATCCCTAGAGGCTTAAGGATACAAATAGTACCACCCCAACATCTATTAGAATCAGAGTTTGTGAAGAAATGGACTGAAATTGTGACAAAATGTTCAGTAGAGCTCATGAAAATAATAGTAGAACAAGAACATAAGAATCTAGACGTACTTAATAAAAAGGTGAAAGAAGGCAATCTAGATATTGAAAAGTTTAAAGGAAGCCAAGAATATGATAAATGGCTTACCAAAATGAATGAGAACTTAGATAAATACAAAAGAGACTTAATAAGGCATAAGCAAACTAAGTTCTATAGAGACAAAAACGACCTTCTACAAAGGAAAGTTTACAAGATTACCAGTATCTGTAAAACAACAGAAATTGCAGATATTACCTCATCAGAATATTCAGAAACGGATGTGCAATTGGATACGGAAGATCGAAGAAAGAAAATCAGATCCAAATTTAATACGACTACATCAGCCGTTAATACAAGATTCAATCAAGCCTAAATAGCCACTTTTTTAGACAAGGGGCAAAGCCCAAAAGCAAGAGGGAGAGGGAGAGGAAACTCAAGAACACAGTCAAAGATAAAGAAGAACAATCAAGAGAACGAAACACTAGAGCTCTAAGTCTTTATAACTGTAATGAGATGGGAATAAGGAAGGATAAAACCAAAGAAAGTGAATCCTCAAAACATCAAGACCATTTAAATGATGAGAAAAATGAAAATCTCATCATTAATCTAACAGACATTATATTGAGTGAAACACAAAATAAGATCCTATCTAAAGGACTGTCCTTTATACCCTCAAACCACCCGAATTTATTTATAAATACAAAAGATATAAACCTTTTTGTAAGAAAGTTGGCTTTGAAAAAATTCTTCTATGACAAAGACAAAAGAAGATTAGAAGAAATGGGGCTAACGATAGAAGATAAAGATACTTTAGATAATCTGATGTCTTTATTAAGAGAAGAAGATGTACATGACCAAGAACAAAAGTCATTTAAAAAGAACAGTAGATTTACCCCGGAATTAAAGCATTATGGTAATCTGCAAATGTTTCTAAAATTAGTCAGCAAAGATCTTGAGGTTTTGGACCAAATTAATAAGATCGATGTTCTGAATGAATCTAAAAACAATACTACGAAAGAAGAACGGAAAGCGATTGATGAAATTAAAAAACTTGATATAGAAATTAAGAAAGCAGACAAAGGGGGAAACATTGTGTTAATGAAGAAAGATGAGTATTTAGAGATGCGTTTAACTCTTTTACGAGATTCGAATACATATGAAGTTCTTCAAAAAAAAACGACATGGGAATACTCTACAGAATTACAAATGCTCCTTCTACAAGCGATGGAAGAAGGAATAATAAATAGAGCAAACTACGAATATCTTCTCCCGAAAGATCCAACAGCGGCTACGTTCTATGCGCTACCAAAAGTACATAAAAAACGAATTCCCATTCCAGGTAGAACGATTGTCTCCAGTACAAATTGCTTAACAGAAAAAGTGAGTCAGTTCATCGATCAAGAACTAAAGGAAATAGTTAAAAGTCTATCCTCCCACATAGAAGACACTATGGATACACTAACAAATTTAGAAGGATTAGAGCTACCCCCTACCTCCATATTAGGGACAGTTGATGTAGAGCAGCTCTACTCGAGTATCCCAATGATCAAGGTTTGAGAGCTGTTAAATACTATCTGGATATGAGAAGCTCTAAAAACAAGACAAGAAACAATTTCATCTTAAAGCTTTTGGAATTTGTCTTGACAAAAAAAATGTTCTTCTTCCATGGTAAATGGTACCATCAAATAAGGGGTACAGCTATGGGCACAAGTTGTGCACCTAGCTATGCAAATCTGTTCTTAGGAATGTGGGAGAACACTAAAGTCTTCTGTAATGAAATTGATACGGATAAAATCCTCCTATGGAAAAGATACATCGATGATGTCCTGCTCTGCTGGGAAGGAACTATAAAGGAACTAGAAACATTTATGCTTCAACTTAATAAAAACACCATGAATATCAAACTGACTTGGAAAGCCGACGAAAAATAAATTAATTTTCTTGATCTAAAGATTATGAAATCTAATGAAGGTAAACTCCATACTACCTTATTTAGAAAGGAAACATCAACCAATACGATACTGGCATGGACCAGCCAACATCCTAAATCACAGAAATCGAGGATATTAAAAGTCTGGAATTTCACATTATCAACGATATTAAAACCTCAATAAGAGGGGGTAATATAGATCAAAGATTGATGCAGGAAGAGTGTAAATGGATCTATCTAATGGGAGCCCAGGGCCCATGGGGCCTTAATGAGGGGTTCACATTTAGTCCTTTTATATAGCTCTCCACGAGAAAATCTACCCTGCTTGAATTTATCCATTACTAAAATCATTTACTCTCCCAATTCAATATACGAACAATTCTTTTGTATACAATAATTTCATTTCTACAATCATGTTTTACCAAGAGATATAAGTATAATTTATCGTCCTTAAATTATGGACATTATTAGAATGAAATAGTCTAAGCATTTCTTCTTTAAATATTGAACACCAAAAATATTTTATTGTATTATTTCTTCACTTAGTAGTGGTTTTGTTATTCTCCTTTTTTTTAGCAGGAGCCGGTAAGGGTTTTGTTCCCATCAATATTACACTTTAAGAGGGTTTAGAAATTCATTCTTCCACTCTTTAAATAGTGTTGTGTAAATAAGGAACAATAAAGTTTGGTTGTTCCAAACGAAAAAAGTAAAAAAACAGTGTTTGGGGCTTCCTTTTAAGAAACCCTTGCAAGGTTTCATTTGTACACATTAAACCCGGAAGCTATATGGAACGTCCACAAGTATAATTTAATACAACTAGCTATTTAGCAGGGTTTACGTCCTCCCGTCACGTACGTTACCGTGGCAACGGAGTGACGCAATTACGCTAGAAGGGCGGAGGCATTAAGTCAGGAAATTCCCTATACCTCATACAAGCCTAATCTATCATAAACGCATGAGAAAGGGGCGTGAGTTCACGCCCAGATAACGCCCAAAAAGGCGTATCTCGTTTAGCACATAAAGCCCCGCGAAATACAAACTCAGTCACTCACTCTATGTGCCTTGAAAAAGATAGTAGTAACTATTGAAACCGGTCGGCTTATACTTATTTTTGTTTATTTCTTTTTTTAATAGGCTATGGACACATCTTGATACCCTCCTTTACTCTTTCTCCTTTTTTGGAGTAAACGGAGTACACTGGTATGTACTAGGAGCCCTAAGGTAAGAGCTGGCGGAGTAGGATCTTTTTTCCTTCTATGAGCTAGCACAGCTTATTTTATGCTGTGCTTTGGTGTACTGTTCACCTTCTCTCTCTCCTTTTTTGCTCACCTTATGTACTTCAGTACGTTTCAAGATCTCCTTTGCCTCTTTATATTTTTCATTTTTGTCATTATTATATATATATAGAGTGTTTTTGTATTCATTTTTTTTTATATATTTACTCTTTTTTCACTTTTTGATAGAGATTTGGTCCTATGATTGTCCTAACAGATGTATGAGGACTCTATTAATAGGATACTAGGATGTTTAAGTAATGCTTAGCGTTGCTTACCTTGTATCCTTGTATATACCTGGTCACCATTATTATATGGTGACATATCCTGGTACCTGTTTTTTCTATTGCCCCTATATCACTCCTGCTTTTAGGGAGATATCTTTTTCTTTTTTCTTTTTGATCTCTGTTTTCAATCTAGAGAGAGGTCAGACAAATTGCGGTCCACTGGAGAAGGAACTGGCAACCCACTCCAGTATCTTGCTAAGAAAACTTTATGATATTAAAAGACGTTTGCTTCTGGGGGAGGAAAGCTATGGCAAGTTTGGACAAACCTAGTAAAAAGTAAAGATATTAAATTATCAACAAAGGACCGCATAGTTAGAAACTCTGGTATTCCCAGTAGTAACATATAGATGTGAGAGCTGGACCATAAAGAAGTCTGAGAGCCGGAGAATTGACGCCTTTGAATCTTAGACTGCAAGAAGATCCAATAAATCAATACTTAATGAAATAAAGACAAACTGTTCACTAGAAGGTACGATCATGAGGCTGAAGCTCAAATATTTTGGCCATATCATGAGACGGCAGGATTCCCTAGAAAAGACTCTGATGCTGGGGAAAGATTGAAGGCACAAGAAGAAGGGTAAGTGCAGAGGTGGAGATGGATAGATGAGGTCACAGAACAATGAACATGAACTTGATGGAGCTAAGAGGGGCAGTGACTGAGAGATGCACCTGGCGTGCTGTGGTCCATAGAGTCACGGAAAGTCGGATGCAACTGAACGACTAAACAACAAATTTTAAGTATAACTGCTAATATTACAAAGTTTAAAAATTATAAACCAAGTCTCATATAACAACGTTTTTACCAATGAATGTGCTCTGAAACTTTGATCTATGGACCTTGAGTGGTCACGGGGACTGCCTTTCAATCAATAACATATTATCAATGCCATAGTGCTATAGCATAATATAGTAACACAGTATAACTGGGGATACATTAATTAATTATCTTCCTATAAATAACGGAGATGGTATGTTTAAAGAGTTAGGCTCACCTTATTCTTCTTTGCTTCTGATAACTGTCAGATAACATCTCTGGGGCCAGCAATGGAACTTTATTTTTAGTTGTTTAGTTGTTTCCGACTCTCTGTGACTCAATGGACATGGTAATGCTTTATGTCCTGGTCATGGGCTTCAGGGTGGTGTGACCTTTTGGTTCCCTGACTGGAATTGATACCCAGGTCATAGCAATGAAAGCACCAATCCTAACCACTGGACCACCAGGAACCCTAGGCAATGAAACTACTCCTCTTGAAAATAAAACTAGCATCCCGAGTCCACATCTTAAATCCTGCTTAAAAAACAAACACATGGGGAAGAAAAAGTTCACAAATACTATTTATTATATCCAGCACTGTGGCGCCGAGAGGTTGATTTAAATATTTTTTTTTTTCTTTTAAATATTTTTTTATTGTGAAAACAGAGAATACAAATAAACAACACCAGTGTTGTAAATGCACTTCAGTATAAATGAAAACAGTAAAAGAAAACGCAATAACATTTTTATAATATACCATAATATTTTTCTATTACTATATCCTTTTACTGTAATTCTTTTCTCCTTGTTTCTCTTTTCACCTTTTCTTAATTCTAACAATAACAAATCTATGATTATAAACATTTTATACAGTAAATGAATACTATTTCTCAGAACCGTATTTATCTTTTTCTTCTGTTTTTTATGTGACATATATTTATATAACAAATCCAAATATTAAGTCTAACATAGTAAACATTTAATATAGTAAGTAAATAACATATTACTCATAAACCTTTTTTATTTCTCATTTTTCTTAACTACTTCTGTTTATAACTAGTTTTTACAGCTTATAATATTTATATCTTGCGAGAGTTATTAAACTCTCTGATTTACTTTAGTATAGTTTTAAAATATTGAAATAATAACATCTGTTGAGTGGAGAGTGATCGCTGTCCTCCTCTTTTTTTACGGTGAGCCGGTTTGTATCCTAAAATTGGATACAGAGGTGGTTCAGCCGACTAGCGGATGGAGCAATTAGCGCTTAGAAAACATTCTGGGGAAGGAGTAAAAAATAAAATGACATAAGAATATTTTCAACAGTTTTACAGACGAGGCACATGGTTATCTCAACTTGTCACTTATAAGAGTCCATTAGGTTTTCTGCACATTTTATTTCAATTGTGGTGTGGGATCTTCTTCATTTACTTCTGATCTGGTGTCTCTTCTGTTGTTTCAGTATGGATGGTCTTTTAATCTGCTTTGTATTAGGGAATTTTGATTTTGTCCCAGGTTGTTTGGAATTGGTAAGTTCCACAAATGGAGCATCGCCTCACCTTCCTCGCGAGTATTTATCTTCTTTTGATATGTTCAGTCTGAAAGGAAAACACCAAGTATACTTGTATCCATCCTTTTATTATTATTATTATTATCTTTATTTATATCGCGCCAACATATTCCGTAGCGCTGTACAGAGGTTGAGTACATAGCAGAAAACAAATTAAACACCTTGTAAAGAATGGAGGGCCCTGTTTTTGAGCATAAAATCAAATGTACATAGAGCTTGTTCCAAGGCCTGACACAAGATTGAAAACTCGCAAACTTACAATCTAAGGTAGTGGGTGACAAGTCCAAGAGATAGCTGGTTAACCTTCTTCAGGTCCAGGAACACCATCAGCCCTATTAAATTAGCTCAACCTGTAAAACCGTAGCCCATAACATATCCCGCAAGACTTACAGCTATTAAATTAGACCCGTAAAGCAACCCGTCAACGACTTGCGGGGTAATGGCGAGAAAAGGCTACGGGACGTGAAAATTTGAACTGCGTGCCCGCAAATCCTTTTGATGTGTCAAGCCCGTAACTGTTAAGTTTCCAATCATGCTATTAAATTGCAACTAATTCAAAGCCATAACCCGCAAATAGAGCCCAAAGGCCAATGGGTACTAGAGAGAACCCGCTAGAGGGGTAAAGTCAAAACTGTAGCACTTTAAATGCACATATACAAACACTGTACTTTTACTAAAAGGGAAAGTAATGTTGGGAATTAATAGCACTACATTCTCAAGCTTGCAAATCGGCACAAAAAAAAAATACTTTATTTCATGTTTCATTTCCCTGTTATATCGATCCCGGCAATCAATGTGTTAATACATAAAATGTAATTCGCATGGACTAGAATATCATACTTACAGCTTTATTAATATTGCATTATTCTGGAATGTGGGACCGATCATAACTCGTAAGTGAACCCCGTAAGACTTTGAAATCCAACCTCCATTTTTCTGTGATGTAATGCCGATGATCTCTGTTTCCATTGGCTCCATCTAAACCCATAACTCCAGGTTTGCCTAATTGATAATGTTGACGGCCGTGCATCCAATGTTCGAAAAATGGTTTATGGGTTTGCATCTCAAGCCCGTAACTCGCTGCCTGTTCTAATTTAATAGCTATGTAACTCGGCCAAATTTCAAGCCTGCACCCGTTGCGGGTCTCACGTTGCACTTATGGGCTTGGAATTTAATAGGGCTGTGTATGAATAAGACTTTTGTAGAAAAATAATGGAATCTGACAATCACATCTTTTGGTCTCTCATTGAAGGATTGTGGAGCTCTTAGGACTCTATGATCCTGTCCATTCTAAGTTCTTCTTTACTTAGACCTGGTAAGAGCTTGGCACATAAATCTTTCATGTATAGGGGTAGGTCTTGTACTGACTCCGATAAATCACAAATTATAAAGTTGGACCTTCGAGATTGATTTTCTAGACCCTCTTGTATGATTTTAAGATGTTTTTGTTCCTCTTTAAGTCCAATCAGATCCTTTTCCATTTATGTGTGTGACTTAAGAAGGGTATTATATTTGTCTTCTAATTAAAAAACGTTGGTATTTAATGTTGTTATGTCTGCTGTTAGTTCTACTGAGACTCATCATATCTCAACTGTAATTTCTAATCTGAAAGAGGAGATTAATTCTTTCAAGTCTTGGATATCTGCTTCAGTGCTGGGTGGGTGTTTTTTGGTAATTGTTTATCTGGAGTAGCTAGGTGTTGGAAGAATGCACAGTTTGTTTTGTAGAGCAATAATCTTGATTTTTTTTGTGTGAAGAATGTCTCTTAGAAATTCCAGCCACCCTGCCCGATTTATATGTTCTTACAGTTAGGTATTACTGAAGACGTTATAATTGTAGTTGGCAGCTAGATGGCAGTAGAGTACAGAGAAGTAGAGAAGTTGTAAGCAAAAAGATTAACTCTTACTGTGCTGTCTTTTCAACAAGAAAAACAATAATTTAATCTTTAAAGTAATTGTGTATTTATAGCCTTGTAAAGCAGTGCAGAAGTAGCCTGTATGCATTTTTCACAGTCTCCCACATAAAAGGCATGTTATATCCCTATTATTATTTGAGCGCTAAGATGCGTCTCTTGATTTACAAAATCCACAATTATAAATCTTATTGTGCGCTTAATCCAAATAGTGTACTATATCTTCAAATTGTTACATAGAAGAAATCTCCAGTAGTGTAAAGCATCTAGATTAGACCTGAATAGTTTTTTTCGCCAACCTTTAAGTAGAATGTTTATCAGTGTTTCAGAGTTTCCTTGTTCTGGTACAGCAGCAAATCTCAGGGGGGAAAAGTACTTTGAAGTCTTCTTCATGCTCCTCCAACCACTCCTGGACAATTCTGTCCGTATGACATGTTACATTGTCCTGCTGGGAGATCCACATCCGCTCCAGGGAAGACAGTTACATGTGTGGTGTACTTGATCTGCAAAGATGGATAGATTACTCAATCGGTTGAATGCGCCTTCTAGAGGTATGAGTGGACCGAGACAATGCCTAGAAAACATTCCCCAGACCATAACGCTGCCACCACAGGCTTGTGTTCTTCCAACAATGGTTGCAGAGTGTTTGTTTTCTGAGGTTTCGCTCCTGACACGCCAACGTCCGTCCAGTCTATGGAGCAGAAAAGGCAAACCTTTGTCAATTAGTGGTCAATTTTGGTGCTGTTGTGCAGACTGAAGCCGTTTCTGATGATGACCCCTCATCAGCATGGGTGCAGTGACCAGACGTTTGCTTCAGAGCCCCATACACAACAGGGTTTGCTGTACTATCATTTTAGACACACACCTGGTAGCCCCCTGGTTTGTTTGGATAGTGAGTTGCTCACCTGTGACCTGTCGGTTGCCCCTCACACACCTTCACAGCCGATGTTCACCTCTGACATCAAATGGGACGTGGTGCTTCCACAGTTTCAAGGCTGTTTATTCACAATGGTGCTGTTTGTCCAGTCACGGGGACACTTTAAGCACAGCAGCACGTGGACAGTTCACAAACTGCACGGTTTCAGAAATACTGTCACCCTTGGCCCGAAAGCCAATGACCATTCCCCTTTTCAAAGTTGGAGAAATCGCTAATCTTACCCATGACAGCGATGGTTGATGGTTGATATACCCACCGAGCCAGCTCACAAACAGTTGACAAATATACATTTAGTTACGCCACTGCCGACGTCAAAAGTAGTCGGTGGTCATTATAATGTGGCTCAATCCTGTAGTTCAAGGATTTAAATATTGTTTAAAAGTTTAAATATTGTTCTTTTTTATGTTTTTTTTTGTAAATTCCTAGATAAAACAATAAAGAACATGATATAAACAGTAAAAGGCAAATATAGGTTCTGAGGAGAGACACAGAGAGCTCTGTGCGTCGTCTCAACCCAACTCTATTCACTGGACTGACCAGCTTCATTAGAGTGCAAACCTCAATCCTCATTATCTATTGCATCTTCTTGTGGGAGGGCTTCCATGGCTATGACAGCATCAGCAATAACAAATTCAATGTCAGGACACATTTTTTCCTTGATTTTTAATCCTCTATCTGATGGTGCCCATGTTTTAGTAAGTTACATTTCCCTTTATAATGCTTCATTTATACTTTAGGATACGTGGAGCTAGTGGAGAGATTGTCAGAAAGTTGTAGGAATAATGAGTATGTGGATGATGGATTCAGTGGGGACAGACAGTTGATGGTAGATAAAAACAAACAAATTAGAGGCACTCAATCAGAGAATGGACAATACCTGAAGTAGGTACTGTATGTCCTATAGGTCTGGTTACCTACTCAGAGAGCAGACACTTTTAGCCACTTGTACGACTGAGGTTGGCAGTTTCTCCTGTTCAGGGTAGAATGGCCTGGTATTTTGGGGCTTACCAGACCGATAAGACAAACCAATTTAGATGTTGTTCATTCTCAGATTGAGCTCCTCGGTTTTTGGTCGATGGCAGAAGACAGATGTTGAAATTGGAATCCAAATATTTAATTCACGCATTTAAAAGAGACAATGATTTATTGTTGTTTAATCGTTCAGTTGCGTCCGACTCTCTGTGACTCTATGGACCACAGCACGCCAGGTGCATCTCTCAGTCACTGCCCCTCTGAGCTTCATCAAGTTCATGTTCATGGCTTCAGTGACCTCATCTATCCATCTCCGCCTCTGTCGTCCGCTTCTTCTTGTGCCTTCAATCTTTCCATGCATCGGAATGGCCAAAATATTTGAGCTGCAGCCTCATGATCGTACCTTCTAGTGAACAGTTTGTCTTGATTTCCTGAAGTATTAATTTATTGGATCTTCTTGCAGTCCAAGAATTCAAAGGCGTCAGTTCTCCGGATCTCAGACTTCTTTATAATCCAGCTCTCACATTCGTATGTTACTACTAGGAATACCAGAGTTCTAACTGTGCAGACCTTTGTTGATAGTTTAATATCTTTACTTTTTACTAGTTTGTCCAAACTTGCCATAGCTTTCCTCCCCAGAAGCAAACGTCTTTTAATTTCATAAAGTTTTCTTAGCAAAGATACGGGAGTGGGTTGCCAGTTCCTTCTCCAGTGGACCGCAATTTGTCTGACCTCTCAGCCATGACCTTCCCATCTTGTTGACCTTACATGATATAGCTCATAGCTTCATCGAAGTACACATGCCCCTTCACCGCAACAAGGTAGCGATCCAGAAGGGGGAATGATTTATACATTATATTATATATTTTTTGTGGAAAATAAATGATATTAATTTAAACAAATTAACATTAAATCAACAGAGAAAGACACAAAACCCAATGTGTTTGATCCACGTTTGTCTTACCAGTAAATTGAGATGAAGTGGAAATAGGGACTCACGGATAGCCTGTTAGAAATCAGATAAGAAAACATTTTTATTTAAATTAAACGGAAGCAGGCACACAAGGTTGTTGCTTTCCAGACCTTACAAGACTCTCTTTTCTCCTTTCTCATCTCAATAAAGAGGAGGAGAAAATAACTAACTTTAATGTAATGTTCTACACTATTGATCACTTTTTTTTTTTAATAAAAAATATATATTTGAAATGTTTACTAAATGATCTTTCAAGTACATTAAATAAATGTTTGGAATAGTACAGGGGCCATTTTACAATATGTGAAACTTCTAATAATAACATTATATAATTTTTCTTCTATTTTTTCTTCTCTTGTAAAAAAAAAAACAACATAAATCACATATTGATTGACCAGCTTTGGAAATTTTATTCATCTCAATAATGCAACAATTTATTTCCCATTATAAGGCTGAAGTGATTTCTTCATGATTTTATTTTACAGAATACAAACTTGCAGCTATTTAACAGCAATTAAAGTGCTTAATTTATATAATGCATCCAAATGTCGTTCAATCGTCATTATCAAATATACATATATTACACCAAATATGTACAATATCGTCAAATAGTCAGCGTCCATGATTTTAAAACAGGTCAAACACTTTTACTTTCTTTGCTTTTTTTTCCCAGCAAATTAGTCATTATTTTACAAAACAAATCCCAAAACACAAGGTATTTCAAGATTATTATTTTTTTTACGTACAATCATTTTGTGACATTGTATCACAAAAAATGCAAATCGATTACAGGTTTATGGCACGTAACAACACGAACTTGACATGGTTGTCCTGTATCACAGCAAAACAGACACATTTTCGTTGTCGCCTCTACATGGGATATTGCTCTTCTTAAAGGGATTATTGTGCATTTGAGAAATGGAAATTTCTTACTCTGTGCTTTGGATGATGATAATGTTTTGGGAAGCCTTGACCTAGGGGAGAACTAAATTAAATTAAATCTAGATTGGCTGCAGGAACCAAGCCCATTTTTCTTTAGGATCCCTTTAATGGGCCATGGCAGAGATCCCAATTATGGTACAATAGTAAAGTAACAGTAAAAATATGAATTATCGATATCCAATAGACTAGTATTGTTATCCATCCATAATTACCTCATTATTAATTAATGGCTTATTTTTGCACATGGCGTCTTAGGTGTCAATCTTTGTACATTCAGACTATACAGGGATTTCAGAACCCAAAAAAAAGCCATTTATCCAGTATGGAGGTAATTACTGACCAATTCAATCTCAAACTGAGTGACACCCAAATTATAGAAAATTATAAGCTTTTTTTTTTTATTACTGACCTTTTCTTTAATACTTTTCAATTGCAAATACTAATATTTATTTACTTTATCCTACCATACTGTGGCCTTTTAATCTTTGATCATCATTTGGGAACTCTGTGTCCCGCTGAACATGTTCATCCAATTTATTGCATTGTAAAAACTGCATATTTTCTATCTAATAAAACAGCCTGGCTGGTCAGGATCTTAATGCTGCAATAATAACTCAAGCAGTTTCATGAGTATAGAAGAGCGGCTTGTTTTATCTTCAATCACAACATCATTTAGATTATGGTGGGTAAAAGAGTGATAGAGGACTCCACGGTACAGAGTACAGGAAATAAATAGTTCACATTTTGACTTCTAAAAACAAGTTAAAATTTCAGAGAAATAGTTATTGCACTGCACTCTGGGAAACTGACCAGGGACATGCAAATGAGTCTACAATGCATTTTCACTCATTTATCCAATACCACTTTAGTAACCATGTATAAAATGACATTAAAGGTATATGAAAGTGAGCTGGGTTATTAATGCATCTGATAGAGGAGAATTTATAGTGTCTGAAAAAAATTGTTTGCATGAAAAAATTCCAAAGTAAACAGTTAAACCGTTAGCCTGAAGTTTGCTGAATTTCTTGCATTTGCAAAGAGTTTTCTCTCAATGTCGACACCCCCTGGAATTCCCTGGGAATATTAGCATACATTATACATTGTATTGTTTTGGCCTACATATTGTGCAGCCATGCTCAGTTAGCACTTGAAGTGTTCCCTACTGTGGGAAGTCACATGATTTCAGACCTTTAAAGATTAAAGAGTGAAAATGTATGGTGGGTTGATTTGCATGTCCCAACCCAGTTTCCCAGAGTACAGTGCAATAACTGCGTTTCTCAGAATTCTGATCAGGAAATAATTGTCACTTGTTTTCAGACATCCAAATGTGAACACAGATGTATTATTTATCTTCAAGCAGTGAACA
Source organism: Discoglossus pictus (assembly GCA_027410445.1). NCBI lineage: Eukaryota > Metazoa > Chordata > Amphibia > Anura > Alytidae > Discoglossus > Discoglossus pictus. Next base: position 14,869,091 of record CM050167.1, read on the forward strand.
TGTCCATACTGATAAATAGGGTAAATTTGTGGCATTATCCAGTTACGTAGGGATCTATAATTTCCTTCATAAGGGTTACGCATATTTGAAACATCAAAAAAAACAAACACAATATGATTTTAGGGTACATATGGAAATATAATTTATTTTACAAATATACCCCGTTTTGCTAAATGGAATCTAATGCCAAGAAAATATTCACTAAGTATTGTCTTGTCCACTAAAGCACTAAGTGTATTCAGTTATATTTACTGGTTGGGATATTATCTCTTATTCTGAAACGGGAATCTCTGGGGGAAAAAAAACATTTTCTGGTATTCACTACACTCCATGATGGAAACTTCTATCCTGTTTATCTAGTTTTTCAATATAAATATATCAACAAACACAACAAATATTATCTCTCAACGCATCACAAAATGGCGCCTACATAACCCAGACCATACTTACATTTCTATTACAATAATAGAAGAATAAAGTCATTACTGGTCAATGATTGGATTCTCATGATTGATGATTCGCTGGTTAGTTTAAAATTGTTTGTTGTATTTATTGGTAGATTACATTTTAATATTATAATTTTTCTGCTAATATACCAGTTTGTCCATCATCATTAAAACTAATGGAATGAAATAGTTAAAACAAAGATTGTAATTATTCATTTTGCACACTATCAAGTCAAGTTTTTCAAAAGTGCATACAGTAGACTTTCAGTTATCCGGCACCCACTGGGATTGGTAGATGCCAGATAAATGTAGTTTCTGGTTGCTTGAAAGCTACATATAAAATAGGCCTAGATTAGCTGCACATAGGATGCTCTGCCAAGTATATTTGTCAATGAGGGCTGTGCTAGCATTTACACACAGGTACGTTGGGCTGCAGGGTGCGGTGCTGAACCCAGGGAATGTAACCCCAAAACTGCCCTGGCTCAGTCACTCATGCCCGGGGGAATGTAACCCCAACACTGCCCTGGCTCAGTCACTCATGCCCGGGGGAATGTAACCCCAACACTGCCCTGTCTCAGTCACTCATGCCCGGGGGAATGTAACCCCAACACTGCCCTGGCTCAGTCACTCATGCCCGGGGGAATGTAACCCCAACACTGCCCTGGCTCAGTCACTCATGCCCGGGGGAATGTAACCCCAACACTGCCCTGGCTCAGTCACTCATGCCCGGGGGAATGTAACCCCAACACTGCCCTGGCTCAGTCACTCATGCCCGGGGGAATGTAACCCCAACACTGCCCTGGCTCAGTCACTCATGCCCGGGGGAATGTAACCCCAACACTGCCCTGGCTCAGTCACTCATGCCCGGGGAATGTAACCCCAACACTGCCCTGGCTCAGTCACTCATACCCAGGGAATGTAACCCCAACACTGCCCTGGCTCAGTCACTCATGCCCGGGGAATGTAACCCCAACACTGCCCTGGCTCAGTCACTCATACCCAGGGAATGTAACCCCAACACTGCCCTGGCGCAGTCACTCATACCCAGGGAATGTAACCCCAACACTGCACTGGGTCAGTCACTCATGCCCAGGGAATGTAACCCCAACACTGCCCTGGCTCAGTCACTCATACCCAGGGAATGTAACCCCAACACTGCCCTGGCTCAGTCACTCATGCCCGGGGAATGTAACCCCAACACTGCCCTGGCTCAGTCACTCATACCCAGGGAATGTAACCCCAACACTGCCCTGGCTCAGTAACTCATGCCCGGGGAATGTAACCCCAACACTGCACTGGCTCAGTCACTCATGCCCGGGGAATGTAACCCCAACACTGCACTGGCTCAGTCACTCATGCCCGGGGAATGTAACCCCAACACTGCCCTGGCTCAGTCACTCATGCCCAGGGAATGTAACCCCAACACTGCCCTGGCTCAGTCACTCATACCCAGGGAATGTAACCCCAACACTGCCCTGGCTCAGTCACTCATACCCAGGGAATATAACCCCAACGCTGCCCTGGCTCAGTCCCTCATGCCCAGGGAATGTAACCCCAACACTGCCCTGGCTCAGTCACTCATGCCCAGGGAATATTACCCCAACACTGCCCTGGCTCAGTTCCTCATGCCCAGGGAATGTAACCCCAACACTTCCCTGGCTCAGTCACTCATGCCCAGGGAATGTAACCCCAACACTGCCCTGGCTCAGTCACTCATGCCCAGGGTATATTACCCCAACACTGCCCTGGCTCAGTCCCTCGTGCCCAGGGAATGTAACCCCAACACAGCCCTGGCTCAGTCACTCGTGCCCAGGGAATGTAACCCAAACACTGCGCTGGCTCAGTCACTCATGCCCAGGGAATGTAACCCCAACACTGCCCTGGCTCAGTCACTCATGCCCAGGGAATGTAACCCAAACACTGCGCTGGCTCAGTCACTCATGCCTGTCTGCTTCCAGGTAACACTGAGTTGCAGAGACGTACATTGGATAATATCTAGGGGCCTGTAGGATTTTGTGGCTAACACCTTGGCTCCTGGTATTTGTTGAGCCCTGTAACATTTAATTTTTATTTAAAGTACAGTATTTTTTTTTTTTGGTTGCCTGAGAGTTCTGGTTATCGGAGAGTCTCCTGTACTATAAATATAAGAGTTCAGTGGTACTTTCATTTTCTCTGAGATTTAACTTCTTTTCAGCAGAAGCGAGTCTTTCAGTGCTTACATGTAAAAAAAAATTTGGTGGGGTTTATGGAAAAAATATGGGAAATCTGGGCTGTCACTGGTCTGGGTAAACTACCAATACTTGAGGTCTTGATTTCCAAGAATAGTCCACTTTAGAATGTTTGTAGTATGTACTGAATGTATGTATGTATCTATGTATGTATGTATCTATGTATGTATCTATGTATGTATCTATGTATGTATCTATGTATGTATCTATCTATGTATGTATGTATCTATGTATGTATGTATCTATGTATGTATGTATCTATGTATGTATGTATATATTGTAGTTTTATTTATCTTTTGTTGTAACAGGAACACTTTATTTTAGTTTGTGCTGGTAATTTTTCATCAAAAAGTAAACAAAAATACTTAAAGCGATCTGGAAGGTTCCTGGATGTTACCATGTATATTATATCCCTGGGTATCTATTTACTGACATGTACTTTATTTTATTAGGAACTGATTATAAGCTCTGTTTTTACTGACTAAAATAAAACAAACAGTTCCTGTATGAGTCTCCCACTACTCTGCAATACTTGATGTGCTGTGTCACATACTAACCAATCAGTAACATGCTCCTGATACGCTACGACATCACACTGCACACCCAGCCCTACAGAGTATGTTTCTGCATATGCTGCAGTGACTATGTGTATGATTTTAGGAAGTAAGAATAGAGCTTATAAGCAATTCCTAATAAAATAAAGTACATGCCAGTAATTAGACTCACAAGATATTATATACCTAGTAAAAGCCAGAACCCTTCCATATCCCTTTAACTGGCCTTGATCAAGTAAAGCTTTGCAGAATCCATGGAAAAATAGCAAACATCCTTCAGTAATGAGTCTGTTCTAGTTGCTATGTGCCGAGGGACAGTTTTGAAGTAAATAGGTCAACTGCTTGTCTTGTGGGCTACAGACACTACAAGGACCAGGTCTGTGCTCCTCGGGTGATCACAATACACGCTAAACTCTATGGAATGCAGTTGTACGCGGCGCACCCAACACCCCGCGATCAACAGGAGATTACGGAGGAAATATACGGGCTTTATTATTTTACACATAAACAGAAGAATGGGTTTAGGTTCAAATAATACCATGGAATGTTTTTAGACAATCTGAAAGTGCTGAAATACATTATATATATATATATATGAGTTTTTCAGCAGGTTCAGATGCACTATACTAGAGAAAAATATTTAAGAGCCATTAGTACAAATTTTAGGAGCCTTGGCGGCTACAGGGAATTTGTGCTTCTACGAGCCAAGGAGAAACTCCATTCATAGATATAAATTATATTTCTAGGAAATATTTAGGAGCTAGAAGTAAAAATGTTAAGATTTTCCCGCCCATATAGGTAATACATATATATATATATACATATATATATATATATATATACACATACACACATATATATATATATATATATATACAAATTATAGGATTTTTCTACCCCATGTATGTAAAAAAAAGAAATGTGTGTGTGTGTGTATATATATATATTACACACACACACACATTTCTTTTTTTTACATACATGGGGTAGAAAAATCCTATAATTTGTATATATATATATATATATATATATATATATATATATATATATATATATATATAATATAATATCCTCCGGCAGAGCCCCAGGTGTAAATAGAAGGATCTTACATCACTTTCTACACAAGACACAAATACATAAAGCAGAGTACCTGAGATGGCACCTTTGCTACAGCACTGCAGGTGTAAATAGATTACAAGCGATTTATGCCATCAAATAATATATATATATATATATATATATATATATATATATATATATGTGTGTGTGCTTCTACGAGCCGAGGAGAAAGTCCATTCTTAGATATAAATGATACTTCTAAAAAATATTTAAAAGCTAGACGTAGAAATAAAAATATATATACCCTTGATTTTTATTGTGAAAGGGGTTTGCTACAGTTAAAAAGCAAATGTGGCTGTTTAATAATTATCATAACATCAGTAATAACATTTTTATTTTATAATGATTTGTACGCAATAATGTTGTAATAAACCAAACTACGTTTTTTTCCTTTTAGAAATTCCACACTGTTTAGACAGGAGGAAGCTGCTCCCCGGACATTTTCGGTGTCCTCTTTGCAAAATTCACATTTCAATTTAAATGCAAAAAAATAATATATAAATTTGGCACTTTAGTGGGTGCTATAATGCATATTGTAGTACTAAAAATGTCGCCCTTATGTCTATAGGGGACGAACCTGCAATGCTGCCGGCAAAGGGCCTCTTATTTAAAAAAAAGCACAATACATACAAGGGACCGGGCTATTACACAGAAAAAAAAAAAACAAAAAAAAAAAACAATCATTTAACATGCTCTATGTGAAGGACATTTATACACACTCACACTCTATAAATAACATTATACTTTCATTTTCTCTTATAATTAATAATATGGGAGATTTGTTACTTTGTATCGCAGAGGTTTTCAATGATCAATCTTAGACATTTGTACAAATAAACCAACAATGATATGAATAAGTAGTGGTGGGCAACTCAGTCCCACGAGGGTCGCCAATAGTCCAGGATTTCAATGTCTGTTTCAGCCCATCCAGTTTCAATCGTATTGTTTTTCTTGGATCGTGCATTGAGAGATTGAAATCCTGGACTGTTGGCGGCCCTCGTAGGATGGAGTATCCTACTACTGATTTATAGACACATCAAAGTGCCAATTTCTTGATTTTTTAATGATTTTATGATTTTTCCACATAAAAATCTAATGCGGAAAGGTTACAAAAATACTTATGTAAAGGTAGCAGTGCGAAATGCGAGGGTCACCTACTGAGAAAAAGCAGGGTTTCCCAAACTATGATCCATGGGACAAGTTATACCACACCAAAAAATGCCACTTTGTAGAAGACTTGAAAGGGTCCTGGGCAGGAGAGATGAGTTCTTGGTTCTGGGGCCATTTTTAGTAATGGACGAGCAAATGTTGAGTACTATAGAGGGAATGTGGGCTTTTACAGAAGCTTTTTTGGAGTTCCATCAATACTTTTGATGACCAAAAATTGTTCCATGGCTAGATAAATAATGGAAACATCACTCTACAGGGAGAAAATAATATTGCAATAACTTAAAGGTCCATTGTTTAATCTTTGCAGCACTTGTTTTTATGAAATTGAAATATTTAAAACATACTCTTGATGAATGATATAAAATGTCCTAATGTGTATCTGTAAACTTCTGAAATAAAAATAAATAGCAATTAATTCATATTTCTTATGAAACCAGATATTACATGTTGCCATTATTGTGTTTAAAGTTCACTAAAGCATTTAAATATTTGTGCGAATATATCTAAATTTTAGTAACATGAGGGGCAAGATGGAGGTATATTTAAATCACTGTGTGCTTGTCATCAAAACCTTTGTGCCTTTTAAATATGGCAAATTATACATTGCCAACAAGTTTCAAAAAGAATGTGATGCTATAATTATAATTTATGATTTTATTAGGACTTGTTGTATTTCTGATTTTAACACAATTACTGTATTAAACAACTATAAATAGAATATCCCAAACCATAACAATCTACTTGCCTTTATAATCATATGTACAACCAGCATCATCAGTTATATAAAGTGTATATATCACTGACGTTCATAGAAGTTTGGCAAATGTCTTCTGGGCTTTCTTAAAATTACAACCTTGTAGTGCAACCTCATTCCGGTTTCCTTTAATGTCCTGAACAAACCACTCAGGCATATTCTTCTTGAATTTGTTCTTTGATTCATAAAATAATTATTATATCCATGATTTGTTTAATATTTTGGAAACGGAGTTAACTGGAACTCTTAAAATGGCAGAGAGCGAGTGGAACTCCTGTAGAAAGAGGTCTCATTTCAGTTGTCCTATAGGCCTACAATAAACTCAAAGACTCTCCATGTGCCGATTCGTAGATGACATCTCTGGGATCTGAAGAAATTTGGACAAGTTTTGGCAATTCATTATAGACGTCCATTGGTTTCTATATTCATACTGCTCTGGCATTAATTTAATTAGTTGGGTTTCACTGATCGGATGGGTCTGATTGCACATCCAAAGTGATCGAAGTCTCATCAACGTATTCCAGAGTCTCTCCTTTCACAGCTAGATTTATGACTTTAAGCCATTTTTGTTTGAGTTCTTCACTATCTGCGGAGAAGCTGTGGACAGATTTGGACTGGGATAGTTTGAAGCTGTATGGAAGGTCTGCACTTCGAGGAGACTCGTCAACCTGGTAGCCCAAAAGTGGGATAGTGGCTTGAGCTTTAACATCCTGAAAATACAAATAAATATCAAGAAATTGTTCAGTACCTACTATTGTAAAATAATTTCTTTACACAACGGCTTTCTGGGTGCCATATGGTAGACATACCAATTATTAATAATTGTAATTTTTGGGATGTTACTTGGTTTTAATGAAGATAAGTCCTGGGACATACTTAAATTCTGAAGGTGGGCAAACAAGTCCTATAATGTAGTATACTCAGAAACTACTTCAGTATCAATATAGTATCAATCTGGTCTAATCCAAAAGAATAGTCCAGCCCTAAGACATAATTAAGTCATCTCAAATGATGTATAGTATACATATGGTTTATATGTTGATACAAAGTAACTTCCTCATGGAGTAGATACCTAGTTCACTCCTCAAAATAATTGTATGAGCTGCCACTAGAAGAGGAAGAAAAAAAATGGTTACCAAATATAGTTCTCATTTTCCCTTTTCATTACTTGCATGATCATTGATTTAGCCAAAACTGGTTAAATAAGGTTTATTTGTAGCTTTTATTAACTATTTAAAATACATTACAAGTTAAGTTTTAATTCTTTTTCCAACTAATGGCATTGGGTAATACAAGGAAAGCTCTTGATTTTTTTGACTTTTCTTTATACAAGAGCACCTAGCCAGCTATTACCAGAATGAAGTACCAACATCTGATGAGTTAGTGTCTTCATTCTCTGCTTTTTGCAACATGTCCTATATAGACCAAAACTACAAACTAAACTGGTACATATGTTGGAAGAGACAACAGGTATTCTACAAATAGGTGTTTGTTGGAAGAAATAAATAAATAAAAATAAATAATATATATATATATATATATATATATATATATATATATATATATATTTTTTTTTTTTTTATTAGTGATTCTATTTGAATGTCTAAAGAATAAGTTAATAAACTTATTTCCTGCTGAAATTTCTCAGAAATACAGCTGATGCACTGCACTCTGGGAAAACTGGGCGGGGACATGCAAACGAGATCACAATGCATGCTCACTCTGTTAATCCATAACAACTACCCGTATTTTTCGCCGTATAAGACGCACTTTTTCTTCCCCAAAACTGGGGGGAGAAAGTTGGTGCGTCTTATACAGCGAATATACCTTTTAAAACTGCCTCTCTGTCATCTTGATCTCTTCCCACTCCTGATTGGCGCTTCCTACAGCACCAGCAGCATGCATCGCGTCGGCCGGTGCATCCTAGTGACGTCACACACGCGACGCTGCAGTACACGAGGAGTGCTGGTAGGAAGCGCTGGGGTGAGATCAAGATGGGCTGAGATCAGAATAAAGGTGAGGATCAGGAGGGTCAGGGAGGGTCAAGGGCTCCCAAATGCTGCAGTATGTGTATATGTGTATGTGTGCATATGTGTATGTGTGCATATGTGTATGTGTGCATATGTGTATGTGTGTATGTATGTGTATGTGTGTATGTATGTGTATATGTATGTTTATGTGTGTATGTATGTGTATGTATGTGTATGTATGTGTATATATATATATATATATATATATATTTGTGTGTAATGTAGGTGTGTATCTGTGTGTGAAGTGTATTTGTGTTTGATTCTGAATTTTTTTTTCTTGTTTTCCTCCTCTAAAAACTAGGTGCGTCTTATCTGCAGGAGCGTCTTATAGGGCGAAAAATACGGTATATACACGGCTCCTTTTAAGCTTATACATGCTTTTATATATATATATATATATATATATATATATATATATATATATATATATATATATATATACACACATACATACATACACACACACTCAGTAAGGTGGATTGTTGTTAAATTATTTTTGTTCTCTGTGTGTGCACTGATGAAGACTTTGCTTATTGACAATGTCTTAACATGTCTTAAACATTATCTTCAGTTGACCAAAAATATTGTTGATCTGCTATTTTGTCTCATTTTGGAAAAACAATCCATAAATTGGTTCCTATGCTCATAGAAACAGGCAGCTTACTGAATTAAATAAAATATTAATATAGACTAAAATATTAATTGTACTGCTCCAATATGCACTGGACAGAATTCTTATGGACTAATAAATACATCACTTGTATTTTACAATAATCTGAAGCCTGGATCCACATGTTCAAGGTGGTGGGGATATATATATATATATATATATATATATATATAAGATAATTTTATGTGCATATTTAATACACATATTTCCAGTTGAAATTACAGTAAATGTTAACAATAATCTCAGTTTTCTTTAATGTCACTTGTACCAAATTACCAACACCAATTGCTATGTAACCCATGAGCATAACATTTTTAATGAAATTCCAAAATGTCTCCAACTCTGCTTGTGTCTTGGACTTCTAATCTGCCTATAGCATGAAGGGGAGATTTATCCTATCTTAGGTTGTTCGTCTATTTAGTTCCATTGTGAATTGGCAACTTACCATGGAAATCTTTCAACAGAACTGAACAGAGATTTTATATAAATGCATGTCTGTTGCCATTAAAGAAAAACATTGAATGCAACAGATACAAATTAAACGGTATAGGTGTCTATTTTAAACTTTGTAAAGACATTTTGCAGATGATTGAGTCAAGTTCTTTATAAAAGCATCATATTAATATGACACTAGTCCTTTAAATGTATCTGTCCGTTTGTGTGATCTTCTGTGTGCATTTGATTGGGCGGCTCATATCAAATCATTTTATTGCAGAATTCTGTAAATTTGTAATTCAAAGTACTTTTGAAATGTCTTTGAGCTCCACCCCAAGGCAACTATGTAGGCAGAGCGTCCTAGCCAATGACCTGTGCAGAATTGTGTCCTAGCCAATCAGCTGTCAGTATCACGGCTGCAGCTTTATAACAGATACATTGTTGTACCTGCCTCAGATTGGCCACAGCCAATTATTAATTTTATGCAAATTTAGCTGGGATTTTCAGGGGTGTTCCTTCTCAAAATTAACTACCTGAAAACTGAGGCTAACATTAGGGTAAGTTTTCTAATATTTATTTGGGGAATGTTACATGCAAAAAAATGTTTCCATACACTACTGATTCTCATCTATCAGATGCTTCATAATCCAGGAAACTTCCAGATACCTTTAACGTAGTGGAGTGAATGAGGTGCAGTTACCTGGGGGGCTCCATACATATACAGCACAAGAGATTCGTGTTTTGGGATAACACACCACACTTTCTGCCATGGCTTGGACTTCTCGTTGTACTGGAGGAAGCTGCAGATAACACTGTTTCCTGAGACTTCTGCAGACTCGATCTATAGAGATAAAGAATCAGATATATAATGAGCATAACAGAGTATTGAAATATCAAAACTTTCTGATTGTTAATAATTTGTTTTTTTTATGTTGTCAGTGTACAAAATCTCCATGAAGTAAATAAGCTGATTAGCTAAATTACTCCCTGGAGTCTTGGTATCCTTTCCTCTAATTTATCTTGGTTGGAAGTCTACGCGTTTCCTCACCTCCAGGATTCCTCGCCTTTTCTCCTTCTCGTCGCTGTCTGTGCTGCCTCGAAATATATGGTAACAGTCTTTGCAAACTTTGTTCATTTTGTTACCATCGTATTCCAGCGGAGCTTTGTAGTCTGAACATTTCCAGCAAACCACCTGCAAGAAAGAGATGTTTAAATGCGCGAGCCCAGAGCTCGTCGTACTAATCTTTCACTGGACACCAAGTACAGAGCCGTCATCATTACATTGGGTGCAGAAAGTTTAACAAGAACTATAGGTTCAGCTGCTCACGCCACTGGCGTTACAGTATGGTGGCACTCGCAGAGTCTGCAATTATTTATATACAAGGTTACTGGTGTACGTACGTAGCCACACGCCCGGCAGTGGTGCCTCCGCCGTGTCAGAGCATTAAACTGCTCCTTGCATTTCATACACATGGTCACTTCATTGTCTCGAATCCATCTTGGTGCCCTCTTTCCAAGTTCAGCGCTCTAGAAATAAAATTGTAAATAAGTTAAAGGCTTTTCAGAGTTTCCAAAACTAAATACCTTTAAATATATATGGAATGTATCCAGAGAACTGGGCTTGGTTCTGTTCTGTATAATCCAATACAAGACATGTTTATCAGTATTGCTTCTTATTTCACAAAGATAGGGGCACCTCTCAAAAGCTCGTCACTCGAAGATGTTTGTTCAATAAAAAAAAGGTATCACTTTATACTGCAACTAGTAACTTGCCCGCCATAAATGACTGTGTCATATGTTGTGTTCAACGGTCTGCGCCCCCTCTGTCTCTCCCTCTCTGCGCCCCCTCTGTCGCCCCCTCTGTCTCTCCCTCTCTGCGCCCCCTCTGCCTCTCCCTCTCTGCGCCCCCTCTGCCTCTCCCTCTCTGCGCCCCCTCTGCCTCTCCCTCTCTGCGCCCCCTCTGCCTCTCCCTCTCTGCGCCCCCTCTGCCTCTCCCTCTCTGCGCCCCCTCTGTCTCTCCCTCTCTGCGCCCCCTCTGTCTCTCCCTCTCTGCGCCCCCTCTGTCTCTCCCTCTCTGCGCCCCCTCTGTCTCTCCCTCTCTGCCCCCCCTCTGTCTCTCCCTCTCTGCGCCCCCTCTGTCTCTCCCTCTCTGCGCCCCCTCTGTCGCCCCCTCTGTCTCTCCCTCTCTGCGCCCCCTCTGTCTCTCCCTCTCTGCGCCCCCTCTGTCTCTCCCTCTCTGCGCCCCCTCTGTCTCTCCCTCTCTGCGCCCCCTCTGTCTCTCCCTCTCTGCGCCCCCTCTGTCTCTCCCTCTGTCTCTCCCTCTCTGCGCCCCCTCTGTCTCTCCCTCTCTGCGCCCCCTCTGTCTCTCCCTCTCTGCGCCCCCTCTGTCTCTCCCTCTGTCTCTCCCTCTCTGCGCCCCCTCTGTCTCTCCCTCTCTGCGCCCCCTCTGTCTCTCCCTCTCTGCGCCCCCTCTGTCTCTCCCTCTCTGCGCCCCCTCTGTCTCTCCCTCTCTGCGCCCCCTCTGTCTCTCCCTCTCTGCGCCCCCTCTGTCTCTCCCTCTCTGCGCCCCCTCTGTCTCTCCCTCTCTGCGCCCCCTCTGTCTCTCCCTCTCTGCGCCCCCTCTGTCTCTCCCTCTCTGCGCCCCCTCTGTCGCCCCCCTCTGTCTCTCCCTCTCTGCGCCCCCTCTGTCGCCCCCTCTGTCTCTCCCTCTCTGCGCCCCCTCTGTCTCTCCCTCTCTGCGCCCCCTCTGTCTCTCCCTCTCTGCGCCCCCTCTGTCTCTCCCTCTCTGCGCCCCCTCTGTCTCTCCCTCTCTGCGCCCCCTCTGTCTCTCCCTCTCTGCGCCCCCTCTGTCTCTCCCTCTCTGCGCCCCCTCTGTCTCTCCCTCTCTGCGCCCCCTCTGTCTCTCCCTCTCTGCGCCCCCTCTGTCTCTCCCTCTCTGCGCCCCCTCTGTCTCTCCCTCTCTGCGCCCCCTCTGTCTCTCCCTCTCTGCGCCCCCTCTGTCTCTCCCTCTCTGCGCCCCCTCTGTCGCCCCCTCTGTCTCTCCCTCTCTGCGCCCCCTCTGCCTCTCCCTCTCTGCGCCCCCTCTGCCTCTCCCTCTCTGCGTCCCCTCTGTCTCTCCCTCTCTGCGCCCCCTCTGTCTCTCCCTCTCTGCGCCCCCTCTGTCTCTCCCTCTCTGCGCCCCCTCTGTCTCTCCCTCTCTGCGCCCCCTCTGTCTCTCCCTCTCTGCGCCCCCTCTGTCTCTCCCTCTCTGCGCCCCCTCTGTCTCTCCCTCTGTCTCTCCCTCTCTGTCTCTCCCTCTGTCTCTCCCTCTGTCTCTCCCTCTGTCTCTCCCTCTCTGCGCCCCCTCTGTCTCTCCCTCTCTGCGCCCCCTCTGTCTCTCCCTCTCTGCGCCCCCTCTGTCTCTCCCTCTCTGCGCCCCCTCTGTCTCTCCCTCTCTGCGCCCCCTCTGTCTCTCCCTCTCTGCGCGCCCTCTGTCTCTCCCTCTCTGCGCCCCCTCTGTCTCTCCCTCTCTGCGCCCCCTCTGTCTCTCCCTCTCTGCGCCCCCTCTGTCTCTCCCTCTCTGCGCCCCCTCTGTCTCTCCCTCTCTGCGCTCCCTCTGTCTCTCCCTCTCTGCGCCCCCTCTGTCTCTCCCTCTCTGCGCCCCCTCTGTCTCTCCCTCTCTGCGCCCCCTCTGTCGCCCCCCTCTGTCTCTCCCTCTCTGCGCCCCCTCTGTCGCCCCCTCTGTCTCTCCCTCTCTGCGCCCCCTCTGTCTCTCCCTCTCTGCGCCCCCTCTGTCTCTCCCTCTCTGCGCCCCCTCTGTCTCTCCCTCTCTGCGCCCCCCTCTGTCTCTCCCTCTCTGCGCCCCCCTCTGCCTCTCCCTCTCTGCGCCCCCTCTGCCTCTCCCTCTCTGCGCCCCCTCTGTCTCTCCCTCTGTCTCTCCCTCTCTGTCTCTCCCTCTGTCTCTCCCTCTGTCTCTCCCTCTGTCTCTCCCTCTCTGCGCCCCCTCTGTCTCTCCCTCTCTGCGCCCCCTCTGTCTCTCCCTCTCTGCGCCCCCTCTGTCTCTCCCTCTCTGCGCCCCCTCTGTCTCTCCCTCTCTGCGCCCCCTCTGTCTCTCCCTCTCTGCGCCCCCTCTGTCTCTCCCTCTCTGCGCCCCCTCTGTCTCTCCCTCTCTGCGCGCCCTCTGTCTCTCCCTCTCTGCGCCCCCTCTGTCTCTCCCTCTCTGCGCCCCCTCTGTCTCTCCCTCTCTGCGCCCCCTCTGTCTCTCCCTCTCTGCGCCCCCTCTGTCTCTCCCTCTCTGCGCCCCCTCTGTCTCTCCCTCTCTGCGCCCCCTCTGTCGCCCCCTCTGTCTCTCCCTCTCTGCGCCCCCTCTGTCGCCCCCTCTGTCTCTCCCTCTCTGCGCCCCCTCTGTCGCCCCCTCTGTCTCTCCCTCTCTGCGCCCCCTCTGTCTCTCCCTCTCTGCGCCCCCTCTGTCTCTCCCTCTCTGCGCCCCCTCTGTCTCTCCCTCTCTGCGCCCCCTCTGCCTCTCCCTCTCTGCGCCCCCTCTGTCTCTCCCTCTCTGCGCCCCCTCTGTCTCTCCCTCTCTGCGCCCCCCTCTGTCTCTCCCTCTCTGCGCCCCCTCTGTCTCTCCCTCTCTGCGCCCCCTCTGTCTCTCCCTCTCTGCGCCCCCTCTGTCTCTCCCTCTCTGCGCCCCCTCTGTCTCTCCCTCTCTGCGCCCCCTCTGTCTCTCCCTCTCTGCGCCCCCTCTGTCTCTCCCTCTGTCTCTCCCTCTCTGCGCCCCCTCTGTCTCTCCCTCTCTGCGCCCCCTCTGTCTCTCCCTCTCTGCGCCCCCTCTGTCTCTCCCTCTCTGCGCCCCCTCTGTCTCTCCCTCTCTGCGCCCCCTCTGTCTCTCCCTCTCTGCGCCCCCTCTGTCTCTCCCTCTCTGCGCCCCCTCTGTCTCTCCCTCTCTGCGCCCCCTCTGTCTCTCCCTCTCTGCGCCCCCTCTGTCTCTCCCTCTCTGCGCCCCCTCTGTCTCTCCCTCTCTGTGCCCCCTCTGTCTCTCCCCCTGTCTCTCCCTCTCTGCGTCCCCTCTGTCGCCCCCTCTGTCTCTCCCTCTCTGCGCCCCCTCTGTCTCTCCCTCTCTGCGCCCCCTCTGTCTCTCCCTCTCTGCGCCCCCTCTGTCTCTCCCTCTCTGCGCCCCCTCTGTCTCTCCCTCTCTGCGCCCCCTCTGTCTCTCCCTCTCTGCGCCCCCTCTGTCTCTCCCTCTCTGCGCCCCCTCTGTCTCTCCCTCTGTCTCTCCCTATCTGCGCCCCCTCTGTCTCTCCCTATCTGCGCCCCCTCTGTCTCTCCCTATCTGCGCCCCCTCTGTCTCTCCCTATCTGCGCCCCCTCTGTCTCTCCCTATCTGCGCCCCCTCTGTCTCTCCCTATCTGCGCCCCCTCTGTCTCTCCCTCTCTGTGCCCCCTCTGTCGCCCCCTCTGTCTCTCCCTCTCTGCGCCCCCTCTGTCTCTCCCTCTCTGCGCCCCCTCTGTCTCTCCCTCTCTGCGCCCCCTCTGTCTCTCCCTCTCTGCGCCCCCTCTGTCTCTCCCTCTCTGCGCCCCCTCTGTCTCTCCCTCTCTGCGCCCCCTCTGTCTCTCCCTCTCTGCGCCCCCTCTGTCTCTCCCTCTCTGCGCCCCCTCTGTCTCTCCCTCTCTGCGCCCCCTCTGTCTCTCCCTCTCTGCGCCCCCTCTGTCTCTCCCTCTCTGCGCCCCCTCTGTCTCTCCCTCTCTGCGCCCCCTCTGTCTCTCCCTCTCTGCGCCCCCTCTGTCTCTCCCTCTCTGCGCCCCCTCTGTCTCTCCCTCTGTCTCTCCCTCTCTGCGCCCCCTCTGTCTCTCCCTCTCTGCGCCCCCTCTGTCTCTCCCTCTCTGCGCCCCCTCTGTCTCTCCCTCTCTGCGCCCCCTCTGTCTCTCCCTCTCTGCGCCCCCTCTGTCTCTCCCTCTCTGCGCCCCCTCTGTCTCTCCCTCTCTGCGCCCCCTCTGTCTCTCCCTCTCTGCGCCCCCTCTGTCTCTCCCTCTCTGCGCCCCCTCTGTCTCTCCCTCTCTGCGCCCCCTCTGTCTCTCCCTCTCTGCGCCCCCTCTGTCTCTCCCTCTCTGCGCGCCCTCTGTCTCTCCCTCTCTGCGCGCCCTCTGTCTCTCCCTCTCTGCGCGCCCTCTGTCTCTCCCTCTTTGCGCGCCCTCTGTCTCTCCCTCTCTGCGCGCCCTCTGTCTCTCCCTCTTTGCGCGCCCTCTGTCTCTCCCTCTCTGCACGCCCTCTGTCTCTCCCTCTCTGCACGCCCTCTGTCTCTCCCTCTTTGCGCGCCCTCTGTCTCTCCCTCTCTGTGCCCCCTCTGTCTCCACCTCTCTGCGCGCCCTCTGTCTCTCTGCGCGCCCTCTGTCTCTCTGCGTCGTCTCTCTCTCTCTGTGCACTTTCTGTCTTTCTGGGTTCCGTCTCTCTCTCTCTGTGCTCCTTCTGTCTCTCTGTGTGTAGTCTCTCTCTCTCTGTGCACCCGCTGTCTCTCTGTGTGCTGTTTCTCTCTCTGTGTGCTGTTTCTCTCTCTCTCTGCACGCCCTCTCTCTCTCTCTCTCTCTCTGCGCGTCTGCACGCCCTCTCTCTCTCTCCTTTTCGCCCCCATGCCCCCCCTCCCTCCCTCTCCCTTTCTCTCTTCCCCTACCTCTATCCCTATCTCTCCTTCCCTCCCTCCCCTCCTTCCTCGTCACACCCCCCGCGCAGCGACGCCCATTCACTTATCTGCTGCAGTTCGGCGACTCACCGTCAGTGCCGGCAATCAGTATGTGGGTAGCGCCTGCGCATAACACATCGCACAGGTGTTGCATCTATTATAGGCGATACTCTGATCATATATATATATGTAAAAGCAGTATAATTGTTATATTAACCAGTGACCCATTATGTATTTTTCCTGTATGCTACATGATTAGAGTATCAACCTCCAGTTGAGCCGATTGCCTCCACCCTGGTAAGGTCAGCGAGGGGGAAGATGGTTTGGCTAAGAAACAGGTCTAAAGGGTTTTAAGAATAGTCTTATTAGATAAAAGGCCAAACATTATTAATTTGCTCCAAGGCAAACCATTTTAACACAGCAAGTCTCCAGCCCATGGATCACATTGCTTTATGTCTGAAAATTTAGCGCCATTTCTTGGAATTCTGAGCAGGAAATACGTTTTATACTCATTTTAAATGTGAACACAAATGTAGTATTTATTTACTGTACTCTGTATGGTGGAGGCTTCTAATACTCTCTTGCTCACCATAAGCTAAATGATGTTATCAATAAAACAAATATAAATCCGCACGTACTCAACACTACCACTAGAGGGAGTAATGAGTTGTAATTGTATTCGTGTTTTGCACAGCCGCTCACGCAGCGCCGCTTCCTCCATATGATGAAGCTGCGGCAGCGCTTGCTGCTATAGATAAGAAATAAATACTTCTCCACTTACAGGAACCTCAGCAGGTGCTTCCTCCAATTCTTTCGCTATAGCAATTTTGAAGGTTTCATTCCTTTGCTGGACTTCGGCAATTGTGTTCTGCAGAGCCTAGAAAAGGGAACAGAATATATTTTAGTCTTTCTTTGTACTTTTGTAGGTTCCCTAATATTTGTGCGTCTCAAAGTTTCCCAAGGTCAAGTCAAGATAAATGATGAAATAAAGTCCCTATGTTTGTTTGTTTGTTGGGCATAGAGTATTCAAACAGTGTGCAGCTTAAAGGCATATGTAAATTTCCTGGATTATGAAGCATCTGATAGAGGAGAATCAGTAGTGTATGAAAACATTTTTTTGTATAAAAAAATACCAACAACACCCCATGAAATCCCTGCTAAAATTAGCATGCATTTCATAATTAGTTTTGGCCAATCACAGGCAGCTATACATTTAAATACAATGTAACAACCAGTGATGGCAGCTTGTGCAGGAAGGAATCATGGGATATGAAGTCCGCCAGTACACGGAAGCAGGAAGAATCAGACACCGCTCTGAATCTGTTGCTCGTTTGAAGGCTAGTAAAGGGTTAAAATCCATACCCAAATGCAGTGTTTCTAATGGTAGGTATCAGGGGCCTATGTAACCAGCTCTGGGGGTGTGGAAAACAAGTTTTCTTTTTAAATCTGTATGTGTATAGAATGACTCTATGTAATGTGTGTCTGATATAAGCAGCGGGTGTTAGATTAGAGAGAGGGAAAAACAGGGAAACAAATATGCCTTTAAAATAAATAAAAAATAATATTTTTTCTTACTTTTGAATGTGTCAGTTTTCCCCTCAAACAAGGCTGCTTATCTCCACCTCCCTTGTCCCTATCAGAGGGCCAGCTCTGCTCGGAAGCTGGAATAAAAAAAAGTCTGACCAGTCAGACTCCGGTTTAGATAGAGCATATTCGGTAAAAGGGGTGGGGCTATACTGGCACACCCAAAAGACAGAGATGGCCACGCCCCCTGACTAGGCACAGGGTGGTGGAGAAAAATAGCTCTGCTTGAGAAGAAAACAGGCCCTTTAAAAAGTAAGAATAAATATTAATGTTATTTCTTTTAAATTGCATTCTCTTTTTAATAATCTCTGTCCAACAAACATATGAGTTTTACTTGTAAATGCACTACAGTGGTTTTTTAAAGAGACAGGCTCCCCTCATACCTCTGTCTCTGAGGACCAGCGTAAAATGTCTCAAGGACAAGCTGGTGATAACCACTATCCTGACGCAATAAGGTTTATTCCCAAAAAAACGTTTAGCCGCCCACAGTATACAGCAAGGCCTATAGTTACAGGAATTACATTTATTTCCCTCTTTTGTTTAAAATATTTAAACACATATTATTACACTCAAATACAATTACCTTAATCCATTCTTCTTTGTTTTGTTCAGAACTATAATTGAAACAAGACAGATATTAATTATAAGTGTAAAAAAAATGCAGACAACTTAAATATGTGATAGGAATGATTTTGTAATTGTTTAATAATTTTTATATAAGAACTAGCGACTTGCCTGTCAGAAATGACGGCAATAAAAATTGAAGCCTGGCAATGCTGTTGGCCACACAATGCGAGGCTCTCCCCCTCTAACTTGCGGGCCTCGCGATGAGTGCAGACAGACAAACGCTATCACCCCTGTGTCTCTTTGCCCCCCTCTCCCATCCCTTTTTCCCCCCTTATCTACCTCCCCCTTTTTCCCCCATTATCTCCCTCCCCCTTTTCCCCCACTTATCTCCCTCCCATTTGTCTCTTCTCCACCCTCTCCCTCCCCTGTGTCTCTTCTCCCCCCTCTCCCTCCCCTGTGTCTCTTCTCCCCCCTCTCCCTCCCCTGTGTCTCTTCCCCCTCTCTCCCTCCCCTGTGTCTCTTCCCCCTCTCTCCCTCCCCTGTGTCTCTTCCCCCTCTCTCCCTCCCCTGTGTCTCTTCCCCCTCTCTCCCTCCCCTGTGTCTCTTCCCCCTCTCTCCCTCCCCTGTGTCTCTTCCCCCTCTCTCCCTCCCCTGTGTATCTTCCCCCTCTCTCCCTCCCCTGTGTCTGTTTCCCCCACTACCCTCCCCAGCGTCTCTTCGCCCCCTCTCCCTCTCCTGTGTCTCTCCCCTCCCTCCCCTTTGTCTCAGCTCCCCCCTCTCCCTCCAATGTATCTTTCCCCCTCCATCCCCTTTGTCTCTTCCCCCTCTCTTCCTCCCATGTCTCTTCCCCCCAGTCCCCTACCCAGCGTCTCTTTCCCCCCTCCCTCCCCTGTGTCTTTCCCCCAGTCCCTTACCCAGCGTCTCTTCCCCCTCTCCCTCCCCTTTGTCGCTTTCCCCCCTCCCTCCCCTTTGTCTCTTTACCCCCTCCCTCCCCTTTGTCTCTTTCCCCCCCTCCCTCCCCTTTGTCTCTTTCCCCCCTCCCTCCCCTTTGTCTCTTTCCCCCCTCCCTCCCCTTTGTCTCTTTCTCCCCTCCCTCCCCTTTGTCTCTTTCCCCCCTCCCTCCCCTTTGTCTCTTTGCCCCCCTCTCTCTCCTCTCTCATTTGCGGGCTTGGCGGCATTAAAGCTGTCATTATTTTTCAAGCCCGCAAGACTTGAAGCTGAAATCATTATTGCTTCCAGCCTTCGGAGCTTGAAAAAAGTTACAGGTTTAACCCTGCCATTTTTTCAAGCCCGTAACTCGCCAGGAGGAGGCAGGGAGCCCATAAGTGAGGTTGATAGCTAATTTTCTATTAAATTGGCGTCTTCTGGCGGCCTCCAAGCGGTTTCCGAGTTACGGGCTTAAAAAAAAAGGGGGGCCTTTTTTTTCAAGCCTGTAACTCTTTTGTCGGTTGGAGCTTCTTTTGTGAGCCTTGCGATGAGCGCCTTTGGTGCTCATTGCATCCCCTCTACCTTACCGGCCTCACCTTTTGATCATTGCATCCCCTCTATCTTACAGGGCCTTGCTATGATCACCGTGGCACTCATTACATCCCCTCTACCCTTACCGGCCTTGCCTTGACGCTCATTGCAGTTCCTCAACCTTATGGGCCTCGCATTTGGCGCTACTTGCATCCCTTTTAACTTTCGGGCCTTGCGATGAGCGCTTCGGCACGCATCGCGAGGACTGCAATGAGCGCCTTTGGCGCGCTTTTGCAAGCCTGTAACTTTTAACAAAGTACTACCAACAAACTCGCAATTACAACAACTATAAATGTGATTAAACAACGTTGATTTCATATCAGTTTCTTTCATGAAAGAACTATTTGAAACTTTTTTTTGTTTCCTGCCAACTAAATACACAAAGTGTGAGTTTATACTACAGATATCACACCAGTGATTCATTAAAAGGATGTTGACTTTTTCTGGATTTTACTAAGTATATAATATAATGTGTATCAGGGGTTTAGGAACTGGGGGGGGGGGGGGGGGGGGGGGGGGACAAATCCACCCCGATTAAATGAATGGGGGACAAAAAGAATAGTTAAATTAAACAATCATGAGATTTAGCCATAGAGCAGTATGTCTTTCCCATGAAAGCTTTGACCCATAATATATATATATATATATATATATATATATATATATATATATATATATATTTTTTTTTTTTATATATAATGTTTAATTATATTGGGGTGTGCAGGGGCATTGAGAATTTAAACAAAGAACTTAAAATGGGGGTCCGCAGAGTAGAGTTGAATTACGTCCCATGCTGTGTATCCATTTACTTTTATGTACCGTACTTCAATTTTATTTCTAAGTGCTTATTAACTCAAATTGTCCCTGTATGGGTCTGACCACTGCAGCGTTTGCAGACAGACTATGTAGTGCTGATGTGCAGTGTAGTGTCCTAGCCTATCAGGGACCACATCTCAGCAGCATGCTGCAGAGAGATGGTCACTGATTGGTTAGTATGAGACACAGCAGAACAAGTATAGCAGAGTCTCTGCATGCATACATTGCAGGGGGCAGACCCATACAGGGACTGTTTGTTTGATTTTAGGCAGTAACACAGAGCACTTCTTAATAAAATGAAATACATAAAACTAAAATATATACACAGGGATATTATATACCTAGTAAAATCCAAGAACCTTCCATGTCCCTTTAATACATTCTTCTCATAAACAAAAAGTTTAAAGTCTATTGTCCATATGTTTGGAGTTATGCAATGTCAGTATAATAGGAAAGTCTGTAAGCGTCCATAGAAAAAAAGATAGAAGTTAATAAAGTTAGTAAAATATAAAAAAGACAGAGTATATTTGAATTAGTCTATACAACTCAATGGCATCTGACCATACCTGGCCTGCAGCTCCAGCGTCCGCTCTGTCCCAGATATTTGGAAGGTGTGCGGATAATCCTCATTTTGAGTCTCTAAAACTTTCATCCGTTCCAACCCGATCCTTGTACGGACAGAGTACTTGGTCCCAACCAGGCTAAATTTAGGCACACAATACAGCAGCATGTTGTTGAACTAGAAAATAGTCAAATAAGACTGTAAGCAGAAGGAGGACCTAATCTTTATAAAATTCCCCCAAAAACTTCAGGTCGGGTGGAATTTTACACTGTTGCGAAGAATCTGAGCATGTGCAGACATCAGGCAACACAATAATAAGTGTAATCATAGCCAATTGCTTCCTGGGATCTAGCAATCACCTTTATACTGAAAATGATGCATGCTGACCTGTTATACAAGTGGCTTTACATATAATAAAAGTAGTACAATCATACACAGGGCCAGATTTACATCTCCAGCGCCCCTAGGCACAGCAGCTTCCTCTCTCTTGTAACTCTCTAGTGGCGAGTCTGTGAACCGCAGTAATTCTTTTTATTTTGCCAAGGAACATTTTGAAGCGTCCCCATGCGTCTGCCTAGTTGGCTTAATGATAAACCTGGTCATAATCATACAATACAGTACATATAGTGAGGTTCAAGTAGGTTTATGACAATGTGAAATGGACCACCGGATGGATCGAGGGTATATCACATCATGCAAAGGGGTAAACGGTATGGCACAGGTGGAAGTTTGATAGTGTCAAGGTAGGAGATGGGCCGATGGTAATTAGATAGGAATGCCATTGTTACAGTGTAATGGCTATCTCAGTGGTCCAGCTATGGGAGGTCTTGAGTTTGAATACCTAAATTCTCACTAATTTCGTTCCCACTCTTTACTTCCATGTCTTGAAAAGGATATTAAAAAAACAGACACAATTCAAAGGAGATTGACAATTCAATTAAGATTTTCTTTGTCTGCCTTCAATCTTTCCCACATCAGAGCCTCTCTAGGGAATCCCGTCTTCTCATAATATGGACAAACATTTTTGAGCTTTGGCCTCCTGATCAATCATTCCAGTGAACAGTTTGTCTTGATTTCCTTTAGCATTGATTGATTGGATCTTCCCACAGACTCTAAGCAGTTTTCTCTCGTTTAATTAAGCCAAACTTTTAGGTAGATAAGATAGGTAGACTAGATGAACCCTTTGGTTCTTACCAGCAGTCAAAATGTAAATTTTTGTCTTTACAGGTTAATTAAATGTATGCTATGAAATGGTAGTGTAGGAGGAATAAGAAGTGAAAGTGAGATTAGGCTCATGGTGTGAATGAAACCTAGAACTGAAAAGAAATTGGAGTGAACTGAGCATCATGGTAAATACATGGACAATACTGTAACTCTGCTAGGTATGGTGGAGTAAGGTGATGTAGAGACAAATATTTGGAGGTAACAGTAGTAGTTGGGAATACATTGAACTTGAACATGGAGTGGAGGTATGGGCGGAGTAGACTTAGTAAGATGGATGCCAAAAACAATGGGATTTGATGAGACTGAATGAGTGTGTGGGCTTATAAGCAGAGAAAGTAGAAGCTGAAGAAGTCCATGTGGAAAAAATAAATAGGAGTGACTCAGGAGACAGAAGTTTGTAAATCTTTTAGCGCTGCAATCCACATTTGAGGAGAAATAGTGAGGTACAGATGGGGTGCAATGATGACACCACGATTACATGTGATGGGCAATAGTAATTTCAGAAAAAAAAGCAACAAAAATACAGTAGATTGAACTTCAAAGATAATTTTAAAAATATTGTAATGAGGGTGCTATTATCATAACTGGAAATAAAGAAAAATATTGTGACATCTACATGTCTCAAGAAGGACAGTAAACCTGTTTTCCATAGAATATCTCAATAAGTTGTACTTCCACTGCTGAGAAGAATTCTGGGTAAGGACATGCAAATGAGACTCAAAATGTACCACTCTTTGTCTCTAGCCCACTTAACATGGGATCTTTTTAGGTTTAGATGTGCTGCTCTCAGATAGGCTTCAGAACAATGTCTTGGATCAGGGTACATTGCCAGAAACCCATTCAAAGATGGCAGTTTCATTCTTATTAGGTTTATCAGTGCAGGGAGAATTCAGTCCAGTATGTTATGTATATACAATAAAGAAAAAACGTCTAAAGCCTGCCTGGCTCCAAAGGCACTCATTGCACTCATTGCAAACAGCATTGCCAGCCTTACAATTTTTCCCCGTCATTTTTGACGAGCAATTTCCTAGTTTTATAATAATGTTAGGATTTTAATAGAGAATATTCATTTTATTTATAAAGCACAGAAGACCATATTTTGAGATAGTTACAGAATCAATCAATACACCAGAGAAAAAGGCTGTGTTGTCCCTTCTCTGAAGAGCTTTAATCCTAGTTGAAACTTTAATTGACTGAAATATATTTAAATCAACATTTCCCGCGGGTATAATTACTTGACGTTATTGCAGGAAATGTTATTTAAAACTTAACAAACTGATCTGTGATTCATTTCTTTTCAGTACTCCATCCCTTCAGGCTACACACAATTATATGTATATTTAATGGGACTATAATGCTAAATGTTGTTTTATGGATATGTGCACCGTTGTGATTATATTGTCTTGTTGTAGTCCGACTCACACTGTTTTCCTACCAATAAAACGAACATTAAAGCAAAAAATTACTTTGCATGGACTGACAGATCTGTAGAATTGATGCCTTCACATTTTGTTGGAGAAAACTGCTTAATGTCCCTTGGACTGCAAAAAGATCCAATCAATCAATACTATAGGAAATGAAGACAAAATGTTCACTGGAAGGTTTGATCACGTGGCTGAACACACGGTTTCATCCTTTGGGAACTCATTATTCTGAGCAAGGCACATTAGGATTCCATACAATTTCACAATATCTTGTTCACATTTCCTTAGTAAAATAAAAGATTAAACCACTGCTTTAATGCAATTTAGAAAACAGGACAATTACAAGACTTACTAAAAAGAGGTATCTCTCCTGGGCCGAAGTGTTCCGGGCAGCTAGTTTCAGGATCTGTCCTTCCTTAATTAGCTCGTTAGAAGGATTGACAATATCTTCTTCTTCTCCCAACATTTCATACACAACAAGAAGCTTCTTCAGATTTTCCTGAAAGGATAAAAATCAGTGTCTGATTGGCTAGGATTTACCTGCGTGGCTATTCAGCCAAATTCACATGGACTCCAACCGGCTCCATTACCTAGCACACAGGTCAGGTTTAAAGGGATATGGGTGTCACTAGGTGTATAATAACCCTGTGTAACTATTTACTTTTATGTGCTTTTATTGCCTAAAATCATACAAATAGTCCCTGTATGGGTCTGCCCACTGCAGCATATGCAGGCACAGACTTTGTAGGGATGGATGTAGTATAGTGTCCTAGCCTATCAGGGATCACATCTCAGCAGCATGTTACTGTGAGATGGTCGCTGAATGGTTAGTATGAGACACAGCACAGCAAGTACAGCAGAGTCTGTAACGGTGAGATGCAGAGGGCAGACCCAAACAGGGACTATTTGTTTGATTTTAGGCAGTAAAAATAGAGCTTATAAGCACTTTTTAATAACATAAAGTACATAAAAGTAAATAAATACACAGGGATATTATATATCAAGTAACATCCAGAAAACTTCCATATCCCATGAAGAAAATCCATGTTTGATCACAGGGGTCTGTCATTTTGAGTCACATTATTGGATTTTATTTCTCAAATAAATACTTTAAACGTTTTTGTGCCATCTAATTATTGTGGACATAATTAAAAAAATACTAGAAGCTGACATCCTGGTAGATTATTGGCTGAAACTCTAATAACATCGTCTTGCTAAACATGATGCAAACACAAAGTTCACTGCTTCACTTCAAGGGCTTATAAAACAGGAGCTTAGTCCTTGAAGCCAGCAGCTAGCCAGTCTGTCATCATCTACTCATAACATATCAAAAATGCATTTAAATTTTTTTAGTTACATTGGCAATATATTGTTAAACCCAAATAATCTATTTATTTATAATCACTCATCGATATTAGAAATACTGAATTTGCCACCCCCTGGGGATAATACAACAAATCTACACAAGGTCTCACCATCTTCCGGATCGCAGTATTTGAGTGACTTGCAGCTGTAGAAATAATTTCCAGAGACTCTACAAGAAGAGCAAGAAACACCATTATAAAGAGTTTCCAGTGCAACGTCCCAATAAAAATAGAAGTTATCAAATAAAGGTTAAATGGTTATGGAAATGTCGTCTTAGAATGAAACCTTTTTATAGGCCGACTAACTACTTATTAATTACTATCAAACTGTGGACACCAGTGGCAGAGCTAGTGAATGGAAGGCCCCTGTGCAAAAAAAAAAAAAATGGGCTGGGGCAGCCGAGTCACTACACTACAGAAATAATAAAAAAAAAAAAAAAAATGGCACAGGCCCCCCACCCCTGAGTAGGGCCCCTGTGCATTACACTGGTGGTAGTTCCTTCCCTGATGGACACTAATATTTGGAATTAAGAATTCAGAATGGCCGTTTGCTCCACCCTGTGTGCACTATGAAAATGTTTGAAGAGGAAGAGTTAAAAGGTTATGTTTTATTACTGTGTTTGTGTGTGGACTCAAATAGAACAATAAAATATATCTGTTTGCTTATTTTGGATCTTGCGTGTTTCACTAGCGCAACCGATCTCCCGAGTAATAAGTGCTGTACAGCCCTCCCACTTGTCTATCACAGGCTCTGTCCACTTAAGGTGGATTATTACAGTTACCTTTACAACAATGATATACAAGCAGAAAGACTATTATAAGAGATCATAATGGGGGACCTGTCGGGGGTGGGGGGTAAGAGATCATAATGGAGGCCTGTGGGGGTGGTGGGTAGGAGATCATAATGGGGGCCTGTGGGGGGTAGGAGATCATAATGGAGGCCTGTGGGGGGTAGGAGATCATAATGGGGGCCTGTGGGGGGTAGGAGATCATAATGGGGGACCTTGGGATGGGGGGTTTCCACACCCCCAGTTCCCCCACGGTGATCTCCTACCCCCCTCAGGTTCCCCATTATGATCTCCTACCCCACCCCCCACAGGTCCCCCAGTGCTGGCAGCACTCATGCAGGCCCACACCAAACATATACACACACGTCTATATGTGTATATATGTTTTCTATAATATATTGTCTTGATTCCCCTTATATGCATTTACCTGATGATGTTAGATGCTGCCTCCACTCTCTCTGCATCTGTGTACAATCAAACTGAGGGTTTCAACTCATATCAGTGTTCTTGTTCTCTTTGTGCCTTATCCGTTTATCTGTCATTTAGGGATTATTTCAACTACATTTCCTCAGTATGGATGTATACTTTAGGTGGTGAGAGTGTCATGGTCTGGGCCTGCATGAGTGCTGCCGGCACTGGGGAGCTACAGTTCATTGAGGGAACCATGAATGCCAACATGTACTGTGACATACTGAAGAAGAGCATGATCTCCTCCCTTCAGAGACTGGGCCGCAGGGCAGTATTCCAACATGATAACGACCCCAAACACACCTCCAAGACGACCACTGCCCTGCTAAAGAAGCTGAAGGTAAAGGTGATGGACTGGCCAAGCATGTCACCAGACCTAAACCCTATTAAGCATCTGTGGGGCATCCTCACACGGAAGGTGGGGGAGTGCAAGGTCTCTAACATCCACCAGCTCTGTGATGTCATCATGGAGGAGTGGAAGAGGACTCCAGTGGCAACCTGTGAAGCTCTAGTGACCTCCATGCCCATGAGGGTGAAGGCAGTGCTGGAAAATAATGGTGGCGACACAAAATATTGACACTTTGGGCCCACTTTGGACATTTCCACTTAGGGGTGTACTCACTTTTGTTGCCAACGGTTTAGACATTAATGGCTGTGTGTGGAGTTATTTTAAGGGGGCAGCACATTTACACTGTTATACAGGCTGTACACTTACTACTTCACATTGTAGCAGAGGGGCATTTCTTCAGTGTTGTCACATGAAAATATATAATAAAATATTTAGGGGTGTACTGACTTGTGTGTGATACTGAATCTATCTCACTTGATATCTATCTATTTTAACACATATATCAGAAGATGAAGGTTCCCTGTAAGCTGCTCATTTAATACCCTCAGTATATACGCACTTTCTGCGTCCCTGCGGTCCAGCGAGTTTTGGGGCAGTTTGCGCAGATAATCCTTCAGCAGCATCTCGTATCTCGGGATCCGCTGCACCGGCTCCAACATGTGATGCTGCAGCGTCAGGCTCCCGCACTTCCCCTCTTTCTGTAACAAACATGATTTTTTTAAGCAAATCTAAAATACTGAATACTAAAACAATCATTACCATCAGCAAATGAAATAGTCATTACACGTAGGCTTCTCCAAACAGGGTAAGCCATATTTACACAAACATCTTTAGCTAATGATATAAGCTTGTGCCTGAAAATTTGGCACTTCCTGCCGCAATCACAGAAGGATACTAAAGAACCAATAAAAAGTATGGATACCTGCAGTTAAAAGCTATTAAAAAGCTAATTAATAATTTCTTAATTACTGGAATAATAGGTTCCTTTTGCATATGGCTTCTGTGATATGAATAGAGGCTGGTTGTCAGTGGTGGAGCTTCAGAATAACGGGCTCTGGTGCAAAAAAATAAAAATTGGGCCCCTGCAGGTGCCAGCTCCCTCAGCGCAATCTTCTGCCCCACCGTCTGCGACATTTGCAAAATACCCCTTCCTAAAGCAGCTCTTTTCCCAGCCAGTAGCCCTTCTTGATGTTCTTTCAAACCTCCAAGACCCTTAGCAAAGCAGCTCTCTTCTGCTCAAGACCCTTTCCTCAGCCAATGGCCCCTCTTAATACCCCCAAGATTCCGTCCCAATTCAGCTCTCTTCCCCTCAAGACCCACTCCACAAATCACTGGAACCTCTTAATACCCCTCAAAACTCCTTCCCAAAGCAGATTGCTTCCCTTCAAGACCCCCTCTCCCAGCCACCTCCCTCTCTAAAACCCCCTTCCCCTCCCCTTAGCTTCCTTTCTTCTCATTTTCCCTCCATGACCCTTACCAGTGAAAAAGAAAAAGTAGGACAGTGTAGGGGCCCCCAGATGAGGGCCCCAGTGCATTACACCGCCTTCATCAGCAGTAGCTCCACCCCTGCTGGCTATTCACATTTGTTGACATTTGAGAATCTGCATACAATAGCAAGCAATTACTCCAGGATCAATTCAACCATAACAAGGTAATTAGGAACTGATAAGAAGGCCAGTCTGGTGGGAAGATCTCTTGATCTGAGTAAAAACCAAAATGGACTAAAATCAGAACCGTTTTTCTATTTCTACTGAACATTGATCAACAACTTCTAGTTGTAAATATTTATATTTTTGTTTATACTTTATTATCCTACGAATTGGGAACATTGTTACAAGTGTATGTAATGATGAACCTCAGCCAGTAGGTGTCACTGTTTAAATAAACTCAATGATATACAGTAGACTGAACTGTAGAGGGGCCAGATGTACTAAAAGGTTAAGTGCTGAAGATCCTATTCATTCCTATAATATCCAATGGGACAGACATACTAAGATACAACATTTCAATAATCTCCCCAAGATTTGGCTAAAATAACATTCATACCGGCAGCCACTTGGTCACCTTTCAAGATTCTTATTTACCTGAATTTCGTCTATAACATTTTTGAACTGGGTGGATCTCTCCCTCCAGATCTTCACATTCTCCATGGCATTGTCAAAGTTTTTCACATACTCTGCATACATCTTCAAGAAAGGGGCCAACTTCTGCAGTATGTCTCCTATCCTCGGGCTGACTGACCTGGAACATAGCAAAGAGTTGTTGTCAATGCAGTTAAAATGGGTAAAAAACTATATATTTAAAAAAAACGGGATTAATCATCTCTCTCAGTGGGGTGATCAACCACATGATCAAAATAATAATAAAGTTCTAGAAAACACGAATAAGATCTTATAAACAGTAGAAATCTATTAATTGGTCATGGACTTGTGGCAGGGGTGGAGCTAACAGTAGTGCAATGCATCGGGGCCCTCCACTAGGGGCCCCAGTGCTGTGTATTTTTTTTTGCATTTTTTTTTTGTAGTGTAGGGGCCCTTCCCGGCCAAATCCGGCACGGCCCTCGACCCCCCAGCTGTAAATGTAAAAGAGGCAACAGTGTGGAGCAGTTCAGCACAATGGGGATGTGCATCAGGGAAGAGGCGAGAGAGCAAGGGCTGAATGACAGCAAAGTACAGGGGGGTGGGTTCTGTGAGGGGGGAGCAAATGAGACAGGGATGGGTGCTATGAGAGGCGGGTGCAGAGAGGGGTTGGGAAGGGATGAGAAGGGATGGCTGCTGACAAGGACTGGGTGCTATGTAGCGATGGAGGCTAAGAGGGACTGGCTGCTATGTAGAGATAGTATATGTAGAGGATGTGGCAGAAAGGTGGAGCTCTGCTGCAGGCAGAGGAGCTACATGCAGGCAGATGGTAGGGGAAGGGAGCAGCTATGGAAATTGCTCTTAGGGGCAGCAGCTATGGAAAAAGGTCTCAAAGCTGGGTGCTGTTATGGGAAGGGGTCTTTGGGAGATGGTACCACAGGGAGGAGCCAGCACAAAAAACAATTTACCCCCCCCCCAAATGTTTTGCACATGCACTAGCTCTGCAGCTATTGTGAGTTATCACACCCTTCTGTGAGAGATAATTAACCAGGTGATATAAACTCATTAGGACTTTTTCATGTAATTTATGCATAAAATACCCAATTTTCAAGCTCAGTTATCTAACACTTCCACTCAAAATTATTACCACCATCCTAACACTTACATGCGAGACCAATAACCAGTTAACAGATTTATAAAACGAAACGCAAACACAAAACTTGCAATTGTATAAAATGACCACTCTGGGGATGTGATGATGAAGCAATGCAATAAATAAAATGAATGTTGGGAGTGTAGGTGCGGTCACCATTAAATGCGTCTTCTGGGACTCTGGGATTTTTGGCCGGACAGACACAGATGTCCCGCCCTGTACATAAATCTGCTGATAGGGGCAACATCCATGTTTATATTATTGGGTGGCTCAATCAAAATAGGATGTGCACCCATTAGGTATATTATATGAATTAAAATGTAAAATTGATATTTTGATCTGCTGCCTGATCAAAATATGTCTTAGTAAGTCATGACAGTGCTGCAAAGCTGCATTTCCACAAAGCCACAAAAATGCAAAAAACAACTCAATGACAGCTAAGGCGTATTCTGTGGACAAATATGTGAGCGCCATGTCTCTTTCACACTATACATGACTTAAATACGGAGCACAAGGTGTGTTCTACTTGTTAACCCATTACTCACCATTCTTCCATTCGCTTCTCGAGCTCGATTAGCAGGAACTGACTGTGAAAGCTGTGTATCGATGAGATGTTGGAGAATATTTTATTCACCGCTTCTACTGGAAAGGATCCTTGTTTGGCTTCGTTCAATAGAGCGTTATTAAATGTCTGGAATGTAAAAAAAAAAGGAAAGTAATCCAACTTTATCCGGACAAGAGGAAAAATTCATAGACATTATAGATAGAGGCTGTGGGGACTCCATGGAGGCCAGTAGCCTCTAGCACCAAGACTGGATGGGAATGGGTCAGAGCGTCTTATTGTGGTCTACTGACCCCGATGGATAATGCATGCACTCCATTAAAGAACCAGGAGGGTTGTTTTCATTTCTGCAAGAGCAGGGCTTGCACGTATTGTTACCATCTGCCTGCTTTTGTACATGGACTGACAAGTGTAGAGGTTTAAATGCAAAAACCTCCAAGGACTTAACAAACCCTTCACCTTTCTTCCATCTCCCCACCCGTTCTTCCAGGCTCCAAGAAGTTGCCTTCAGGCTCCAAGCAATCAGAATTTGCTCAAGACACACAAAATGTAAACTTTCTATACACACACAGAAACTTATTATAACATATGTTCTTCATGGCTTACAGAGTTGTGAACGTTGTAAATGTGTCACATGCTTCACAAACCTGAGATCTTTGTGAGTGCAGGGGGCAGACCCATACAGGGACTATTTGCCTGATTTTAGGCAGTAAAACAAAGCTTATAAGCACTTCATAATAAAATAATGTACATAAAAGTAAATCCATACACAGTGATATTATATTCCTAGTAACACCCAGGAACCTTCCAATATCCCTTTAATTTAAGGTAAATCAATGTTCTGTACCTGTAGGAGGCCCAGCCGCGTCACGTACGCCCTCTCCGTCTGTAGGAGCTCGTTGGCGATATTGTGAAGCTTCTGTTCATTTGTCTCCTAAAAAACAGGAATTGCTGATTAATTAGCAGATGAAAGTGACATTGATCTTCTGTGAGTGACATTAATGAGATCCTGAGCTTTCATTACCCACATGAAACAGAGACATCTCAAAGACGCTTCCTAATTAAGAGATCGCTGACATTTGCTTTGCGCTGCTAAGGACAACGGTGAGACCCCAGGAAATAAACTTGTTTAGGATGGATTTCTGGTGCTATCTCCGACAAGCTTTTTAAAGAGCATTAAGAACTAGCTGTTTTTCTCTACAGTAAATCATTTCTGAAATATTTAGAATTTAGTATGTGGGAGGGAGAGGGAGAGAGAGAGGGAGGGAGAGAGAGCGAGAGAGAGATGAAGAGAGAGGAGAGAGAGGGAGGGAGGGGGAAAAGGATGGAGAGAAAGAGAAAAAAAGACAGAGAGAAAGGAGAGAGAAGACAGAGAGAAAGGAGAGAGAAGACAGAGAGAGAGGAGGCATATGGAGAGAGAGAGGAGGCAGATGGAGAGAGAGAGGAGGCAGAGAGATGGAGGAAGAGGGAGAAAGGGCAGTGACAGAGAGGGGGAGGCAGAGAGAAAGGAGAGATATGAGACAAAGGGAAGGGAGAGAGAGAGAGAAGGGAGAGATAAGAGTGAGGAAGAGAGAGAGTGAGACGGAGAGAGAAAAAGGATAAAGAGAGAAAGGAGGTAGAGAGAGGAATGAGAGAGATGCAGCGGGATAGATAGAGATGGAGAGAGAGGAGACGGAGGGAGGGAGGGAGAGAGAGGAGACGGAGGGAGGGAGGGAGAGAGAGGAGACGGAGGGAGGGAGGGAGAGAGAGAGAAGACGGAGGGAGGGAGGGAGAGAGAGGAGAGGGAGGGAGGGAGAGAGAGGAGAGGGAGGGAGGGAGAGAGAGGAGACGGAGGGAGGGAGAGAGAGAGAGGAGACGGAGGGAGGGAGAGAGAGGAGACGGAGGGAGGGAGAGAGAGAGAGGAGAGGGAGGGAGGGAGGGAGAGAGAGGAGACGGAGGGAGGGAGGGAGAGAGAGGAGAGGGAGGGAGGGAGGGAGAGAGAGGAGAGGGAGGGAGGGAGAGAGAGGAGACGGAGGGAGGGAGAGAGAGAGAGGAGACAGAGGGAGGGAGAGAGAGGAGACAGAGGGAGGGAGAGAGAGAGAGGAGACGGAGGGAGGGAGAGAGATGAGACAGAAGGAGGGAGAGAGATGAGACAGAAGGAGTGATATCGAAGAGACAGAAGGAGGGATATCGAAGAGACAGAAGGAGGGAGAGAGAGGAGACAGAAGGAGGGATATCGAGGAGACAGAAGGAGGGAGAGAGAGGAGAGCGAGATAGAGAGTGCAGAGAGAGGGAGAGAGAGATAGAGAGAGAAAAAGGAGAGACGGAGAGAGGAGACCGATGGAGGGAGTGAGAGACTGAGAGGGAGGGAGAGATATAGAGAGAGAGAAAATGATAGCGAGGGATAGAAAGAGAGAGAGGGAGACAGAGAGAGAGAAAGAAAGAAAGAGGAAGAAGGAGAGAGAAAGAGAGAAAAACGAGAGAGGGGGGTAGAGAGAGAGAAAGATAGAGGGGGGAGAGAGAGAGGATGGAGGGAGATGGGGATAGAGAGAAGAGGGAGAGACAGAGGGAGGATAAAGAGAGAGAGATGAGGAAGGAAGAAGAGATGGAGAGAGAGAAAATGATAGAGAGGGAGAGTGAGAGAAAGAATAGAGATAGAATGAATGAGAGAGAGAGAATGAGAAGAAGGGAGAATGGTTGGAAAAAGATAGGGATATATATGAGGAGACCAATTTTTTTTTCCTGTGCCGTGCCCCCTTTCGTGCCAACATTATATATACTAGCTACTTGCCCGTCAAAAATTTTAAGCCTGGCAATGCTGTTTCCCACACAATGTGAGCATTTTCGGCGCTCATTGCGAGCCTCTCCTCCCGCGTACTTTACAGGCCTCGCAATGTCTTTGCCGGTTTTGGCAAGCCGTAACTTTCCTGCTTTGCAATGATCACCTTCATCGCCCCTCTACTTTACGGTCCTTGGCGCTCATTGCAAGCGTCGTCCAACCCGCAACTTTTGTGCTTTGCAATGATCACATTCGGCGCTCATGGCGATCCTCCTTCCCCCGTGTAGTTTAGGGGCCTCACGATGAGTGTTACTGACTTGGGTTAAGTGTTACTGACTTGGGTTAAGTGTTACTGACTTGGGTTAAGTGTTACTGACTTGGGTTAAGTGTTACTGGCTCGGGGCTCTTTTTTACTGCCTTCGGCTTCATTTTCATCCTGTTACATTTTTTTTGGCTGCCATTTTTTTTCTTGCTTAGGCGTTTTTCTATTGTGATAAAATGCCAAATATGGCTCAAATTAACTTGCAACCTCACTCCCTGGCTCCCTCCCCCTGTGCCATGCGTGAGTGTGTAAGTTAATTTGAGGCATATTTGGTGTTTTTTGCTGGTCTTTGCAGTTCCGTGGTTCGGCCGTTAAATTCGGAATTTAGTACAGCCCCGCAACTGCGGGTCTCTGTTTGCGAGGCCCGCAGTTGCATCTATGGGCTTCGGTCCTAAGTCCTACGGGCCTCAGGATGAGAGCCTGCTGCACTCATCGCGAGCCCTGCAATGAGCGCGAGGACCGCAACATTCCTAAGCGTTACAAACGGCCCGTAATTACCACAACTATATATGTGATGTATATATAATGTTGGCGGAACCGGGAGGGCCCAGCACAGAAACCATTTGGTACTCCATATGGAGGGGGGCGCCAAGCTTGGGGACAGCCCCGGTGGGGGAAGGTCTACGCCACTAAAGAGGGGTCGAAATGCCGGATAACATTGGGGGTCTTTAATTTCACCACTACAGAGACAGACAAGCAGACTACAATCCTAATTAACACATCAAAGCAGCTAATTAATATGCATGAACTGCTCATTTGCATATCAATGCAACCACAACAACATGGAATTTCTCAGGATTGATTCACTTTATAAACAAATGGATAACACAACATATTTTTCATGCTCTCATAAGTTTGTGGTGACCGAGTACCTTTAATTACTGACCAGGGAATTTAATTCCTATCATTTTAATGGTACATCATGCTCATAAAATCTGGATACATTTTTGTTAATTAATAACAAACCGTACTTTCCAATAATAGTCAACCACAGTAGCACAAAATAACTCAACTGAATATCTTTGACTTTACAGAGGTCAAAAACATGTACCGTATATAGAAAAATTTATTTTTATGCCATTTGAAGCTTTTAGAAAAAGGGTGCACAAGTTCGATCCTGGAGGGCCACACACAGGCCTGGATTTGATGATATCCCTGCTGCGCACAGGTGAGTCAATCACTTCTCCAGTCATCCTATTTGACTCACCTGTGCACAGAAGGGATATCTTCAAATCCAGGCCTGTGTGTGACTCTCCAGGACCCCTGCTCTACAATATCCCACCCTCTATGGAATCAGCAAAACCATGCAAGACCTAGACAAGTGTACACACAATGGTGGGTATATGTGCTGCACATTCCAGTAGAGTTTGTAAAAGATGGGAGGAGCTTCAGCCTAAACATCAGAAGAAAACCAGCTATATTCAGTGTATATGTTCTCAAATAAGGTCTATCCTGCCCATGGGCTATTGGCTGTGACTGATAGCTCAGGTTACACTGCACTGAACAGTTAACCCATAGTTTTCTTGTTTTAGGTGAGTACCAGGATTCCATGCCTACAAAGATAGCTGTGGTGTGTTTGTTTGTTTGGATCACTGCATTGAGCAATAATCTCCTATGCTGGTCTGCATTGCTCAAATGCCAGGGAGAGGATGAGAGCAGAAACATGCATTTTCTGGAAAAAATAAACACATTAAAGGGTCTGTTCCCTTCAAAGTGGTAATCTAAGCAGTCTGACAAAACTCTTACCATTGACTTGAATGTGGGACACACCCCTGCAACCTGATTGGTTACAGTAATGCAGCACACAGTAAAGTTGTAGACACGGGCCAAGCTGTGGCAGTCACACACATAAACACAGATTTTTTTTTATTCTATTTCTCAGTGAAAAATAATTTTCAAAAATTCAAAAAGTATTTAAACATGCTTTTATGAGATCTTTACAGTGATGTGGTTCAAATTACGCTGAATTAAGTGGACCTTTAAAAGTATTAGATCATTACTAGACCATCACAGCTAACTCTCTATATTGGGGGCTTCTCACGCTCCTTTTCAAAAACCAAGTTAGTGCATTTTTTCCCCGATCAGTACCTTGGAATAAACATGATTTGGGTATTTGTAGGAGTTGCTGCATACACCTAATAACTTTTCATTCACGGTTACGCATAATAAATCATTATACATCACCAAATGCACACTAATTGGATTTACCTTCTACATCGATTGTCTCCCCAAAAAAATTAAACATTTGAGACACTGATTGACCCAACTATACCCAAACAACATATCCTTAAGCTGTAGCCTGATGTTGGCCCTTAAGATTTGGCACTGTACAATCCTTTTTACATACTTTATTACAAGGTTGGTCAATGAAGGTCTTAAACACAGGTCAGTATTTTCTTGCTGTACACAGATACTGTAAGTCATTCCAAATTAAGATGAAGCAATTGACTCAACGGTGCAAAGAAGTGAAATCCACATATCCAGATCCAGAACTTCCACAAGCGCCACCTTTTATAATTCACTTTTTTGAAGAACTTCAGTTGATCAGGGATTATTATAATCATCATCATCATCATCATCATCATCATCATCATCATCATCATCATCATCATCATCCCTTTATCCTTTCTTTGTAACGCACCAACAAAGCCCCCTCATGCTATTTCCTATATAGCAAAATTACACAATTTTTACGAGCAAAGTAAATCTCCCTTGCTATGTTAAACACTCATCCCAGAAACATTGCGAGAGATCCGCTACAAGTGGCTGTGGCAATCCGGAGCCAGAAAGTACAGCAAACTTTTCCATGGATTTTTTGCACTGACAATAGATTATGAGTTACTCAGACTAACACCAAACCCCTATGCTAATAAGACTTTACAGATTAAACCAGGCCAATGCCATAACTACAAAAAAGAAATGATTACGGGTACCAAAGACCATTAGAGAAAAAAGGGATGGGGACTGAGATCGTGGGGTAACGTTGCTAGTGATGCTGGACCCAATTATTACCACTGGAATACACATCATCATTCTCAGTGATACCCAGTGGATCTAGATCCCGAAAACAACAGGGAACATAACCCAATATCCACAATGAGCTTGGGTCCTCCTTCACTAGCTTCCTTTATATCAGCTAGTAATGCAAATACTAGTAATACAAAAAAGAGGAAATAAAAGTAGACTTTTTTTTTTTTTATATATATATAACTAGCTGATGTACCCTTATGATAAAAGTTCAGAAAGCGGGGGAAGTGATCAAGAATATTTTTAATAAAATTAAAACTTTAATTTTATTAGACATGTTTTTTGTTTTTTAAAAAAAAAACACAACACATAAAAAAAACGACAATTACAAAAAAAAAAAAAAAAAAAAATATATATATATATACACAAGATAAATATCTCCAACTGTGGTGTCTGGTCCAAAATAGAATATATATAAAGTAATAACTCAGACTTTGTAACTCCGGTGAAGTGTCTCTGATTACTCAAAGACATGGATGGGGACCCTATATCACAATGTCAAAAATCACTATTTACTATAATTAATCTGAATTTGTGTCTAAGGTGGCTCAACAATCTCTCCCTGGTATTGTTACATGTGATGAGTTCAATAATACGCCAGATGACTGTTAGCAGACAATCAAATAATGTGGTGTAGTGCAGGGCTAAAGTCTGGCATTGGATCTATCTCCAGACTAAGTCCAACTGTTGGATAAATCCACCCTTCAATAAACTGTTATAATGGACATAAATCTATAAAATAAATTGGTATCAGAACTCCCAAGACCAAGGTCTGCATAACAAATATAGGAGGTAGGCACCATCAGTGTAAAAACACTCTCTAAATTAGTATAGCGGAGATCCCAGTCTGTAACAGTCACTAGACTAATAGGACCCTCTATTTATCCTCTGACTCTCTTGTAGCAAATTCTGGCTGCCTGTCCTCAGTGCCAGGTGTACTGGTAAACACAAAACGTATTCAGCAATTCATTAAATGTTCAACTGGCGTGGTGCCGTCGGACAGTTAACCAGTTGTGAAGTGATCAATAGACGACACTGAAAGGCCTCATGCGCACGTTTCGCCTGTACTGGCTTCTACGGACATAGGCTACTAGAGATAGTGAAGCTTACTCCTTTGCCATAACAACATTTACAATGTAGATCAAGTGATTAATAATATATATAACAATACTGATATATAAATCAGTAATTTCAGAATATATGTCTTACCTTAACTTCACTGGGCTGATTTAGTGTAGCATTTACATGGTTGTCCTCTTGTTCCCTGTCTTGGGTTTCCAATATAACCGGTATTTCAGTTGGCTGGAATCCTTCATTGGTTTGCCCACTAGATAAGTCTTTGGGAGTTTTAGCTATGTCCCCATTTACCCGGGTCTCTGAAGTAGATTTGGATACTGGAGGGGGAGGACATTGGACAGTAGGAGTGGATGTAGTCTGTATTTCGGGAGAAGGTAGTGTGTGGTTATCCACAGAGTCCATCTGAGGAGGTGTTGCAATCCCATTGGACGTGATTGTCGGTGGCTCCTGATTAGTATCTATATCTGGAATTTGCTTCTGAACAAGGTGGTGTTCTGTAAAAAGCTTCTTCTGAAGAATCACTCTAGGCCTCTCCTTGGATCCATGATTTAGATCACTGGAAAATTCTTTCCGCACGTCATTGGGACTTGGGCTGTGGGAAAACATAATAAATGTTACATATAAGTCACACACACTGGGAACTTATAGATTGTATGGCAACCTCAAGCCACATACTCAAGTGTACAAAAGTGATGTTCAATCTCAATGCGGCAGTGTGGAGGTAACACAACGTCAATGTGGTAAGGAGCGTTTCTCCTTCTCTGTTCTGCTTCCCTCATGTGTGTTCCATAAATACAACGCAAAAACTTGCTACGTAATTATTAAGTTAACAGATGAATTTTGTTTCCTTTTAAAGTATGCACAAAAAATAGGAAATTAATTCATTTCCCAGAGTATTTTACACCCATAAATTCATATAATGTTAATGTTGGAAAAATATAACTAAAATGTATTGTCACTAAAGACAATACCGAGTTAAAAACATTTACAAAAATATATAAAAGCAACAACAGTATATATTCAGATTGCTATGACCCCAAAAGGTTCCTCCTAGCTGGAAGGCGCAGAAATAGCGGATGACCCAGATCTGACTAGTCCCTATTTCTTGTAGGATATTGTGTGCAATGTATTATGCTAATTTTATACATTTTTAAATGTTTTAACTGGTCGTTGTCCTTCAGAAATATAACATTTTATTATGTCCCCCCCCCCCCCCAATCTTTGTAAAGTACTTAACGGGTTCCCTGGTGCTCCAGTGGTTGGGATTCGGTGCTTTCACCGCTACGAGCTGGATTCGATTTCAGTTAGGGGACCAAGAGGTTACGCCACTCTGAAGCCAAGCATGGTTGGGCCTGGTCAGCAACTGGATGGGAGACCACCTAAGAATACCAGGAGCTGTATGCTGTGGCCCACTGGAGAAGGAACTGGCAGCCCACTCCAGTATCTCTGCCATGAAAACTAAATTGGCTCAGCATGACCATGGACATAAAGATGTGCCTGGTGTGTTATGGTCCATCAGGTCACGGAGAGTCGAAAACAACTGAACAACGCAAAAAAAGTACTTAACACAATAATGTATGCAAGATAGGAACATACAATTATTACTAGAGACAATATTTAGGTTACTCTGTGTCATGGGACATTCCATTGTAGAAAAATAGCATGCCTGTAGCTTGAGGGAAGGGTTATCTTATGGGGCTTACTCTTCCATTGAATTCTATTTTCAAGTGTGCTATTTAGATGTGAATGAAGATCTTCTATTTATCCACATTTCCTCCCAAGTTTCTACTCCTTATCAAAACAACATATTACATAGATATGTAGATTAGGAAGAACATTAGATTTGTTAAATGTGATTGTAAAAGTATTTTTAGTGAAAACCTTAATTTTAGCAATCTCTTTGCATGGAAGCGGCCATGACAGTAATATTTTCTTTTCAAACCATGGGGATCAGCTTCCGGAGCCGGCCAAGCTGCGCATGCAAGTTTACTTTTCATGTCACTTTTGCTTAAAATACCTAACTTTCAAGCTCAGTTATCGAACACGCCCATTCAAAAATGTAACAACTACTAACTGTAATTATATTTACTATACAAAATATAGACCAGATCAACACAGTGTGTTTGCTCGACCTAACCCTGAGTAAGGAATTTAAAACATGGAAGGAAAAGCTATCAGATGTTCACTATAAGACCGTTTCCTATGTTTGTTTGGCTAGTTTGACATTCAAACGGGTGGTAATAAAAGCACAAACTTGTAAATGTACAATATATTCCCAAGACTCCCCGCTATTCTATATCATTTAACAGGTCAAGAAAAGAGATGGAGTGAAGAATTTAACTCTGTAGATCACTAATTTTCATAAAAATGTGTTTTGTGCTAACAATTTGGGAATACAGTGGCCCTTTAATTTGTATTCTTCTGAAATAAACACACACAGAAACACATCTCTTATTCATCTCTTTGCGTGGCCCCTGGGTGGCTACAATCAATAAGTCATCACATATGGACAGGAATAGATTTTCTACAGAGGAAGTGAGATCTGTCCAGGTGCGAAGGATCAGGAAGCAACAATGAGAGGAAGCCAAGAAAAACATCTCATATCCAGAGCCTCGAGCGCCGGCATCACCCCGAGCATGTGCTGAGGGAGGGCTTCCTCTAGGTTTTTTTTTTTACAGGTGTATAGGTTCGTTAAAGTCGGTGGGATCTTATGTGAGGGGCTGTGATGGAGTACACAGACCCATCACTGGTATAAAGAGGCAGTAAGTAAAGGTGAGAACCTGTGCATCATGTTCCACCTCTGCTGAACACATCTTTTCCCTTCCAGAAAATGTACTAAAACTAAAGAAACAACTTCACATACACCTCTGGTCACCATATACCACCAGGCCCTAGAAGAAATACTCAAAATATTTAAGTATTTACAGCCACTAGTAACAGAGGATGCAGAATTGAAACATATATTCCCCAAACCTCCTATTCTTGCATTTAGACAACCACCAAATCTGAGACAAACATTGGTCAGCAGAAGATTGGCCAATGAAGAGCATAACAAAGAAAATGGCACCAAACCTTGCAATAGAACTCGCTGCAAACTATGCCAACACATCTGTAGAGAGGCTACAGCCACACATAATAATAAGACCTATAACATCAGGGGGTCATATTCATGTACATCCTCCAATGTAGTGTACATAACACAATGTACTGTATGTGATACATTGGGAAAACCTGTCAAAAACTACACATGATGATGAATCTTTACAGACTCTCCATAAAAAAGCATAAGGAAGACAGTTACTGTAGCCCGGTTGGACATAATTTCACCCAGAATAACCACTCCAAACAAAACCTGAAAATCAAAATACTCAGAGGACATTTCAAAAGTATCTCTTTGTCGCATCCTAAACGCTCAACAGATATATGAACTTTCTCGGATACATCTCTCAGTACTGCTAAAGACTTGATAAAGAGATGTATATTCTCAAAAGCTTGTCATAATACATGAATATGGTTGTCTAATAAAAAAAAGGTATCACCATATAATGCAATACTCTGATTATTCAACTAGATTGCTGGACAATCACGGCTACCTCACTCTTCATATATATAGGTTTTTTAAACTTGTTTTAGACATTCAAATGTGAACACAGATGTACTATTTATTTACTGTACTACTGTACGGTGGAGGCTTCTATCGCTCTTTTGCACGCCATATTATAAATGATTGTTGTGGTGAACGACCTACTCATAAGATCCACAACACAAGCGGAGATCCCTACCCATGCTGATGATAGCCAGTAAGCTTGAAACAGCTGTACATGGATAGGATACTCAGCCTGTGTTTATTCCAAACTTGGCTTTGCATTAAAAGCTGTGTAATATAGCATGCATAAGCTTAAAGGAAGCCATGTTTGATAATGGCGAAGGATTGAAGAGAGAGGCATTTGTGGGCACATTTGCATGTCCCAGTTCAACTTCCCAGAATGCAATGTAATAACTGTTTTAATAACAGGTTTGTTTTAGACATTCAAGTGTGAACACAGATGTACTGTTTATTTACTATATATATATATATATATATATATATATATATCAAGTCTCGGCCCGATAATATGGTTTGCGATGTGCACTATCAAAAGTAGCATTTGAAATCCAACCTCCATTTTTCATTCAAGTCCTACGGGTCCTTACGAGTTACGATCGGACCCACATTCCAGATATGATGCAATATTGATAAAGCTGTAAATATGATATTCTATTACATGCGGGT
Organism: Discoglossus pictus; assembly: GCA_027410445.1. Lineage (NCBI taxonomy): Eukaryota > Metazoa > Chordata > Amphibia > Anura > Alytidae > Discoglossus > Discoglossus pictus. The sequence goes on from CM050167.1 coordinate 14,911,062, forward strand.
TCCATTATATGTATTAACACATTGATCGATATAACACGGAAATTAAACATTAAATAAAGTATTTTGTTTGGCCGATTTGCGAGCTTGAGAATGTTGTGCTATTAATTCTAAGACCTAACATCACTTTCACTTTTAATACAAGTACAGTATTGATTTTTTATTTACTTCAATTGGCCGGGCCCACAAGTCCTGATAGCGCACATTGTAAATCATGCTATTGAACGTAGGATTTGCGGCTTGAAAATGATCGATCGCACAAGGTCGTGACTCACGATTCTAAACAGCCAATGGAAACAGAGATCGTCATCATTACTTCAATGGAATATGGAGGTTTGATTTCAATGTCATTAAGCTCTTTGTGAGTCTTCCTTGGTACCAGTAACTTGTGGTTTGACTTTTGCGGGCTTGACGGAGTGGTTACCGAGGGGGAATTGGAGCAATTGGATAGCAATTTGCGATTTAAGCGTTCGGAAGTCTTGTAGCCGTGAAAGATCAAAGGCTTAAAGGGGCATTAACTTGCAATTTGAACCATCGCAGTGAATCGGAGGCCGGAGACCGTAACTCGTTCGGAGCCCGCAAAAAGACGCCAATTGGATAGCAAAATAACTTGCTGGCTACATTTGCGAGGCGCGGATCTCCCGAAAGCTCAATTGAATGAGGCTCATTGTAGACAGATATATTTCCTATTAGTAAATATTAAAGGATCACACAAAAATATATTTTTTTAGGTTACTCGTAAAGAGCATGCAAAGTAATTGTGATATAAACATATAAATATTTTTTCTTGATAAAACAAATAGAAATGCTAAAGATTTGTTTATAAAAAAACGATTCTCTGTGGTGTATTGACATGCACAGTCACACACAGAGTATCATTCTTATCATCAAGGCACTGCAGAATATCTCTTCTCCGCTGGAACTCCCCATAAACAATGTCAAAGTGTCTATACGTCACCAAATTGAAGAAAATAAGATTAATGGATGCTTTATTTACTCTAGAACCCTGCAGCTGCTTGTCTCTCCTGGATGACAACCCAAGCCAACTCACTGTTTGGCCACACAATGCAGCTCTTTATCTGTGTTGCCATCCTCATTATCTATGCAGCTACTTGTGGAAGAGCTTGAAGGCTTATACAACAAACATTGACTCTGTTCACATGGGCTCCACCGTGCCCCAAGCTCTTCAAGTATGGAGTGATTTGTGGGAACTTTACTAAAGTGTTGGTGTTTTATACGTTGATCCACAATACCAACCTTTCAAACCGACTGATGAGATCTGAGATCTTGCTAGATTTCTCTGATGATGCGGGGGTTAGTTCATCCATCCTCGGTCTTCCCCTGGGGAACGTCCTGGAGATGGGGGTCTGGTGTTTTAGGGGTGATTGTGAAGGTGGCAAATCTGTAGGCTTTGGAGGCACTGTCACAAAAAGAAGGACATTAGTCAATATTAGCACAGGAATTCATCCTACACTATTTATATAGATGTTAAACCGCCACTGTAGATTAGCAAAAACTTCATATGTTTGTGAAGTAGTAATATGATCAGCTAGGTAAGTCATGGGCATAAAGTATTTTTGGAGATAGTATTTATTTTAGCAACCCGGAAGCTGCCATTATAGTTATACTTGCTTTTCTTTTTTTTAGAAAACATTACATTGTTCCACACAAATATTCCTCACATGAATGTAGATATATAAATATATTAGCATCTTTTTATATCTATATCATATTTATCAATTCATGCTATATCAAACAATCAAAGCGATAGAGAGAAATCCAAAAATAAAAATACAGACAAAGACCTACAAAGAAAGATAAATAATAAACATTGAAGATTTGTGTACATGTAGTTATACTTCCTTTTCAATGCTCAAGGGGGTGGTTACAGATCAGGACAATCTGCCTCTACTGAACCTATGGGATGGAGTGCTGAAATCTTATCTAAAACCAACGCTGAATGAACAAACAACTACCTAAAATCAAACAAATAGTCCCTGTATGGGTCTGTGCACTGCAGGGTATGCAGACACAGACTCTGTAGGACTGGATGTGCAGTGTAGTGTCCTAGCCTATTAAGGACAACGTCTCAGAAATGGTCACTGATTGGTTAGTATGAGATACAGCACTGCTAGTACAACAGAGTCTGTGTCTTCATGAGCTGCAGAGGGCAGATCCAAGTAACTCTTAATTGCTTTTTATTCAAACATTTAAAGAACATACAAGTAAATAGATACACAGCTATATTGTATATTTAGTAAAATCTAGAAAGCTTCCATATCCCTTGAACAGTTTTTCCAATACAAATTATTTTCCAGACACTAGAAGAAAATACATAATTTATTATATATATTTGGCATTGAGTTGTTAAACTAAAATGCAGGAAATAAGCTGTTAAAGTGCACATGGGGCCAGCCTAGACTAAAAGGATATGGATTGCATCCTGTGGCTAATTTTATTGCAGGGCTTGGTCTGGATTATTCCCACAGGTCTGGAGGGGGATGCGGAGGGAACCTGTAATGGGACTGTGCCACAAGTGAAGTATACACCCCATGTCATGGGTCAGGATCACTCCTATGTGTCCCTAGTATCTGATTGTTCTGCAGAGCGAGGCAGATATAGGTCAGAGCGTGCCCCTTATACGAGGTCACACGGCAGCCAGCTCGGCACATTTCACATTGGACACAGCAGATGTTCCACATTTGGGATAATTTAAATGCATAGGTAGGTACATCATCCATTGAATGATATTAAAATAATACATTATCTTACATTTAATTTTTTCCTTTCTTATCCACCCACTAACCATAGTCTGATACATATTTCTGATTATTGGCAATGCTTGCGAATTACTTACTGGAGCTCTGGCTTTTTGGTTTACAATGCAAAGACTGCAAGCTCCATGGTGTCCCTTTTTCATAATAGGTTAACATTACAGTCTTATTAAAAGGGACACAGAAAAGTTCCCAACTCTGGTATTCTTGAACAATTACATTTAATCACATACTGAATCTTAATAAAAATAACTGCATAGTCTAAAAGGGATATTGACGTTTAGATTTTACTTTCTTGGTAATAATGATCCCATCGGCTCTGGTACCTATAACTGAGTGGTATCATACACTGAGCACATGCTCATAGTGATTTACACAATTGGCTGAGAGACTGTGATCTTTATTTCTTTGAATCATTATGTTCCAAATGATCAATAAGGAGCATCTACTCATATCTTTATATATATATATATATATATATATATATATATATATATATATATATATATATATATATATATATATATATATATATATACATCTATATCAGATCATAGATATCTGCCTTCTAGTTTCTCACACACTTTCATGATCTCATAAGGGCCGGAGACTTCAGTCTGTGATTGGCTAGTACATCGCTTACCCATAGAAACACTGTGTGCATGAGCAGTGGTGGCAAACCTTTGCAGGGACTGTTTGCAGGGAGCTTTTAGGCACTTGTTAATTAAATGATGATTATATATACAAACAAATAGGTAGATTAATTTAATATTAAAAACAGTGAATCTTTCATATCCCTTTAAAAGCACCTAGTAAGAGGATAGTATTAAAGGGATATGGAAGTTTGCTGAATTATGAATGCATCCTATGGGGGAGAATTATTAGTGCATGAAAAAATTCCAAAATGAGCATTTAAAAACTTACATTGAAGTCAACAAAATATCTAGTTGGAGATCAGGATTAACACCCTCCAAAACCAGGCTAAATTAGCATCAAATTTAAAAATGATTTGTTTTGGCCAATCAGGTTAGCTGAAACGTTTGCACTAACTCTGGGGTTCCTGTTTGTTCTGCAAAGCAGCCTGGGATATGTAGTGTATCACTTATATGTGCTATGTATTGCTACTGACAAACAGGAAGCTGCAAGGAGATTGGCTGAGCAAGCAACAGCAGGTAAAGAGTGGATTTATATTGCTCTTCTGATGCTGCATGCTGATTGGGTGGGGGTGGGGGGGTAATTAGAGGTATTTTTAGATTATTGGATGAATAAAAATGAAATGTGCTGCATACATATAGGCTGCATTTTGCCTATAGAGTGCAGAAGTGTATTAATCCATGAAACTTGGATATGCCTTTAATGTCATAAAATATCCACACACAGTAATATTCCACTCCACTAGTGACCAGGGCTCGGCGGCTGTCAAGGCTTAAGGAAGAGTTTCTTGGTGCCAAAGTATGTGATCTTGGAGAGGAAAAAGGCTGAAATCAGTATTGTTAATAATGTTTAATTGGAGGAAATGTGCTCTCAAGCAAAGCTGATAAGAGATTGCAGTGTAGTCTTCGGCTTTTAAAAACATGTTTGTAATGAGGTTACATTAAAAAGACAAACCCTTTAATCCCAGCTGTTGTGTGAAAGTGTCGGAGATAAGTGGAGCAGCCTCCGAGTAATAGGCGGAGAGCCTGTGGATATACATATCCCTCTGTATCTATTTACTTTATGCCCTCTGCAGCTCATGAAGACACAGACTCTGCTGGACTTGCTGTGCAGGGTCTCATATTAACCAATCAGTGACTATATCTCTGCAACATGCTGCTGAGATGTGGTCCCTGACAGGTTAGGACGCTACACTGCACATCCAGCTCTGCATATGCTCCAGTGGGCAGATCCATACAGGGACTATACGTTTGGCTTTAGTCATTTAGTACTTCTTAATAAAATTATGTATATAGTTGTGGTAATTACGAATGTTGTCCATGCAATGTTAAAAAATGCGGGCTGGCCAAAGGCGCTCATCGCGAGGCCCGCAAGACTTCGAAAAAGGTTGGCAATGAGCGCCGAAGGTGCTCTTCACGAGGCCTGCAAGACTTTGAAATTTGGAAATGACGGGGGCTGCACCGAAGGAGCTTATGGCGATGCCAGCGATCATTGCCGAGGGCCGTAGGCTGAAGGCGCTCATCGCAAGGCCCGCAAGTTAGAGGAGGGAGAGCCTTGCATTATGTGGCAAACAGCATTGCCAGGCTTCACATTTTATTGCTTTCATTTTTGACGGGCAAGTCGCTAGTAAAGAATATGAAAGTAAATTGAGACACAAGTATATTATATGCCTACTAAAATCCAAAAAAATTCCATATCGCTTTAACGAAAGGGCCACTGAAATTCAAGAAAAACAGCACATTTGTGCACTATGTAAAAATGAACAAAATTAAGATCGGTGTAAACAATGAATATAAAAAAAAAAAAAACATTTTAGGGAAAATTAGAATCTTATTATTTCATCACCTTGTGAGCTTGGAGCACGAGGGCATGTTTTTTAATCAGTGGAGTGATTGGTGAAGGAGGAAAGAAGAGGCGAGATGGATTTTATTGAGACGGGCAGACTAGATGGGCCTATTTGTTCTTAGATGTTTCTATTTTCCTCAAAAGGAAGTCAGGAAATCTATCCTTGACCTAGAAAATAACATCTCCAGATCCTGCAATGGCGGTCTATCCCCAGCAATGGCGGTGGATCTAGAGGAAGATGTCCCCACCATGAGATGCCATACACTGCCCATTTTATTTCTCTATAACTAGTAAACCGCTTCTCTCTTTCACTTCAAAACGCACATCTACATTATGTGCACCTCTATTACCAAATAATTCATCTCCATCTCTCCCTCAGTAATTTTACAATTTTTGGCCAGCATAAAACAAAAAGCTAAAAACCATTGAGTGGCGGTTTTAAGGCCATACACGTGAAATATATGTCCCGTTTCATACACAGACCCTGATCCACTTTGCGCACTCGTACTTTTATTCACAGTTACATAGTAACTGAGTTTGAAAAAATACTTTCAGTCCATCAAGTTCAACCTTTTAAGATCTCCTCTGATCTGCAATATGCAGATTAGTTGTTAATTGATCCAGAGGAAGCAAACAGAAAAAAAAACAATTGTCTCAACAGGCAAAAAATTTTATTCCTTCCTGACCCCAGATACTGGCGATCGGATTTCTCCCTGGATCAATTCTCTCTCTCTAATTATCAAGGATAACCCAAAATGCCCTTTTTATTAAAAAAATATATCCAATCCCTTTTTAAAGTTATCTATTAAATCCGCTGTCACCACCTCCTTTGGCAGCAAATTCCACAGATTAACCACCCATACAGTGAAGAGCCCTTTTCTTTCTTTAAGGTGGATTTTTTTTACTTCTAACCTCAAGGGATGTCCTCTTGTCAGTTGAAAACCTCTTGGCACAAAAAGCTTCCCTGATAAAGCCTTGTACTGACCCTGGATGTATTTATATAAGGTAATCATATCTCCTCTTAGACACCTTTTTTCTAGAGAAAATAAGTTTAATTTGGTTAGTCTTTCTTCATAACTTAGCCCCTCCATTCCCCTTATTAGTTTTGTTGCCCTTCTCTGTACTTTTTCCAGCTCTAAAATGTCCTTTTTATGAAGTGGTGCCCAAAATTGTCCTCCATATTCCAAATGAGGGCGTACTAGGGATTTGTATAGTGGCAGAATTATATTTGCTTCCCTGGCTTCTATACCCTTCTTAATACATGCTAATATTTTACTTGCCTTTACAGCTGCTGCTTGGCTTTGAGCACTGTTACCTAGGTGGTGGTCCACAAGCACTCCCAAATCCCTTTTAATATCTGATACCCCTAGATTTGTTCCATTAAGATTATACATTGCATGGCTATTTTTCCTTCTCAGATGCATAACTTTACATTTATTCATATTAAAAAGCCATTAACACCCACTGTCCAGCACCGCCATCAGCACCCACCAGCACCCACTGGCCAGCACAGCCATCAGAACCCACTGGCCAACACAGCCATCAGCACCCACTGGCCAACGCAGCCATCAGCACCCACTGGCCAACGCAGCCATCAGCACCCACTGGCCAGCGCAGCCATCAGCACCCACTGGCCAGCGCAGCCATCAGCACCCACTGGCCAGCACAGCCATCAGCACCCACTGGCCAGCAAAGCCATCAGCACCCACTGGCCAGCACAGCTATCAGCACCCATTGGCCAGCACAGCTATCAGCACCCACTGGCCAACGCAGCCATTAGCACCCACTGGCCAGCACAGCCATTAGCACCCACTGGCCAGCACAGCCATCAGCACCCACTGGCCAACACAGCCATCAGCACCCACTGGCCAACACAGCCATCAGCACCCACTGGCCAACACAGCCATCAGCACCCACTGGCCAACACAGCCATCAGCACCCACTGGCCAGCACAGCCATCAGCACCCACTGGCCAGCAAAGCCATCAGCACCCACTGGCCAGCACAGCTATCAGCACCCACTGGCCAGCACAGCCATCAGCACCAACTGTCCAGCACAGCCATCAGCACCCACTGTCCAGCACCACCATCAGAACCCACTGGCAAACACAGCCATCAGCACCCACTGGCCAACACAGCCATCAGCACCCACAGGCCAACACAGCCATCAGCACCCACTGGCCAGCACAGCCATCAGCACCCACTGGCCATCAGTACCCACTGGCCAACACAGCCATCAGCACCCACTGGCAAACACAGCCATCAGCACCCACTGGCAAACAAAGCCATCAGCACCCACTGGCAAACAAAGCCATCAGCACCCACTGGCAAACACAGCCATCAGCACCCACTGGCAAACACAGCCATCAGCACCCACAGGCCAACACAGCCATCAGCACCCACTGGCCAGCACAGCCATCAGCACCCACTGGCCATCAGTACCCACTGGCCAACACAGCCATTAGTACCCACTGGCAAACACAGCCATCAGCATCCACTGGCCAACACAGCCATCAGCACCCACTGGCCAACACAGCCATCAGCACCCACTGGCCAACACAGCCATCAGCATGCACTGTCCAGCACAGCTATCAGTACCCACTGGCCAACACAGCTATCAGTACCCACTGGCCGGGACAGCCATCAGCACCCACTGGCCTGGGCAGCCATCAGCACCCACTTGCCTGGGCAGCCATCAGCACCCACTGGCCAACACAGCTATCAGTACCCACTAGCCAGCACAGCCATCAGCACTCACTGACCAGCACACACTGTCCAATAGAATACTCAGTACCAATTGACCAGCACTGAACAAGAGAGTCATGGACCAGGACACAACTTGGGGTACAATTCACCACAGCACCAAGGGCCCAAAGACTACATCAGTACAATGTCCATTCTGCCTTATGTGATACACTCTGACCTGAACTAATCTTTTTTTGCATCCAGAGCAAAATCGCCATTCAGGCTCCTTATCCTGTGAGTAGAGCAGAAGTGAATGGGAAACATTTCTCCAGATTATTTCAGGCACAAGGAGCCATTGTTTCCTAAGGAGGCAGATGTGCACGTCTTAAGGACACAAGCAGACTCAATGAGAATGTAATCAGGCATGTCTGCTTATAGGGACACTGGAGGCACCTTATGTTCTCCGCACCAACACAGGGTGGAAACGTTTAAAGGACCATTATATTAAAGTTGGTTTAAAGTCTTTCTATCTGAATAGTGGAAATAAGGTAGAGAGGGGATTTAAAGCTACAGCTGCCATTTCATAATCACTTGCATCCCCCCCCCCTGGGCTATGCTTCTACAAGTTTGCACTTTGGATGAAAAAGAACAATATATCAAATATGGAGCTATACTTGGAAATGTAAGACCACCTGCAAATATCATTGTTATTAGTACCATTGACTGGCGCAGATCATTAAATACCCCACAGATACAGGGGAAGGTTAGAAACAGCCTAAAAATTATATTTTCAAAAGTTCATAATTCAGCAGCAATTTCCCACCCCTATCTGTTAGTAGGAGCACATATCGGGGGGTCATTGACCATTACATTGTTTTTTATTTAACCAATTTAGACAATGACAACATATTAAAACGATTAACAATTGTAGAACGGAGATAGAAACGTTTTATAAAGTAATTTTAGATAAATTGAATGAAACAGTTAATTAATATCCTCAATACAACTGGCATATTATACATATTCCTGCCATTATAGCTGAAAGGGCAGTTATTATTTTGTACAGCCGTCTTGCAGACTCAACGAGATTAACAAAAGCAGATGGTGCTCAGACCATTAAAAGACCAGATGAGTCCCAACAGCAACTTGTTATTAAATTATTCTAAAAAATGACAAACTGACGGATTTATCCGGGTGAATGCCTTCACTGTGTCTCCCTATGACACATGTGGGTCAGACCCCTTATGGGGGGCGGGAGGGGGTGGGCGAATGGGAATCACATTTTCAAGCTTAAATCAAATGTGAGTAATAGAATATTTTTCAATGATGGGACTTTGATTTCGTTCTAAGCCCAAAATTTTTATTGTGCATAAATATAATTAGACAAAATCTGGTAGAGCAGAAAATTAACTTACGGTAATCTTAATAAAAATGGACTTTATGTCAAACTTGCTGACAATTCTTACTAGAAATTATGTTACAATTATATTTAGTGACTGAATTACTAGGTATATAATATGCCTGTGTATCTATTTACTCAATGTGTCCCTGTATGGGTCTGCCCATTGTAGCCTATAAAGACACACTCTGTAGGGCTGGATGTGCTGTGTAGTGTTCTAGCCTATCAGAGTCTATGTCTCAGCAGCACACTGCAGATTGTTGCTAAGAGATGGTCACTGATTACTTAGTATGAGGTACGGCACCCCCAGTACTAAAGGGCCAGTGTCTTCATGAGCTGCAAAGATTAGAACGGTTTAAAATATATTTATATATATATATATATATATATATATATATATATATATACACATACAAATAAAAGAAATATATATATATATATATATATATATATATATATATATATATATATATATATATATATATATATATATATATACAGTGGATATAAAAAGTCTACACACCCCTGTTAAAATGTCAGGTTTCTTAGCTGTAAAAAAATGAGACAAAGATAAATCATTTCAGAACTTTTTACACCTTTAATGTGACCTATAAACTGTACAACTCAATTGAAAAACAAACTGAAATCTTTTAGGTGGAGGGAAGAAAAAGAAAAAAAGAAAATAATGTGGTTGCATAAGTCTGCACACCCTCTTATAACTGGGGATGTAGCTGTGTTCAGCATTAAGCAATCACATTCCAAATCATGTTAAATAGGAGTCAAAATACACCTGCCATCATTTAAAGTGCCTCTGATTAACCCCAAATAAAGTTCAGCTGCTCTAGTTGGCCTTTCCTGAAATTTTCTTAGTCGTATCCCACAGCAAAAGCCATGGTCCACAGAGAGCTTCCAAAGCATCAGAGGGATCTCATTGTTAAAAGGTATCAGTCAGGAGAAGGGCACAAAAGAATTTCCAAGGCATTAGATATACCATGGAACACAGTGAAGACAGTCATCATCAAGTGGATAAAATATGGCACAACAGTGACATTACCAAGAACTGGAGCTCCCTCCAAAATTGATGAAAAGACAAGAAGAAAACTGGTCTGGGAGGCTACCAAGAGGCCTACAGAAACATTAAAGGAGCTGCAGGAATATCTGGCAAGTACTGGCTGTGTGGTACATGTGACAACAATCTCCCGTATTCTTTATATGTCTGGGCTATGGGGTAGAGTGGCAAGACGAAAGCCTTTTTCTTACGAAGAAAAACATCCAAGCCAGGCTACATTTTGCAAAAACACATCTGAAGTCTCCCAAAAGCATGTGGGAAAAGGTGTTATGGTCTGATGAAACCAAGGTTGAACTTTTTGGCCATAATTCCAAAAGATATGTTTGGCGCAAAAACAACACTGCACATCACCAAAAGAACACCATACCCACAGTGAAGCATGGTGGTGGCAGCATCATGCTTTGGGGCTGTTTTTCTTCAGCTGGAACTGGGGCCTTAGTTAAGATAGAGGGAATTATGAACAGTTCCAAATACCAGTCAATATTGGCACAAAACCTTCAGGCTTCTGCTAGAAAGCTGAACATGAAGAGGAACTTCATCTTTCAGCATGACAACGACCCAAAGCATACATCCAAATCAACAAAGGAATGGCTTCACCAGAAGAAGATTAAAGTTTTGGAATGGCCCAGCCAGAGCCCAGACCTGAATCCGATTGAAAATCTGTGGGGTGATCTGAAGAGGGCTGTGCACAGGAGATGCCCTCGCAATCTGACAGATTTGGAGTGTTTTTGCAAAGAAGAGTGGGCAAATCTTGCCAAGTCAAAATGTGCCATGCTGATAGACTCATACCCAAAAAGACTGAGTGCTGTAATAAAATCAAAAGGTGCTTCAACAAAGTATTAGCTTAAGGGTGTGCAGACTTATGCAACCATCTTATTTTATTTTTATATTTTTTCTTCCCTCTACCTAAAATATTTCAGTTTGCTTTTCAATTGAGTTGTACAGTTTATAGGTCACATTAAAGGTGGAAAAAGTTCTGAAATGATTTATCTTTGTCTCATTTTTTACAGCACAGAAACCTGACATTTTTACAGTGGTGTGTAGACTTTTTATATCCACTGTATATACACACGCACAGACACACATGTGTGTGCAATACAGCAAGCATATGCCTAAAAGGAGCCATGTATTAATTGGCTTTTGGATTAATAGAATTGTGGTCTCATTTCCATTTCCCTGCCCAGTTTCCCAGAGTGCAGTTTATCACCTGAATTTCTGAGAAACTTCATTTTCTGTACCACTGTATATGTATATATCACGTATAATAGTTGTCAAACTGCAATTTGTCATCACGCTTGCAAGCCTCGCGAAGGCGCTCATTGTACCCAGCGGCACCATCACAGATGCGAGTTTGGGAGAAAAAAATATGACCTTGGAAAAATACGAATTTAACGGCCAAACCGCAAAAATCGAAAACCACGAAAAACAAGAAAAATTATTTAAAAAAAAAACAAAAAAAAAAACAAACACACAGCACAGGGGGAGAGGTGGAAAGTAGGCGGGAGGAAAGGCTCACAATGAGCGGCAAAGACGCTCATTGCGAGCCATGCGATGAGAGCTGAAGGCTTCGCGAGATAGCAACTGCTTTACCAACTTCACAAACGTTACAAACACTGACAACTATATATGTGATTGTATATATATATATATATATATATATATATATATATATTTATATGCACACACACAGTCGCATTAAGAGAGGGGCTGCCACCCCAAAGTGGGCCGTTAAACAATAAATAAGGTTAGATAGATTTAGAATTATGAGTAAAAGTTCAGCTTTTACCTGATGGTTTGGGGCTCCCGTATCGAGGAGGAGTTTTCAAGACGTCTCCGGTGCTTACTCCCGGACCCTGGTCATTCTGGCCGTTCCTCACCTCCTGGTCCACTAGTCGGTCTCTGCTCGTTGAGATTGGTTTCCAAACAGGAAGAATACGGGGACAGTGGACGCTGCTGCCTGGAGAGCAAATAAACAGGTCGTGTTAATCCAATAATGCCTTGTATATTGTGCATGTAAAGCTCTGTAGGATGACATGTCACAGACAGATATCGTCCTGATGGCGGGTTCAGGGGGAGATAATGAGAGCGTCCGAAAAAGCAGGCGGATCTATAATGGGACAGAATGTGGACCGGAGTGACCTCACATCAGTGACTATAAATGTGTTGTTTGTATGCGGATATGTATATCTATACACACACACATATATATATATATATATATATATATATATATATATATATATATATATCTGCAATCAAATGATAATAAAAAATTTGTAAAAGAAAACTATCCCTAAGCACAGTAACTATTACTTATATGTGTTGCCACGGCCTGAGGCTTGCAGGGATAGCACATGCTCATAGTGACTTACAAAATTAACGGTGAGGCTGACAATAAGGCAGAGAGACTGTGGCATTATGAGCTATCAGTGCAACCTTCCAGGGAGTGATTGTGCTTAATAATTGATAACATAAAAAGACAGAGGAGAGAAGTGACGTGGAAAAGGAAATGGAACATAAAAACAAATCTCTAATGAGAAACAGGACATTTATGGGTAGAGCTTGAAGCCAACATACATGCCAGGCTGTCAGCTTCTTCCAAGTAAGTCTTTATATATCTCTTATTTTGAAATTAAAGAAAGTTTAAAGGAATGTGGAAGGTTCCTGGATGTTACTAGGTATAGAATATCCCCGAGTATCTATTTACTGACATGTACTTTATTTTATCAAGAAGAATTGCTATAAGATGTTTTTACTGCCTAAAATCAAACAAATAGTCCCTGTATGGGTCTGCCCTGTGCAGAGTATGCAGACACAGACTCTGTAGTACTAGCTGTGCAGTGTCTCATACTAACCAATCCGTTAGTATTGCTGAGACGTGATCCCTGATAGGCTAGGACACTATATTGCCCATCCAGCCCTGCAGAGTCTTTGTATGCATATGGTGCAGAGGGCAGACCCATACAGGGACTATTTGTTTCATTTTAGGTAGAGCTTATAAGCACTTATTAAAATAAAAGTACATCAAAGTAAATAGATACACAGGGATATTATATACCTAGTAACACCCAGGAGCCTGCCATATGCAATGAAACATGAATGGAGGCTTATTAGCATACTAGCCTATCTTCAGGGATCTCTCTGCAGTTTTCCCAGGAGTCCGTGCATGTAATGGAATCATGCTGTGCTACAGGAAGCCATAATCCCACCCGTAACACCATCCCGGGATGTCCCGGATCTCCACACAGAGCGGACCAGCACCCATGAATTATATACGACGGGTCACTGGAAATATATTGGTTTGTTGGGACCTAAAAGCTTTGCAGTAATAGGTTTAACTAGACATCATATACTATATATATAACAGCAAAAAAATAGCATTTAGTCTGTTGATTTCATTTTTAGTATTAAAATGGGCTATACATTGTACTAACAGTTTTTCTCTACAGTAAATAATTTCTGAAATATTTAGAATTTATTTTCTGGCTCCTTTATGCTATTGTGTGGCTCAGTATGCTTCTGTGTGGCTCAGAGTACTTGATAAGGGTGGGAGAGGGGTCTCACTGGCAGATAACATTGGGGGTCTTTGTTCTGGTCTCTATAGAGATAGACAAGCAGACTGTAATAATAATTAGCACATTAAAGCTAAGCTAAACTATGTAACCAGGCAATTGTTTCCTGGTGTCTGAGCATGCCCAGACTTTTCTTTACACTAAAGACAATAGATTCAGAACCCCAGGTTGTAATCAGCAAGCATTGGCAATAATCTTCCATTAGCAAAGAGATACTAGATTGGCCTTAGTGGATGGATCAAGTGTAATTGACAGGTAAAAAGTGCTAATGTAGATGTAGGTTTCTTTTTTTTAAACATACTATTTATAAAACATTTTTTATTACCTAGAAAATGACTTTATATCCTATTTGGAACCTCTACTTGCGCATCTGAAAACTTTATCCCTCCTTCTAACCAACTCTAATCAGGGTGCGTCAGGGCTCTGCACCAGCTGAGTTATGGATCCCTATGGAGAAACAAATTACTCCCTCTACTGGCTGAACCCGATAAAAGCAAATACATGTTCTCCCGTTGTTAAGATCAGTTAGTACAGGAATCAACCAAAAAATGTATATGTATATCCAGCCAGGGAACCAAGAGGTCACACTGGTCAGTACTAGGATGGGAGACCACCTGGGAATACCAAGAGCTGTATGCTGTGGCCCACTGGAGAAGGAACTGGCAACCCACTGCAGTATTTCTGCCATGAAAACCAAGTGGAGCAGCATGGTGTGTTGTCCATGAGGTCACGGAGAGTCGGTCACGACTGAGCGACGCCATTTACATTTTATATATATATATATATATATATATATATATATATATATATATATGCACACATGCACAGTATTTACCTACATCAAAAACAATTATTTGACACTAAAAACTACTGCACTTGTAGGATTGTATCAGGACGTGCATCTATGATGATATTTGTATCCACCAATGTATAAGATAAGAAACAGTCAGCAATGATTGGCTAATAATAAACCCAATAAGATATGGGGGGAAATAGAATAAAATAGAGATAATAAAAATATACTGAATTTAATATAAGCAATTACAATAAAAAAAAATTACTCTCTAATAATAAAAAATAAAACAAAAAGAATAATAGTAAATCAAGCTTTCCTCACCAACACGTTTCGTAAAACAACTTCTTCAGTGTAGTGAAAAAAAAAAACAACCCACCAGCAATACTTGATCCCTGCGGTATTTGTTACAGTTTTGTATTTCCATGGATGACGCCCTCATTCAAATGAAAAAATGTGCACAAAACAATAACATATAATCTGTTTGTTTACCAGACACGCATGTATAACATGTACAGGTCATGGTAGGTATGTTACTATGCAGAACACAACCAGTCACAAAATATAAGGATTGTGGATAAGAAATAATATCTTGAGGAATAATTAATGCCAATCCATATTTTAGAAATAATGATAGACAACATGTATCTTCCAGAAAGAGAGGGATGCAAGAACAAGAGGTCATGAGTAGCAGTTAGAAGATTTAGGGTTAATGTGAGAAAGTATTACTTTACACTAAGGACAGTATATAAACTGAGCAGCCATACAATGGAAGTGGGAGGATCAAGCACAGATAAAGGGGCTCTGTCACCCCAATAGGAAGTTGTTTTCATTTAAAAACTGTCTATACATTGTACTAGCAGTTTTTCTCTACAGTAAATCATTTCTGAAATAATTTGAATTGATTTTGCGGCACCTGTATGCTAATGTGGCTCAGAGTGCTTGATAAGGATGGAAGAGGGGGTCTAACTGCCAGATAACATTGCAGGACTTTACTACAGAGACAGACAAGCAGACTGTAATTTTAATTAGCACATCAAAGCAGCTAATTAATATGCACAAGCCACTTATTTGCATATAAATAGAGCAACTACAACATGGCATTTCCCAGGACTGATTCCCTTTAGAACAAAATAGATAACACAACATATAGCCAGTTTTTAATGCACTTTATAAGAATAACGAGTTTAAAAAAACAATAACTTGATTTTGGGGGGTGACAGAGTCTTTTTAATGTGAACTGGCAGGGGGTGAAGGACATGACTTAATATGTTATACCAACATTTTTTCTTTAGTACATTGATTCTGCATTGATTTTGCTTTTTACAAATGGGAGTGGGTTGGAGGCGATTCAGAGGCAGCTTCAGTAAGTAGAAGATCAGACGTCTTAGAGCTGTTACAACGACTAACCCGAAGAAATCATCTAAATTTGGAAAAAAGCAGAACTTCCCCTTGTATCTTTTCATCTGTTTTGGTGATAAACTAAATATAAATGTCGTCTTTTGCAAAGTGTTAGAAGTGAAGAGGAAGTGGAAGCCCCCAAAGACGCGATTGCCCCCCGCCTGTTACCAATGAGCCGGGAAAATGTGGGGGTAAAAAAAAATCTGCCCAGTGTAGGTTTGAGAGAAAGAAAGGAAAGAGTAATTGAAGGAGAAGGGAGAGATAGAGGAGGGGGAGAGAGAAAAAAAGAAAGAGTAAAGGGGAGAGAGAAAAAAAAAGATAGAGGAGGGACGGGGGAGAGAGAGAGAAAAGGGGGAGAGAGAGAGGGAGAGAGAAAGAGGAGGGGGGTGAGAAATAAGAAGAGGCGAGAGAGAAAGGAGGGGGAGAGAGAAAAAAAGAAAGAGGAAAGGGGAGAGAGAAAAAAAGATAGAGGAGGGAGGGGGGAGAGAGAGGGAGAGAGAAAGAGGAGGGGGTGAGAAATAAGAACAGACGAGAGAGAAAGAGGAGGGAGGGGAGAGAGAAAGAGGAGGAGGGGGAGAGAGAGAGAAAGAGGAGGAGGGGGAGAGAGAGAGAAAGAGGAGGAGGGGGAGAGAGAGAGAAAGAGGAGGAGGGAGAGAGATAGAGAAAGAGGAGGGGGAGAGAGAGAGAAAGAGGAGGGGGAGAGAGAGAGAGAGAAAGAGGAGAGGGAGCGAGAGAGAGAGAAAGAGGAGAGGGAGCGAGAGAGAAAGAGGAGGGGAGCGAGAGAGAAAGAGGAGGGGAGCGAGAGAGAAAGAGGAGGGGGAGCGAGAGAGAAAGAGGAGGGGGAGAGAGAGAGAGAAAGAGGAGGGGGAGAGAGAGAGAAAGAGGAGGGAGAGAGAGAGAGAGAGAGAGAGAGAGAGAGAGAGAAAGAGGAGGGGGAGAGAGAGAAAGAGGAGGGGGAGAGAGAGAAAGAGGAGGGAGAGAAAGAGAGAAAGAGGAGGGGGAGAGAGAGAGAGAAAGAGGAGGGGGGGAGAGTGAGAGAGAGAGAGAGAGAGAGAAAGAAAGAGGAGGGGGAGAGAGAGAGAGAAAGAGGAGGGGGAGAGAGAGAGAAAGTGGAGGGGGAGAGAGAGAGAGAAAGTGGAGGGGGAGAGAGAGAAAAAGAGGAGGGGGAGAGAGAGAGAGAAAGAGGAGGGGGAGAGAGAGAAAGAGGAGGGGGGAGAGAGAGAGAGAAAGAGGAGGGGGAGAGAGAGAGAAAGAGGAGGGAGAGAGAGAGGAGATTGGAGAGAAAGAGAAGGTAAACAGACTTACGGAGGGCAGGAGAGAGCTAGGATAGGGGGGGGGGGGGGAGAGAGAATATATAAAGACAAATGAAATGACTAATAATGGCTTCCCCTTCATAACCGGTCACCCTAGGCCATGGCCCAGTTGGATTTCCATTGTCTTGATGTGATAAATAGAAGTTTAAGTCCATGCTATTGCGTAACTGTAAAAGCTTCCTAGATGACAAAGACAACACCAGACAACGAAGGGTTACTGTACAAGGAAGCAGTCGGACAAAACATGACAGGAATCTGCAGAGTGAGCTACAACAAGAGGGCCTGTGAGCTGAGCTTTGTGTGCCGGACGCTGCAGATACTCTCTAAATAATACTCGTTTGTTATCGTTCCTCCTCCTTTTGAGTAACTGTATAGGATTATATATGGTCACGCTCTGATTGGACGGGTCCCCTTAATATAAAGTTTTCTTTGCACGGCTGACAAGTGGTAAATATCAGAATAAAATAACTATTAGGATTAAAAAAAGTAGATTTTTGCTTAAGAACTATTTTTCCTTCAAATTTATATTGGAGCCCCTCCCATCTTTTAAGGGAAAAAAGTCACGTCAACAGGAAGTAATTTTATAAAGAGAGTTAAAAACTGCCGATACATTGTACTAGCAGTTTTTCTCTACAGTAAAACATTTTTTTTAAAATATATATATTATTAGTCTTGTTTTTCTAATGTTCCTGAGATATTTAGCACTGTTTGTGCTACATTAAAATGAACCTTATAAACACTAATTAGCTGCTTTGATGTACTAGTTTGTATCGCAGTCTCCTTGTCTGTCTCTGTAGTGGCCCAAACAATATCCCCCAGCGTTATCATGCACTTAGATCACCTCCACCATCTTTAATAAGAACTTTGAGCTTCATATTAGCATACTGAGCCACACGTTATCATGCAGGAGCCTCATAATCAATGTTGTATCTCTCAGAAATGATTTACTGTAGAAACAAAAGGACAATACAATACAGAATCAGTTGATCATGCTCGTAAGAGCATCACATTGTCGGGGGAAGCCGCCTACTAGAAAGGAACAGTGCAGTACATTGAAATAAGTTTGTAAAAATAAATTTATATATATATATACACAGTATCTCACAAAAAAAGTGAGTACACCCCTAAGTTGAAATGTCCAAATTGGGCCCAAAGTGTCAATATTTTGTGTGACCACCATTATTTTCCAGCTCTGCCTTAACCCTCATGGGCATGGAGGTCACCAGAGCTTCACAGGTTGCCACTGGAGTCCTCTTCCACTCCTCCATGATGATATTACAGAGCTGGTGGATGTTAGAGACCTTGCTCTCCTCCACATTCCGTGTGAGGATGCCCCACAGATGCTCAATTGGGTTTAGGCTTGGTGACATGCTTGGCCAGTCCATCACCTTTACCTTCAGCTTCTTTAGCAAGGCAGTGGTCGTCTTGGGGATCATGCTCTGCTTCAGTATGTCACAGTACATATTGGTATTCATGGTTCCCTCAATGAACTGTAGCTCCCCAGTGCCGGCAGCACTCATGCAGGCCCAGACATTGACAGTCCCACCACCAAAAGTATACATCTACACTGAGGAAAGGTACCGTAGTTGAAATAATCCCTAAATGACAGATAAACGGATAAGGCACAAAGCACAAAAACATTGATATGAGATGAAACTCTCAGTTTGATCGTAAACAAAGTTACGGGTTTACGCATACGCAAAGCCGCACATTGCGGTGCCCGCAATGAGCACCAAAGGAGCTCATTGCAAGGCCCATAAAGTAGAGGGGGTGGGAGGGTAGGCTCGCGATGAAGGGGGGAAAGACTCACAATGTGCAGCAAAAGATAAAAATATATATATTTATGTAAAAACACATTATTTGAGATATACAAAGGGCTAAGGAGGAGCTGCAAGTGAGGGGGAGGGGGGACAAAACTGAATAGCCTAGGAATACGCCCTTTACAGTGTTGTTTAGGTGGTCCCATGAAATAAGATGGTCTACCACTGAGCCAGAACCTGAAGTCTCCTCTAATGTTACCAGGAAAAGAAATTAGGTAGTGTCGCTGTTAGACATGACGAGCGCCGGATCACTTCCATGTTATCTATCTGTTCCCTTTTCCAATATCTCTATTGTTAAACATACAATATATTGAATCTAAAGTACAATCACATTTTTCTGCTCTGACTAAATTACAAAAAAGGATTTAGATAAATAAGAAGAAAATGGGAAACAAAATAGCGCCACGATACCCGGGTATGTAATGTACTCGTACTTTCCCCTCCTTGATCGCTACCTTAATGTGGTGCAGCGGCTTGTGTACCTCAATGAAGCTGTGAGCTATACAATGTAGGGTCACCCAAGAGGGGAAGGTCACGGCAGAGAGGTCAGACAAATCACAGTACAATGGTGAAGGAACTAGCACCCACTAGCACCCACCCACCTTACAGATTGGCACAACAATATGTGCCTGGCATGCTGCCGTCCATGGGGTCACGGAAAGACGGACTCAACTGAATGACTACATTTAAAATGTAACCACTTCCCATTAGTTTGAATTTCTCAGATTTATTTTCTTAGCTCTGAGTATTTTTCCAGACTTTTTTTTTTATACTGTGGGAATTTTTTGCCGTCCGTAACAAATATTTATTTCCCAGTCCATGTTTGTCTTTCATTCCATTCATTACTTCAGGGATTTCTTTTCTTCTATCAGCAGATTCTGCCCTACTTTCTCAGGAGTGTGTCTATTGTAAACTAATGAGCAATCCATTAGACGTTTCTGGATGTTTCTAGGTATGTAATATCCCTATATATATATATTTTATTTAATATATATTTAATTTTATGGAAATTATTTTAATAATAAAATAAATACATAGGAGTTAATAGATACACAGGGGTATTACATACCTACAAACATCCAGGAACCTTCCATATTCCTTTAAAGAAAGCACTGGCAATTGTAGACACCACATTTCCAATGTGAAGATACACAGTCCGCTGATATTACTATGACCACCAGCTAATATCCCCAATAACCTCCATGTGTAGCACGCACAGCAGCTAGACGGCGTGGAGGATCAATACGGGGAACATGGCGATCGAGGTGGTCCCACAGGTGCTTGATGGGGTTCAAGTCCGGGGAATTTGGGGGCCAGGGAAGTACTTGGAAGTCTTCGTCGCGCTCCTCCAACCACTCCCGGAAAACTCTGGCCATATGACATGTTGCGTTGTCCTGCTGGAAGATCCCATTTGCTCCAGGGAAGACAGTCACATGTATGGGGGTACTTGATCTGCAAGGATGGATAGATAACAAAATTGGTTAAGAGTGCCTTCCAAAGGTAGGAGTGGACCCAGACAATGCCAAGGAAACATTCCCCAGGCCATAACGCTGCCGCCACCAGCTTGTGTTCTTCCAATCAATGGAGTGACTCATCAGAGAAGACAACCCTTTGCCAAAGAGAAGAGGTCCAATATTGGTACTGTTGTGCAACTTGAAGCTGTTTCTGATGATGATCCCTTGCCAGTATGGGTGCAGTGACCGTCTGTTTGCTTCGGAGCCCCATACGCAACTCGGTTGGCTGTACTGTTGTTTTAGACACGCGGCTGGTAGCCCCCTGGTTCGTTTGGACAGTAAGTTGCTCAGCTGTAGCCTGTCCATTGCCCCTCACACACCTTCACAGCCAACGTTCACCTCTGACATCAATGGCACGTGGTGCTCTTCAGTTTCCACGCCATTTATTCGCAATGGCGCCGTTTGTCCAGTCACAGCAGCAGGAGAACAGGTCACAAAGTGAGTTGTTTCAGAAACACTGCCACCCTTGGCCTGAAAGCCATTGATCATCCCTTTTTCAAAGTTGGATAAATTGCACATTTTACACATGACAGCGATGGTCGATATGTTAGCAGAATGCCTACATGTCACCTTATATACCCACCAAGCCAGCTCATGACACGTGCCATATTTCATTGGCTACGCGCTGCTGACTTCAAAACTTCTGCAAAGTCTCCTCCCACCACAGTAAGTTGATCACTAGAAACCAAAACAATACACCCCACAGTAGAAAAAAATGCCTATAAATACCGTATATGTGGGTGTCGTTTCTTTTCCATTCTAAAAATAATTTGCACAGTTGCAAGAGTAGTTCGGCAAAGCAGCGCAATGTAAATATATATATATATTTTTACCACCATCGTTCTCTGTATGTAACGGACTACAACACACAGCTAATTGATTTCATTATAATTTCCCAAGACGTCTTGTAGTTTTCCAGCCAAGGGAGGAGCAGCTTTTTCTTTTCTTACAAAACTATGTAATGTTTAAAGTAAGCTCTTATAAAGTGACACAGCAAAGGTTCTAGTTATTTCAGGATGGACACTTTTATATAGACTGCTACCTTTGTACTCTTCAATAATTGGTTCCAGAAGGCACGACAAGTACCAAGTTTCCATAATTAGTAATGTAAATTGACTCCTACAGTAAGTGTGACGAGCACCGAAAAGGTGCAGCGTATCAAAGCAATTTCTGCTCATCAAAAATGCACGTTAAATACCAATTTCGACGAGTTCCAAAACAGACGAGTACCAAGGTACCACTGTATATATAATTACTACTGGCTGTAATTAAAATGAGTAAGAGCCTTAGATAATTGAGTTTAAAAGTAGATTATGTTAATCATACAATATCTATAAGTACCTCCCTCTCTCTGTCTTTATCTAGGGGCTATTAATTAACTCTCCAGTTTCTATTATTATCCTTTATTTATAACGCGCCAACATATTCCGTAGCGCTATACAGGGGTTAAGTACAAGTCAAGAACAATTTCAAACCGTGCAAAGGATGGCGGGCCCTGTTATTGGGCTTTACGTACAGCACCTATCGAGATTGAAAACTCGCAAACTTACATTACTTATTAGAATAACGATAATACTTAAATAAAAGTCACAGTGACTATTAATATTTTTCCAACCCACCATGCTTTTATACATTATCAATCCAATATTACGAGAGATAATAGCCCTAGATAAAGACAGTAAGAGTGAGTACTGTTTAGTTGATTAATGCATAAAATACCTAATTTTCAAGCTCATTTTCAAGTTTAATTGCAATTATATACATGTATTTCTGCTGTGTTAAGTATAATTCTGAGTAATTGTGAGTTAATCATAATTAATGAGTCACTAACAAACTCACTTGGGATACCCTAAAAATCTGGCCTGTTACGAGGCCTATAAAGTCTGGAACCCGAGAGAGTCCCACCCCTCATCACAATGCATGACAAACTTGCAAAGGAATGTGTGACAGTCTTGGCATGCTTGTCTGCAGCCATGTGTTTAACTCGATGTCTCAGAGAATGGCGTAATGGCCGCCTTCTACATTGTGAGAGAGCGCAGACAGAGAGCGCAGACAGAGAGGTAGACTATACTATACAGGTGGGAGAGAGCGCAGACAGAGAAGTAGACTATACTATACAGGTGTGAGAGAGCGCAGACAGAGAGCGCAGACAGAGAAGTAGACTATACTATACAGGTGTGAGAGCGCAGACAGAGAGAGCAGACAGAGAAGTAGACTATACTATACAGGTGTGAGAGAGCGCAGACAGAGAGCACAGACAGAGAAGTAGACTATACTATACAGGTGTGAGAGAGCGCAGACAGAGAAGTAGACTATACTATACAGGTGTGAGAGCGCAGACAGAGAGAGCAGACAGAGAAGTAGACTATACTATACAGGTGTGAGAGAGCGCAGACAGAGAAGTAGACTATACTATACAGGTGGGAGAGAGCGCAGACAGAGCGCAGACAGAGAAGTAGACTATACTATACAGGTGGGAGAGAGCGCAGACAGAGAGCGCAGACAGAGAAGTAGACTATACTATACAGGTGTGAGAGAGCGCAGACAGAGAGCGCAGACAGAGAAGTAGACTATACTATACAGGTGTGAGAGAGCGCAGACAGAGAAGTAGACTATACTATACAGGTGGGAGAGAGCGCAGACAGAGAGCGCAGACAGAGAAGTAGACTATACTATACAGGTGTGAGAGAGCGCAGAGAGCGCAGACAGAGAAGTAGACTATACTATACAGGTGTGAGAGAGCGCAGACAGAGAAGTAGACTATACTATACAGGTGTGAGAGAGCGCAGACAGAGAGCGCAGACAGAGAAGTAGACTATACTATACAGGTGTGAGAGAGCGCAGAGAGCGCAGACAGAGAAGTAGACTATACTATACAGGTGTGAGAGAGCGCAGACAGAAAAGTAGACTATACTATACAGGTGGGAGAGAGCGCAGACAGAGAAGTAGACTATACTATACAGGTGGGAGAGAGCGCAGACAGAGAAGTAGACTATACTATACAGGTGTGAGAGAGCGCAGACAGAGAAGTAGACTATACTATACAGGTGTGAGAGAGCGCAGACAGAGAAGTAGACTATACTATACAGGTGTGAGAGAGCGCAGACAGAGAAGTAGACTATACTATACAGGTGTGAGAGAGCGCAGACAGAGAGCGCAGACAGAGAAGTAGACTATACTATACAGGTGGGAGAGAGCGCAGACAGAGAAGTAGACTATACTATACTATACAGGTGGGAGAGAGCGCAGACAGAGAAGTAGACAGAGAAGTAGACTATACTATACAGGTGTGAGAGAGCGCAGACAGAGAAGTAGACAGAGAAGTAGACTATACTATACAGGTGTGAGAGAGCGCAGACAGAGAAGTAGACTATACTATACAGGTGGGAGAGAGCGCAGACAGAGAAGTAGACTATACTATACAGGTGGGAGAGAGCGCAGACAGAGAAGTAGACTATACTATACAGGTGGGAGAGAGCGCAGACAGAGAAGTAGACTATACTATACAGGTGGGAGAGAGCGCAGACAGAGAAGTAGACTATACTATACAGGTGGGAGAGAGCGCAGACAGAGAAGTAGACAGAGAAGTAGACTATACTATACAGGTGTGAGAGAGCGCAGACAGAGAAGTAGACAGAGAAGTAGACTATACTATACAGGTGTGAGAGAGCGCAGACAGAGAAGTAGACTATACTATACAGGTGTGAGAGAGCGCAGACAGAGAAGTAGACTATACTATACAGGTGGGAGAGAGCGCAGACAGAGAAGTAGACTATACTATACAGGTGGGAGAGAGCGCAGACAGAGAAGTAGACTATACTATACAGGTGGGAGAGAGCGCAGACAGAGAAGTAGACTATACTATACAGGTGTGAGAGAGCGCAGACAGAGAAGTAGACTATACTATACAGGTGGGAGAGAGTGCAGACAGAGAAGTAGACAGAGAAGTAGACTATACTATACTATACAGGTGGGAGAGAGCGCAGACAGAGAAGTAGACTATACTATACAGGTGGGAGAGAGCGCAGACAGAGAAGTAGACTATACTATACAGGTGGGAGAGAGTGCAGACAGAGAAGTAGACAGAGAAGTAGACTATACTATACAGGTGTGAGAGAGCGCAGACAGAGAAGTAGACAGAGAAGTAGACTATACTATACAGGTGGGAGAGAGTGCAGACAGAGAAGTAGACAGAGAAGTAGACTATACTATACAGGTGTGAGAGAGCGCAGACAGAGAGCGCAGACAGAGAAGTAGACTATACTATACAGGTGGGAGAGAGCGCAGACAGAGAAGTAGACTATACTATACTATACAGGTGGAGAGAGCGCAGACAGAGAAGTAGACAGAGAAGTAGACTATACTATACAGGTGTGAGAGAGCGCAGACAGAGAGCGCAGACAGAGAAGTAGACTATACTATACAGGTGTGAGAGAGCGCAGACAGAGAAGTAGACAGAGAAGTAGACTATACTATACAGGTGTGAGAGAGCGCAGACAGAGAAGTAGACTATACTATACAGGTGTGAGAGAGCGCAGACAGAGAAGTAGACTATACTATACAGGTGTGAGAGAGCGCAGACAGAGAAGTAGACTATACTATACAGGTGGGAGAGAGCGCAGACAGAGAAGTAGACTATACTGTACAGGTGGGAGAGAGCGCAGACAGAGAAGTAGACTATACTATACAGGTTTGCTTTAATGGCAGCAGACATTTTGCCTTTGTCCCTAACAATATTAGGCACATGAGAGAAGCATGAGAGGAAATGTAGATTCAGATAACATCTCTGTTCAGTTTAAATACTGACACTTTGTATGTTATTATTTGACAAAAGAACCAAATAGAACTGTAAGCCCCATTAGGATAATCCTCCCCCTAAGGCTACAGGTAGATTAACAATTAAATATTGACGCGCCCGGAATGTCCAAAACTCTAAAAATACTTTTATGCACTTCAATTAGACACCTGCTAATGAAATCCTACAGATGTCTGCTTCTGGGGGAGGAAAGCTATGGCAAGTCTGGACATGCTAATAATTGATAATAAAGATATATCATCATCATCAATAAAGGTCTGTATAGTTAGAACTATTGTATTCCCAGTAATAACATATGGATGTGAGAGCTGGACTATAAAGAAGTTTGAGCGCCAGGGAATGGACGCCTTTGGATTGTGGTGTTGGAGAAAACTCCCTAGAGTCCCTTGGACTGCTAGAAGATCCAGTCAATCAGTACTACAGGAAATCAAGACAATCTGTTCACTGGTGGGTTTGATCATGAGGCTGAAGCTCAAATATTTTGGCCACATCATAAGAAGACAGGATTCCTTAGAGAAGACTCTGATGTTGGGAAAGACTGAAGGAAATGGCAGAAGTGGAGATGGATAGATCATTGAAGCAATGAGCATGAGCTTGAGGGAGCATAAAGAAACAGTGGCTGACAGATGTGCCTGGTGTGCTGTGGTCCACAGGGTCACGGAGAGTCAGACACGACTGAATTACTAAACAACAATGTTGTTAGTTTGCTACATACCTCCCAACCATGTGAAGTTTTTACCAAACTACTAATAGCTGACCTTAGGAGTCAGTGATTTTGCTTTATTGTTTAGTCACTTTGGATTAATTTGACGATTCTGGCAAATTTGTTACAAACAACGCTCATTATTCACTTATTAGCTGCTCCGCTCTATCTGTCCTCGGACTACCCATTAAATCCAGAATTAATAAAAATAAACAACCTCACACACTCCTTGCTAACACAAGATATTTCAGTTATTCTCTCCAAGGAGTCTCCTACTGCCCCCTGCCAACCTGGCTCAAGCAATAATAGGATAGCTTCCAGATATAAACAATGAAACCTTGTGTACGTAAAGATGGCTACTAAACAAATAAAGCAACGTGGTACAACTTGTCTAGGGTGTAACTGACTATTACACTCCTTAAGGAGACTCCTTTAACCCAAGTTGCTTTTATATTAAAGAGCATTAAAAACTGTCTATACATTGTATTAGCCATTTTTCAAGCATTGTTTGTGAAATTTCTCTATGTTAATATTCAGCTTGTGGAAAGGGATCTAATTGCATGATAACATTGGGGGGCATTGTGACCAAATAAACTGTGTTATTAATGAGCACATCAAAGCAGTTGCTCATTTGCATAATAATGCCACATAAAATGCGGAATATGCTGTGTATACCATCTATATGCCTATAGAAAGTCATTGCCCTGCGTATGTCCTAGAGCTGGTGATAGAGACTGGTTGAAGTATGAGCCAACTGCATAGCTATTTTGGAGGGGGGTTATATATATTTGTGGGCACATTTTCATGTCCCAGCTCAGCTTCCCAGAATGCAGTGTAATAACTGTTTTTCTCGGAATTCTGAGCTGGAGACAGGTTTTTAAACTTGTTTTAGAACACAGATGTACTATTTATTTACTATAGATAGATAGATAATCAGCATATACAGTATAGAGTGATATCTTTTTTATTGGACAAACATTCTTATAATAATAATGATGAGCTATCAAGGTGGACCTCTCTTTATCAAGTCAAAAGCAATACTCGACTCAGATATATATATATACTCTATATATATGCAGTCGGCTCATACTTCAACCAGTCTCTGCCACCTTCTATAGGACACACTCGTGGCCACGACTCTTTTCCTATAAGTATATGTTATATACACTTGTGCTTTTCTTACATCTTGTGATTTCAGTGCAGCTACGCAAATGTGGGTGCTGTAAAAATAAGCAATAATTAGACATTTACTGATTTCTAAAAATAAATTCCCTTGCATCGCAACTTCCTGCATAGCTGGACAAGCAAAGTACACGCATGTGAAGTACAATAATTTTTTGTTTTATACAGAAACCGGTCAAGTGATACATAATGGCACCAATGACACCGATGTCTTCTGCAAAACAAATAATAAAGTTTCTATCTATACCATGACGGATTGGCTCAGCTGGCATGAGTATATTCCTATTAAGTAATGTAATACCAGGACATGTAGGTTTTATATCATTCTGTGCTATGCACATCATCTCGTGCTTCCAAGTACTCCCCAAACTGTTGTTCCCAAGACCACCAACCAACTCCCTCTCATTTTATAAAGGTAAAAAAACAAAAGCCCTCTCTAATGTTCCCATGATATACACCCTTACTCATCATAGCATTACAATCTAAGTATTTATTTACACTAAAAAGGCAAATCATACCACAAATTAGAATAAAGTGGCACCTATCTGCAAACCGTGCCATGAGACACACATTATTTAAAGTATCACTGCCATCCCACCAGCCTTGCATGAGGAGGAGGGAGTGGGGAGTGTGAGGAACCTGTGCTGCTCATGCAGGGACAATCAACAGGGATTATAATGTGAAGAAACCCTTCCAATGGCAACCAGCAGGCAGGAAAGACAAATGTGTCAACATGCTACACATAAAGAAAGATAGACCCTGCACAATCACAGGACTGAGAGTCAGACAGGGCTAGGAGATGAAAGGCTGCAAACAACAGGATGCTCAATATGCTCTTCTATCATTAAGGGGAATCTTAAAACATTTATAAAAAAGCATTTTTTTTGTCAGAATTGTTGACTAATTATTTTCATCCTACTCAATTGACACATCGTTTACTTTTAAGAAGTCTCCAGACTAACAGATTCTCACTTGCATCATCTAGTATTTATCTCAGTAGAGCGGATATGTTGTAGAGGTGTGATATAAAGCCAAGGCCACAGGTAGGTGCTCACACTACCAAAACAGGGTTGTCTGGTGGAGAGACACAGCATATTGAGGTCGCCCTTCTATCAGTCGTGTGGAGCCCCTCTCCATGGGTGTGGCATTAGGCCAGAACTGAGGAAGATGTCACCTTTCGTGAGAGTGAAGAAAGTAGGAGACTGCTGAAGGTGAGACTGTTACTCTGTGGACTTCATAAAAAAATAATTTTGCTGTCCCCTCAAAATAACTCAACACACAGCCATTAATGTCTAAACCGTTGGCAACAAAAGTGAGTTCATGGTTCCCCCAAAGAAATGTAGCTCCCCAGTCATGCAGGCCCAGACCATGACACTCCCACCACCTAAAGTATACATCTATACGGACGACAGGTAGTTGAAATAATCCCTAAATGACAGATAAACGGATAAGGCACAAAGAGAACAAGAACACTGATATGAGATGAAGCCCTCAGTTTGATCGTACACAGCGATGCAGAGAGAGTGGGGGCCGCATCTGACATCATCAGGTAAATGCATATAGGGGGAATCAAGACAATATATTATAAAAAACATATATACATTTGTGTATATATGTTATGTCTGGCCTGCATGAGTGCTGCCGGCACTGGGGAGCTACAGTTCATTGAGGGAACCATGAATGCCAACATGTGCTGTGACATACTGAAGCAGAGCATGATCTCCTCCCTTCTGAGACAGGGCCGCAGGGCAGTATTCCAACATGATAACGACCCCAAACACACCTCCAAGATGACCACTGCCCTGCTAAAGAAGGTAAAGGTAAAGGTGATGGACTGGCCAAGCATGTCTCCAGACCTAAACCCTATTGAGCATCTGTGGGGCATCCTCAAACAGAAGGTGGGGGAGTGCAAGGTATCTAACATCCACCAGCTTCGGGATGTCATCATGGAGGAGTGGAAGAGGACTCCAGTGGCAACCTGTGAAGCTCTGGTGACCTCCATGCCCATGAGGGTTAAGGCAGTGCTGAAAAATAATGGTGGCCACACAAAATATTGACACGTTGGGCCCAATTTGGACATTTCCACTTAGGGGTGTACTCACTTTTGTTGCCAACGGTTTAGACATTAATGGCTGTGTGTTGAGTTATTTTGAGGGGACAGCAAATTTACACTGTTATACAGGCCGTACACTTACTATTTCACATTGTAGCAGAGGGGCATTTCTTCAGTGTTGTCACAT
The DNA here is from genome assembly GCA_027410445.1 of Discoglossus pictus. Taxonomy (NCBI): domain Eukaryota; kingdom Metazoa; phylum Chordata; class Amphibia; order Anura; family Alytidae; genus Discoglossus; species Discoglossus pictus. Next base: position 14,940,838 of record CM050167.1, read on the forward strand.
GAAAATATATGATAAAATATCTACAACAATGTGAGATACTGTATATATATATATATATATATACATATATATATATATATATACATATATATATATATACATACATATATATATATATATATACATATATATATATATACATACATACAGAGATCGACCCAATGGGGTATACCAGCTGAGTATCAGTCACAGGGTCCGACCAGCAGGAGACACAGTGCAGGTGCACACGGTGCCTGGTCAGTTTCTATATAAGCATAATATGTTTATAGCACATTCCGAAGTTATAAGCTGAGAAATGGCAGAACAAAGCAACAAAGTTGCAGGAAAAGCCAGTAGGATCTTGGTTGTATTTGACGAATAACAGAAGAAAAAGAGAGGTACTGATGCCAGTCTATGGATCCCTAGTTGGACCCCATATTGATACTGTGTCCAGTGCAATATAAAAATAATATATTTACTTTATTTATATTTATGTACTTTATTTTATTAAGAAGTGTTTATATGCTCAGATCTAAGCATAATTTCTGAAGAGGCAGGTTCCACCAGACCCCTTTTCTTAGGATCTAAGAAGCATACAACATGTACCTTTGAGTAGTACAAACAGACCTTTATTTTTCCTTTAGATACATTTTACCGATATTACAAACCCCCATCTCTAGTTGCTAGATCTCATTTTACGGAGGGCCATAAACTAACCACCTCCTTTATGGCTGAGGCCAGGGAGGATGCACGCCTGGCCGGCTCGGAGCACCATATAAATTCTTGTACAAAAACTTAATCCTTTGACCCATATGTGAATGAGTTAACTTTATAAGCCTATCCTAGGGCCTGCTTCTAGCACCAATATATTATTTACTGCATGCAGTGACCCCCCAATAATACATCAAGGGGAAAATTACACATAACTGAAAGACAAATTGACACAATCGTTAAAACAAATCTCATGTCAATTTGATAGCCTTTGATATTAGCAAACAGTCCCAAATAACAGTGCAAATTGTGGGGGTGCAGGGGAGCCCCAACATCTCGCTTGCTTTCTTATCTATTTAAAGGAGCACTGCAAATCAAGAAAAAAAGATCCCTGCTTGTCAAGTAGGTACCAAACTAATAATATTAGCAACTGTGTCCGTCATGGGCATAAAGCATTTTTTGAGAAAATCTGGCAGTAAAAACAGATTTTATAAGCCCTTGTTAATTAAATAAAGTACATAAAAGTAAATAGATACACAGGGGTATTATATACCATGGACCTGCATATCCCTTTAAGGTCACTGAATGAGTCAGGTCACTGCCACGTTCCTCTGGATTGTACAGAATAATTACTGAACAAATTGACGCAAAGGTTTATAAAGCTCATGCTCATGAAAAATTACAAACTTTCTACAACTGTTTGCCTCCACTCCCTAAATCCAGTATATACAACAAAAGCTCCATCGTCCAGATAGGAAGCTAATTTCATTTTTAAAAGCATTAACATCCGGCTCCCGTTCTGGATCGCTAACATGATGTGGTGAAGGGGCTTGTGTACCTCAATGAAGCTGTGAGCTATACCATATAGGGTCACCCAAGATGGGAAGGTCATAGCAGAGACACCAGACAAATTGTGGTGCACTGGAGAAGGAACTGGTAACCCACTCCAGTATCTTTGCTAAGAAAACTGTATGGATAAGCACAACCAAAGACATAATTGTGACTGGTGTACTGCAGTCCATAGGATCATGGAGAGTCAGACTCGACTGAACAACAACAAAACATCTGCCTATATGTTGTACTAGCAGTTTTTTTTTTTTTTAAGTTACCTTTGTGAAATATTTAGAATTGATTTTGCGGCAGTCTGCTAATGTGCGGCTCCCGCATGCTAATGTGCGGCTCCCGCATGCTAATGTGCGGCTCCCGCAAACAAATACCTTTTTTATTGGATAAACATATTCATAATATAGCGATTTATTAAGGATTAGGATAAGGATTGTATTTGTTTTTCACGGCTGATTCTGTCAGTTAATTTATCAGAATGGTGTGTGCTTTGTAAACCAGTGAGCATTCTATTACACCAATTGAGAGCAATGACAGTTGCAGTTGCCACATTCCCATTGCACGAATAGCGGTTTTCTGTGCATTCAAAGACCCCTCCCACCTCAGGAAGTAACATGGTCGATTCCAAAGCAACATTTCATTACATGTTACGTATGTTTATTTTTTTGCAAGTGTAGTTCTTCAAAAGAGATATAAAAAGAAAGGAACGAGGAAGTATTTCATGGGAAAACCAGTGGATAATCTGTGTTTGCACTAGAGCCTGGCACAGTAGCAATACGTTACTGTTGTTTGGGGGAAAAAATTGCACTTAAAGGGACGGTGCTCTTATGTAGAGCGGAGGAGCTGTAAGATTGTTTCCAAATGATAACCTTGAGTATTTTATAATTGGTTTTAGATGATGCAGAGTTGGCTTTTACAGACCCCAAATGGTTTAACTATTATGGTTTTATCATACTGACATATTGAAAAAAAATCTCTGGCCCTGAAGGGACCATAAATTACAAGCTCATTGTACATATTTATAATCTCTTGATCTTCTCAACGTCCAACCTGTAACAAAATGTTATATTAGGTAATTACTAGGAAACGTTCTGCTAGTCGCACATTACGTACTATTTTATTCGCAATCTTTATTACGTTTGTGTACAATTTCCCTAAAATTCCATGTTATGTAAATTTCATCAATCATCCAATCATAAAAGGGTATTATCAGTTTTTATTGTCTCTATAAAATAGTCAAATACTGTCTGTCAGTTTGACAGAGGAGCTTACAGTCTATTATTTCTTGAACTAAATGCCTATTTTAGAAGTTCTCAATACTTTTTTTTATATAAACTTGGACATTTTAAATGAAGTTGATTTATAGTTATTCTTAAAGTGCATGAAAATCTGGCTATATGGCCAGCATGCATATTAATTAGCAGTTTTGATGGGCTAATTAGGATTACAGTCTGCTTTTCTGTAGTGGCCGAAATAAAGACCCCCAATAATATCTGGCAGTTAGACCCCCTCTCCCACACATATTAAGCACACTGATCCGCACATTAGCATAAGGAGCCACACATTAGCACAAAAGAGAAGCAAAATCAATTCTAAATATTTCAGAAATGATTTACTGTAAAGAAAAACTACTGGTACAATGTGTAGGCTTTTTCTTTAATATTATATCAACTTATTTTTGGGTTGACAGAGTCCCTTTAATTGAGTTGTGTCCTGGTGGGCCACACACCGGCTTGAATTTGAGGATTTCCTTTCTGTGCACAGGTGAATCAATCAGCATGACTTAAGAAGCGGTAATCTCACCTGGGTGCAGCAGGGATATCCTCAAACCCAGGCCTGTACACAGTACGCCAGGCACATCTGTCTGTTTCTAGTTGTACTTTTCCATATAGTTTTCTTCGCAAAGATACTGTAGTGGGTTGCCAGTTCCTTCTCTAATGGTCTGAAATGTGTCTGACCTCTCTGCTATGTCCTGACCATCTTACATGACCCTACATGGTATAGCTCGCAGCTACACTGAAGTACACAAGCCCCTTCACTACGACAAGATAGCGATCCAGAAAGAGAATATTAACCTACGCCCATTTTACACATTAATTCGCACTCCGGGCCAAGCAAATCTTAGAAGTCTGTTTAATACTTTTACTATAAATGTAACAATAAACCTGATATTCTTATGAGACATCTCAAGGACTTACCTGAGCCACCCGTCACCCAGTTTGTATGCATTTGAAATTGTATTTCCCTTATTGGTTGAAAAACATGAAAAACAGGCAAAAAGTTAAAAATGATAAGTATTCAGAATTCCATCTGAAAATATATTTTAAAAGTATATTTTCTGCTGTATATCCAGAAGACACATCCTACCCTGGGCTGCTGGAGACTACAATATACTCAGACCCAGCTCTCGAGGCTCCTCCTGTGACAATGACTTCCTCCTTCAGCACTCCCACGGCAAGTAAGAAAACACCACATTCTCTGAGTGTTTACAGCAAAACAAAGAGGCAAAAATAGCAGATTTCTCATAAAACGGCCAAAGTGTCTGCTAAAATGGACGTCTTATGGATTATTTCCGTAAAATGTTTCAATGGATAGGATAAAGCTTATAATATAATATTAAAACGGACACTGAAATAGTATACAGAAAATGTCCAATTTAATTAAAAGTATACAAAAAAATATATATACTTCTGATTAAAAAAAAAAGTGAAAATTACATAAAATTGACAGCTAATAAATTAACAGGAGGATTCGCCTAATTAACGTGACTCAGCGAAAGTTTTAAATCTAATTTCATTTAAAAGTACAGGTAATAACAAAGTATGTTATGAGATGAACTATATAAAATTATTTATGATACTTTCTGATCTACCCAGAAACAAAGATTCTAATCATCTGTTAATTAAATATATTTGATAATAATTATGGATTATCTCCTGGGGTTTTGAGTTCACGATCTGGTGATGTTTTACACCTTAGTAAGTCTGGCCCAATACTTTAAAAGAAGGAAATATCTTAAAAAGAATTGCAGTAGACTCAGTGGTGTAAATATTGCTGGTGCAGCAGGTGCAAAGCACCTGGGCGGGCAATAGCTTAGGAGCCCTTTGCAACTGGAGTACAGGGGATTCTTAATGTATTAGGGGAGACATGCTTCCCTACTACAAAGAACAGGCTTGGGTCACATGATATGACTTTGAGGACCACATGTGGCCCCTGGGTCACATATCACCTACCACTTTATTAAAATATATTTAATACTTATGGTTATGTCTCAAAGTTTCCAGGTAAAAAGCACAAAGACAGGGTCCTCCATTTTTTTGCAATTATTATTGTATATATATTTTACATTTAACCCCTGTATAACACTATGTTATATGTTAGCACATAACAAAAAAAGATTACTAATAATAATAATAATTGTAGTTATTCTATTCAAGGTACGGACTTCTAGTAAACAGAGCTGTCTAAAATGCTGGTGCTTTATAAAAAATGTTGCGTCATTCAGTTCCGACGCTCCATGACCTCATGGACCTTAACACACCAGGCACATATTTATGTCCATGGTCATGCTGATTCACGTGGTATTCATGGCAGAGATACTGAAGTGGGTTGCCAGTTCCTTCTCCAGTGGGCCATAGCATACAGCTCTCTGTATTCCTAGGTGATCTCCCATCCAAGTACTGACCAGACCCAACCCTGCTTGGCTTGAGGGTGGTGTGACCTCTTGGTTCCCTGACTAGAATCAAACACAGGTCACAGTGGTGAAAGCACCAAATCCAAACCACTGGACCACCAGGGAAGGTTATTAATGATACTGCTAATAATACTATTAATAATAATAATAATAATATTATTAATATCCATTCACACCACTGCATTAAGTAACACAATACATACGCTGCCGGAGTATTGACGCTGCAAGTTACTCGATCAAGGAAATAAAATTGTTCAAGACCAAGGTTACCATGATCCGCCTGCTCCAGCCCCCTGGGGTGACACACAGCTACGGGCCAGAAATACTAAACAGCAGCCACTATGTGTAATCCAATCACTGCTGGAAAGGCACAAGATAAATGACAGGTATTATTGTAATGTACATGGAACGCGCACTAAAAATATGTACGTTTACATACCCAGAGGAAATCTTTGTGAAACGCGTAATAAACAAACAACATTAGCAGCTGTGTAAATCAGGAGCATAAAATCATTTTATAGAAATGTTTAATTTTAGCATAATCTGCTAGTATTAGGGAGATCCTCTAAAGCACGGGTTCTCTCCCCAAGACCCACCAGACAGGCCATGATATCTGTGACACACTGTGTAAATACAGGAGGAACAATTACCATTCAACAGACTCTAATTACCTCATCTGTATTCAAACAGTGTTAAACTAAAATCATGGCCTGTCTGGTGGGTCTTGAAGAGAGGTTTGAGAACCACTGCTCTAAAGCACTGCTTCTTAACCTGGAGTTGACGGGTTACATTACTGAGAGGCGCACTTCCATTTAATCCCTGTTAAGTGGCATTACACACCAAGGCAATCTTGAAACTGAATTGAGATCTTACCTAAATCCAAGTCCTGGGTGACTAATGCTGTTGGGGAAATAAATAAAATGTCAGCCTCCACTTAAAGCCAACTTGAACATACTAGTAAGAAATTATTGACCGCATTTATCAGTGGCGGAGCTACTACTGGTGCAGTAGGTGCAAAGCACCGGGGGCCACAACAGTGTTCTGTTACTTGGAGCAAAAGCAGGTCTCTTAATTTATTTGGTTAATTATTTTTATAGAAAGGTGATCTGACCACCCTTGGGGATTTAACTACCTACATCTACGTATTGTCTTCTTCAATGACCCCACCTGCCTTATATAGAGAAGATGCCAAGGGGCCCCCAATTTACTTAGCCCCCGGGCCCTTCATTTACCGGCTTCATCAAGTTCTTCAAAGCACCATAAATATAAGTCTTCAATGGTCCTTTAAAAAGATTTTGGGCATAAGAATGTGTTGTAAATAGAAACCTAGAGACTTCCTGTGCATTCAATCTGTCCAGTGGGAATGTGGCAACTAAAAGTACTAGTGATTTCATTAGGAATAATAGAAAGCTAACTATTTGCCTGAGAAAGTAGAAGGCAGAATCAGCGTAGGACCACATGGTTTTCAAGTGTAATTATGCAAAATACCATATTACAAATAAAGAATCCCTGTGATACTCTTGTTCAGGTGCTTGACATGTTAAGTAACAAATATAAAACACATGTAAATGACATAAGAAGAACTAGCAGATGGTTTAAACGGAAAGACTAATTGATAAATGTGTGTCCTGTTACTTTAACAAGGCCGAGACCAGTGACCAGAGTTTACAGGGATGAGCTGGTCCTGTGGGGATCTAGTTGCTATGGTAACAGGGCTGCTTCAGTTACCATAGCAGCAAGGTAAGTTAACGGGACTGACCTTTGAACTCACAGGCAGATTACACCTGACACCAGCAGTGTATTAAAGGGACTGTCACTAAAACAGGAAGTTGATTGAACTTGAGCTTGTGACTGTGTATAGATACCAGCTTATAGGACCACCGCAGATCAATACAAAACCCTTGTTTGTAGTACGTACCAAACTAACAATATTAGCAGCTGTGTAAGACATGGCAGTAAAGCATGTTTGGGGGGAATCTGAATTTTTGAGTATAGGAATCCATTATGTGTTTATTACATCACATCCTCAGAGCTGCAGCAAGAGGGTGTGTGTTTTGGCTATCAGTAGATGGATGGAATAGAGAGCCTGTGTTAAAATAATAGGATAAGATTGATCTTGCCTTAACACCCCTTCCCCCTTACTGGCTTAGAAGCAGACCCCTTGCATCATTCAATGCAACCATATATTTCTAGAAATGGATATGTCTCTCTCACACACATATGTATCATGGATTCCCCCCTACTGTTCGGTGTGTCGTTTGTTATTAAAGGGATGTGGAAGGTTCCTGGGTGTTACTAGGTATATAATATCCCAGTGTATCTATTTACTTTCATTACTTTATTTTAATAAGTGCTTATAAGCTGTTTTTATTGCCTAAATCAAACAAATAGCCCCTGTATGGGTCTGCCCTCTGCAGTGTATGCAGACACAGACACTGTAGTATTCACGGTGCGGTGACATGCTGCCGAGATGCGATCCCTGATAGGCTAGGACACTGCACTGCAAAACCAGCCCTACAGTCTGTGTCTGCAAGCGCTGCAGAGGGCAGTTTTATGTTGAATTATTTATACGCCATTGTCTGGCTAAATCCTTCATCCTAACGGCAGCCCCTCGCTCCCCGCATGGCAGGGTGTCCAGACACTTCCAGACAGAGGCCAGCATTTACATCCTTGACCTACTTTAAGGCATCAACCCATTTGCTGCTCCTTTAGCTCACGCAGTGCGTTCCTTGGTGAGCAAGAGTGCAGTTGGCAGATAAGCATGACTAACATGCAGAGGGTTGCTAGTATGGGCTGTAATTATCTTCCTTGCTAATGATGATAATGAGGACAGGGACTAGTTTTTGCAGAGTATCCCGTATTTCTAAAAAGAATACACCCGCGTGACCTCATTAGTGTTCTACAAAAAAATCTTCAGATAATTCTAGCGTCATGCTCATGTGCCAATTATACACAGATTCACACCGCCAATGGTACCTCTATTCAGGGGGAATCTGCATGTCCCTCTTGTTTTTTGTATTGTTCAGTCGTTTCCAACTCTCTGTGACCTCACCAGTCCCATTTTTTGTCCATGGTCATGCTGATGCACTTGGTATTCTTGGCACAGATAGTGGAGTGCCCCTCTTACCCTCCCTAATATCCTTATACTGAAGCACATTTAAAGGGATATGTACATTTCCTGGATTTTTCTAGGTAATATACCTGTGAATCTATTTAATTGTATGTAATTTAAGTGTTTATAAGCTCTGTATTTACTGCCTATCATCTTACAAATGGTTTAAAACTGGTTTGTCACCTCTGCTGCTCATGAAGACGGTGTACTTCAAATCACAGGGTGTGTAGTATCTCATAGTCACCAATCAGTGGCAACATTCTGCAACATGCTGCTTGAGAGATATCAATGATGGGCTAATTTGGAACACTGGACTTCACAGTCAGTGTATTCATGAGCTGCAGAGGGCAGACCCAAACATGTACAAATTCTATGATTTTAGACAGTAAAAACAGAGTTTCTAAGCACTGAAAGTACATAAAAGTAAATTAATAGACACAGGGATATTATATACCTAGTAAAATCCATAAACTGTCCATGCACCTTTAATATAAAATTACTACAAAAAGCGGACAATGTTCCTTTAAATAAAATAATTAACATTTCAAATCCACTGCATTTAAAGCCAAAATGTTTTAGCAAATCTCAATCCAGAGGTGGAGCAAGAAAATGGAGTGCCCAAGGTGCAGAATTATTTAGGGGCTTCACTTTTCTGTACAAGGTAGGCGCCTTTAAAAATCAATTAAAAAGCCGAAAATATATGTTGGGGGATCACATCAACTGTATATAAAATAATAAACTGCTCTCAATAAATTAAAAGTCACTCTTTTTGCCAGTAGAAGAGGGATTAGACAGTATTGTGGGCTTCTGGTGCTTTGCACCTGCTGCACCAGCACCTTCTGATTTACCCCTGGTCCTCCAGAATGGAAGGTGTGCCAATTTGAGTACCAAATCACTCTGACTTTATAATGAAGCCAAGCCTTTTGGAGTGGTCAATGCTGTATTTGCACAAAAAGTTGTTTTTTCTCCCGATGCCAAGGCAACCAAACAATACGTCTGTATGCAAGAGGACATGAGGATTAAATATAATTAAATGTGCTCTAATCTATTGATCTCCTTCCTACTTTGAGCAGGCAATAACATCTAAACGACAGTAAGGGCTGTGGGGGGTGGCTGTCAGTTCATTCCATACTTGACAAACAAATGCAGTTTTTCACCAACTACAGTACTCCCTTAATTCACTCTTTATTACACTAGACAGTAGATTTTCCCTTTATTGTATCAGATCATGTTTCACATCACATTTTCTTTTTGGAAAACAAAAGACTCCATTGTGTATAAAAAACTATCATAGAAATAAATGGGGGGGGGGGTTGACATTGAGCAGTAATTGATCTGCATGAGTCATGAGTTTCAGTCAGTGAAATAATATGCATAGAAACAGGAAGTTAGTGGGCGATCTTGAAATTGAAAGCTTGCCAGGCAGTTGACCCCTTCTAAAAATGTTTTTAGAGATTTTGCTTTTTAAATGTAAAGCTAAATTAAAATTTAAACGACCAAAGAGTTGATGTAGTGTCTGGGTATTTATTGATTTTGTTGCAGTTCAGACATGTCCAGCTCTCTGTGACCTCATGGACTGTAACACACACATCTTTATGTCCATGGTCATGCTGATCCACTTGGTATTCATGGCAGGGATACTGAAGTGAGTTGCCAGTTTCTTCTCCAGTGGGCCACAGCATACAGGTCATGGTATTCCTAGGTGGACTTCCACCCAAGCACTAACCAGGCCCAACACTGCATGGCTTTAGGGTGGTGTGACCACTTGGTTTCTAACCACTGGACCACCAGGGAAACCTCACATATATTACATTGTAATATATAAACCACATTGGAGGATGTGCATGTATATGATCCTTTGACTACCAGGGAACCCTTTATATTACATGTAAATTCGCATTTGCCTTTAAAGGGATGTGGAAGTTTATCTGCTTTTAATATTATAATGTACTACCTAAAACATCATTTTATTACCAAGTGCTTAAAATCTCTGTTTTTACTCATTGAAACCTTCCAAATAGTCCCTGCAAAGCTCCACCCCCAGCTGCCCATATACACAATGTTTCTATTGGTACTAGATGTACTAGCCAATCACAGACTGTTTCTCAACATCATGTTTTGAAATGCTGCTGAGAGACAATCTGTGATTTGCTAATACATCTAGTACCATAGAAACAGTAAATGACTTTCCCTGGGTCCCCAATCAGATCATATTTTTTAGTTCTTTCCCACCAAGTTAAAAGGACATAACATATTTTTTTCTTTGTTCAATCAGAAAGAGGGTCTCAGAGCACAAAAAAACAATTCAGAAGTTTTACTGCTCTTGCCTGAAAAAACAGTTGTGATCCATGTCCCTTTAAGCATGTCCCTTGCAACAAGGTAATCTTAATGTGCTATTCTGACAATTCCTTCAATCTTGAACAGATACTTTCTGCTGAACAAGTTGGAGAAGAGTAGGGGGTCCTTAAGATTTTTCAATATCTATTTTAGAGTTTCTTAAAAAACTACTTAAGTGCCATAATTATAGAATGGAACTTAAAGGGATATTGAAGGTTTCTTGATAAATTGGTATATATCCAGAACATGTATTACCTATATCTATATATAAATTTACTTTTATGTACTTTTTTTATTAGAAAAGTGCTTATAAGCTCCATTTTACTGCCTAAGATCAAACAAATAGTCTCTGTGTGAGTCTGCTCTCTTCAGCTCATGAAAACACAGACTCTGCTGTACTTGCTATGCTGTCTCATACAAGACAATCACTGACCATCTCTCATCAACATGCCGCTGAGACATGGTCCCCGATAGGCTAGGACACTACACTTGCACATTCAGCCCTACAGATTCTGTGTCTGCATACCCTGCAGAGGGCAGATCCATACTGCGACTATTTGAATTTTAGCTTATAAGTGCTTCATAATAAAATAAAGTACATACAAGTAAATAGATACCCTGGGACATTATATATCTAGTAACTATCCAGGACTTTTGTACATCTCTTTAAACATATGTTTGATAGCAGATAACAAAAAAAGGCCCATCTAGTCTGCCCATACTATCTACCCAACTGTTTGGCTCTATTAGACTTCGGGTAGGCCTTATGTAGGCATGCTTGAATTCCTGAAAAAAGGTCATTGTAGGCTCCATGCCTAACTAACTCATGACTATAATGCCTTTTACTGCCTTGTTGTTACCACTTCAATCCCAATACATTCACCAGAGCCGGATTTTACAGCATCCCAGCCGGCTATTTAATATAGTAAGGGCCAAATATGCAAAAACTGCAAACAACATGTGCTAGGAACACACATAATATGTAAATAGAATGGGCAGTCTAGATGGATAGTTTGGTTCTTATTTGCAGTCCAATAGATATTTCTACAATATGTATTAATTGCTTCCTTAAAGGGAGAGTGTTTTTAATTTTAAACCTATTTTTAGTGCACTATTAATTAACATTAAAACTACCTGTGCAAATGCTTCATTTCAGAAGTGCTCACGACAATGAGATAGTTAGGGAGAGGTACAGGAGTGGCTGTCAAATTAAATGAAGTTATATTTTCTGGCTTTAGACTGAAAACTAAAAAATAGGTTTAACATGTACACTGTTCCTTTAAAGGAAGTTTATTATATATATATATATATATATATATATATATATATATATACATACAATAATAAAAAAAGAGTAAAATGGTAATAATAGAGGTTAGGGCTATACATTATAAGATTTTATTATTGTTTATATTTTGAATTAGATATATATGGAGGCACCAACATCTTTTAAGTGCTTAAGGCCTCTAAAGGTCTTAATCCAGCCATGCCTGCATGGCTTCAGGGTGGTGTGACCTCTTGGTTCCCTGACAGGAATCGAACCCAGGTCACAGAGGTGAAAGCACCAACACCTAACCACTGGATCACCAGGCAACCCTCACATATATTACATTGCATTATATAAACCACATTGGAGGATGTGCATGAATACGATCCTTTGATGTTACAGGTCTTGTTGTTATGTGGCTGTGTCATTGTTACAAATGGGTTGACATAACCTACAGGCACTTTTGTTACAAGGTTTAGTTCTCTTCTCAGTTGTACATTGGCCAATCTTCTGCTGAAACGCTTCTGTTCAGGTTTGGTGGTTGTTTAAATTGCAGGATGGGAGATTTGGGGAATATATATTTAATTGGACATCTTCGGTTAGTAATGGTTGCAAATCATTAATTATTATCTGTATTTTCTCTAAAACTGGATGGTATGTGGTCGCTTTTTTTTGCCCATTGTCAGGTTTATTTAGGGTATTACAGTTGTCCTTTAAGCTCCTGCATTAAATAAAGAATGGACAGCACTGTTGGAAGACCTGTAGACAGAACTGGGGGTCACTGGCTTCACATGCAAGGTCATACATGATTTGACCACCTGTCAGAAGGGAACAACTGGCCAGTTAAGATGACCATTAGGTGAAGCAGAGCACAAAGGCTCCCTGTAGGATATCAGCTGGTAACATATATGTGTAACCGGTCTCTGTGTGTAAGGTGAGAAGGTTATGGCGAGGAGGCCGGAGGGGGTTGTAAATACTTTGTTTTATTATAGCTTCAATATTATTGAATTTCATGAACCAAACGTTTTAATACAAATATAACTCAGACACAACATGTGAAGCATTTTTAAGTATACATTTTGATGTTATTATAATGGACTTTTATTTGGTAAGGAAATAAATACAAAATAGTTGATTTGCAAATAAAATCCTACACATATTATAATTATTATTATGCAGTCCAGATAATGTGGAGCATGCCCTGTAGGAGAAAGGGGGGTGCTTATGACTGCCAGCCAATAATCCTTCTCCTACAGAGCATGCTCCAGGTTATCTGGCCTGCATAATTAATTTAATCTGAGTTGATTGTGTTGATTTATACTGTTGTGCTGAAGACAATAAGAGAGGCAGGAGAGGAGCGCAGAAGCAGCAGCTAACTATTTCTTTAAATTATTATTTCTCGATAAAGCCTTTCTTTGCTGATGTCTGCACATGTATTTGTAGTGTTAATTATTATTATTATTATCCTTTATTTATAACGCGCCAACATATTCCGCAGCGCAATTAATGAACTAAAATAGATTTAACTTGAAAATTGCTTACACTGGCCCTTTAAGGTCATACTATTCAGATACTATTAAACGAAATGACAGTATGGAGCATATAAGCACTTTTTTTATAAAATAAAGTACATCACAGTAAATAGATACACAGGGTATTATATACCTAGTAACATCCATAAACCCTTTAATTATAGAACCATAAGTCCATCTAATCGGCCTATGCCATCTACCTAAAGGTTTGGCTCAATGAAACTTCAGATAGGCCATATGCTTGTTGTAGGCATGCTTACATTCCAGTGCAACTTCCAGGCAGCCGGTTGCCCATTCTGATTATCTCATTGCAATATTTTATTACAAAACTTCCTCAATTACACAAAGTCCATAAAACTATAAAATTATCATCATGTTCCCCAGATCCATCCTCCACTCGGCGTTCCTCTAATTACCGTATTTAAGATAAGTGCACCCGCCATCTGATTCTGAGGATATAGAAACATAATAGGAATTTATATGGATATCAATAATTTCAATGAAACCCAGGGGAAGTTCACTGATTATATACTGGATTTTAACATCTTTAAAAGGGATATGGAGGCTCCCGGATGTTACTAGGTATATAATATCCCTGGGTATCTATTTATCTATTTTATTAATAAGTGCTTATAAACTCTGTTTTTACTGCCTAAAATCAGAGAAATAGTCCCTGTATGGGTCTGCCCACTGCAGCATAAGGGCTTGATGAGTAGTGTCTCATACTGACCAATAAATGACAATTCCCATTCTGCTGAGATGTCGTCCCTGATAGGTTAGGACACTACACTGCACATCCAGCCCTACAGAGTCTGTGTCTGCCATGACTGCAGAGGGCAGACCCATACAGGGTTTATTTGTTTGATTTTAGGCAGTAAAAACAGAGTTAATAAACACTCAATATAAAGAGGAACTGGCCAAAGTCTCAATATAAAGAAGAACTGTCCTGAGTCTCAATATAAAGAAGAACTGGCTGAAGTCTCAATATAAAGAAGAACTGCCCGGAGTCTCAATATAAAGAAGAACTGGCTGAAGTCTCAATATAAAGTACTGGCCGAAGTCTGAATATAAAGAACTGGTTGAAGTATCAATATAAAGAAGAACTGGCCGAAGTCTAAATATAAAGAAGAACTGGCCGAAGTCTCAATATAAAGAAGAACTGGCTGAAGTCTCAATATAAATAAGAACTGGCTGAAGTCTGAATATAAAGAACTGGCCGAAGTCTCAATATAAAGAACTGGTTGAAGTCTCAATATAAATAAGAACTGGTTGAAGTCTCAATATAAATAAGAACTGGTTGAAGTCTCAATATAAATAAGAACTGGTTGAAGTCTCAATATAAAGAAGAACTGGCCGAAGTCTCAATATAAAGAACTGGCCGAAGTCTCAATATAAAGAACTGGTTGAAGTCTCAATATAAATAAGAACTGGTTGAAGTCTCAATATAAAGAAGAACTGGCCGAAGTCTCAATATAAAGAAGAACTGGCCGAAGTTTCAATATAAAGAACTGGCCGAAGTCTCAATATAAAGAACTGGTTGAAGTCTCAATATAAATAAGAACTGGTTGAAGTCTCAATATAAAGAAGAACTGGTTGAAGTCTCAATATGAATAAGAACTGGCTGAAGTCTCAATATAAAGAACTGGCCGAAGTCTCAATATAAAGAACTGGTTGAAGTCTCAATATAAATAAGAACTGTCCGAAGCCTCAATATAAAGAAGAACTGGGCGAAGTCTCAACATAAAAAATAACCATCCCGAAGTCTCAATATAAAGAAGAACCGCCCCGAAATTTCAATATTAAGAAGTCCCGGACGAAGTCTCAATATAAATTAGAACCGGCAGAAGTCTCAATATAAAAAAGAACTGGCTTAGAAATTATTTTGACCAAGTGTGTGAGTTCTGTATCCCTTTAAAACAAATTAGGAAGTAACACACAATACCTGCTAAGTCTAGAGCTCTCTGTCCACACTAACTTCTTCAATCCACAATCTCCTCATTAATAATTAGCTGTTCTTGACATGACCTTTAAACGAATCCCGTGTAATATGTGCCCAGGCTCTGGCTGTTTGTTTACGCAGTGATTAGGAGCCATTCCGTGTTATTTTATGTTCTTCCTCTTATTTGCCACAGTTGGCTAATTAATAATGCACAGGAAAAGTGATCCAAGCTCCCGGCATAAATCTGTCTCCCAGGAACGGTCCGGACATCTGTGGCCCCGATTCACCTCTGTGTGGCTACAAGGACAAAGTGGTACAGACGCCAGCTGCTCAGAGAGCGCGTCACGGACACTTATGGGACACGGAAGCCACAAATCTTCTCTTGTGCATTAAAAAAACTGTAATTTTCTTATAGTAAACTTACATTGATATTTGCAATTTTTACCTGTCAAACAGCATTTCTGATCCACTAACAAAGCACTGTCTTACATTTCATTCTGATGGGTCATAATTGCCAATAATTGTGAATTACCCCTTAAGGACCTGTC
>CM050167.1:14961799-14964299 GCA_027410445.1 Discoglossus pictus
AAGCCAAACTGTTCACTGGAAGGTTTGATCATGAATCTGAAACTCAAATATTTCAGCCACATCTTGAGAAGACAGGATTCCCTAAAGAAGAATTTAATTGTAATACAATGGAGTATTAATTCCGACACCCCCATAAATTGGCCTGCGCTAATTGATGAATGTATCATGGTTTCTCTCTCTGTCTCCCAGTAGAAGATCCGCATCACCTCCTCTAAACACTGCCCATTATCTCACTCTCTTTTTCCACATTTTCAGTCGGATCCAGTGATGATGTCAGTAGCCCGAGCCCCACAGAGGGTTATTCATTGCAACCCATTTGTTCCAATTTGGCACGGCCACAAGAGACCTCTCACTGCAGTAAATGGGGGATTATAAACTCAAGTGCCCTATAGGCATTGACACACTCAAGTTAATCATTCCCGTTATGTATTCAGCATCAGCTGCACAGGCAGAACACGTTTCTTAGCCATGTAAAGAAATAACAGTATTTCAGATTATGTGAGAATACAGAGACTGGGTTCCTAAGACATATCCCAAGAAGCTGAACTCCTTCAATTCTATTTGTGGACCTTAGATAGACAAATTGGGCTATGATTCTCAAAGGATGCCTTCTGTCTGGAAGGCTCTACTAGTTGGATGGCCCAGAATCTTACTAATATTGGATCTATCCCGTTGTAAATTCGCCAGAACTGACAGCTGCAGTGTCAACAAGTAGCCGCTAGATGGCGCTGTGGATATTTTGCAGCGCGGCAGATATTTCACACAAGTTGTAACCTTAGAAGGTACCCTAACCCTCACCCTAACTCTATGGTATGGGCACTGAAAATCGGCAGCGCCATCTAGAGGTTGGTGCCACTGCTAATGACTTTTTGGCGAATGTGAAGAGAGAAAGAGCCTTAATATTCCCTATAATAAATAGGAAAGCCTACCAGGAGTAATCAGAGCTTGCCAGGTAACCAGAGTGGTTAATGCATGCTAAAATAAGATGGAGATGAACAAGTAGAAAAAAACTAAAACAGGAGAATTTCTCATATTACCAGTTTATGTATCCTAATACATTTCCTATAATAAAATCCTTGCCTGTGAGTTATCAGGTAAATTACAGGTTACCCGTTAGGGAATCTCACAGTCAAACTGAGCCATTATAAATGTGATAATGATTATGGGCTTCTATAATCCCTGGACCGGCCCAATAGCCTGACGGTTAGGATAGAAGCCCATTATCATTATCATATTTATTAATTAATTAATAAATAAAAAAAATAAAATATATATATATATATATATATATATATATACATACACACAGTATATATACACACACATACATTATATATATATATATATATATATATATATAAATATTTATTTGTATATATATATATATATATATATATATATATTTATTTGTATGTATATATATATATATATATATATATATATTTATTTGTATGTATATATATATATATATATATTTATTTGTATGTATATATATATATATATATATATATATATATATATATATATATATGTGTATATTAATTAAGGTACCTTGTCACAATTTATTTGCTTTGCCATATAAATATACACTTTGATGACAGATACAAACCAATGGGCTCATCTGAATGACCTTCTATACTCTCTATAACCACTGCTATCTCTCAGCATGATAAAAAGTCTCGACCTGTCACTTAGAAGGTTGCGAGTTCAAATCCCAGGTCTCAGTTGGTTTTACATTAATATTTAATTATGTTAAAAGCCTTACAACACCAGGTTGGATTAATCCATGGGAAAGCCTTTTCTATATTCAAGGTATAGAATTATTCTACTGTATTTGTCCCGTACACATCAATTCTTTTTTTAAGTCGTATCTGTAATGTATTGAGTCTACCAATCCTCCTGCTAAGTGCAATATATAAATGTATCATTCAGTTGTTACCATATTCTACAATCAATGCTAAATTGCTCTCTTATCAGATATCCCGGACGCCGCCATCAGTTCCCACACTGAAATATTTTCATAATAGTTTGTGGTTGTATTTCATGGGAATTGATTATATCCCCCGTTTCCTTTGTTTAATCATTTAACAGCTTATTATGAGAAGCTAATAAGTACGGAGTAAAACATTGAACATATAAAAAGGAAGTCAGTGGGCAGGACTTGAAGCCAGCATCTTGCCAGGTTGTTAACAGTCTAAAGATTTCCATTTATTTCAAAAGTACAAAAATAAATAAATAAACAAAACCTTCCCATTTATACACACACAGTAGACTTTCAGATAACCAGAACTCTCAAGCAACCAGAAAAAAAAATTGAATACTGTACTTTAAATAAAAATGTAATTTTACAGGACTCAACAAATGCCAGGAGCCAGGTTGTCTGGCCGCAAAATGCTTCCAGGCATCTAGATATCATCCACTGTACATCTCTGCAATTCAGGTTTGCCTGGAAGCAGACGGGCATGAGTGACTGAGCCAGGACAGTGTTGGGGTTACATTC
>CM050167.1:14971799-14979299 GCA_027410445.1 Discoglossus pictus
AAAAAGAGTAATAAAATATTAGGGCTGTAAATACCCCACATATTCAGGAGTAGAAAAACAACAATAAAACAATGGAACGAATAAGTTTTGATAATGTGATACCCCCGTCAATGTTAAGTCCTGTATATTTACGGTTGAAGAATGTTATCATCTTCATTTCAAATGTTTTTCTCTCCTGGATGTTTTTGAAATGCCCTCTGACTATTTTGATATATTTTTTTTAAACTTGTATTAAGATCTACTTTGGATATACCATAAACCTAACAATTCAACCTGGAATCATTTGAGTGTAGCAAATAGCAAAATTCTACTTTAAAAAAAAAAAAAAAAAAAAATGACAAATAAGAAAAGGATCTATGACGTTTATTAGCTGCTAAAGTGGAAGCTTTAAGTGCAGAATCCAACCACTGCAGTATCACATCCTCAAAAAGTATCACATGACTGAGCCAAATCCTTCTCCATCCAGCAAAGCTCATAACTGGATACAAACAAAGCCTTCAGTATACACTGTAACATCTTAAGAAATGAAATGATTACTGTACAAAACTTGTCCAATGAATCATATCCCGGGGGCACAATGCAGAGGAACCCAATTTTATATATATATATATATATATATATATATATATATATATATATATATATATATATATATAAAACACTCCTCTTCCTCTTATATAAGATAAAATACATGATTGTGGTATAATATATATGGATATAGAATGTAAACATGACATATTCCAATGTATCAGTTTGTAACTTGTTTCCTCAGCAGAACAAAACGCGTTGTATCCAAAGCGCTTTACCAGTCAGAGGAATGTGAAAAATGACTCAAAAATCTTCTTTATCCTCCTACACCATAACAAGACAAGTATCTGAAGGCCTGAGGCTACAAGTCACAGATCTATTTATGTCCTGGATAAGGGTCATACATGAGAAGCACACACAGCCCAACTTGTGCAGAGACTGCAAAATGCAGCACCCAACTCAATATACAGTATAATGTGCACATACAGAGACCACTAAGTGAGCCAAGATTATACTGCACTGAGCTCCTGAAATGTACTCACAGCCAATGGGGGGGACGCCTGGGAGAAACGTACTTCTGCTTCTACATCAGTCTTTATACTGCAATATATATATATATATATATATATATATATATATATATATATATATATATATATATACATACACACACCCACATATACAGATGTACGTACAAGTAATATACAAAACTACATAATGCAAATTTGTATACATATGTGATTAGATAGATAGATACAATAGGACAATGCAAATTTGTATAGGAGTAATAATAAAGATTAGTATATGTGAGGATTGAGGCATACATATGTAAACACAAGCAGAGCAGACAGATAGATAGATAGATAGATAGATAGATAGATAGATAGATAGATAGATAGAGATAGATAGATAGATACAGGGATAAATAGAGGGATAGATAGATACAGGGATAGATACAGAGATAGATAGATAGATAGGATACAGACAGATAGATACAGGGATAGATAGAGGGATAGACAGATAGATAGACAGATAGATAGAGGGATAGAGGGATAGATAGAGGGATAGAGGGATAGACAGATAGATAGAGGGATAGACAGATAGATAGAGGGATAGACAGATAGAGGGATAGACAGATAGATAGATACAGGGATAGATAGATAGATAGATAGATAGATAGATAGATAGATAGATACAGGGATAGATAGAGGGATAGATAGAGGGATAGATAGAGGGATAGATAGAGGGATAGATAGATAGATAGATAGATAGATAGATAGATAGATAGGATACAGACAGATAGATAGATTTGTATGTATGAAATCTGCAGTATGCATATGTATCCAAACATAGATAGTTATACTTGCTTTGTGCTATTTTGAGTATTGCAGTATATACACATGTAGATAGACAGATAGATAGATAGATACAGACAGATAGATAGATAGATAGATAGGGACATATAGACAGATAGATAGATAGATAGGTCTAACACAGTGAAATCTCTTGCATGACACATTGCTAATACCCACAATAGCAGATACTAACCTTATGGAAGCAGTATATGTATCTCTATGGGTAGCAGACACCCAGCCTTTGTATAGAATCCTTTATGAGGCCCAGGCACTGACCAGTCCAAGGCTTCCATTCACAGAATGCATTGCAGGTCTCAGTATTCTCTCTCTCTCTCTCTCTCTCTGGCTGGCTCTACAGTCCAGGCATAATCACATTCCAGCAGGGAGGGAACAGATGGGGCCACCATGGTAACTGGCCTAGGAAGCCTATTGGTAGAATGTGGCTTCTGCTTATTGGGTAACAATTGCTCCCATTGTGCCTGCACTTTGCAAATTTCTTAATGAAGGAACAGGCTGCCCCTAGCAATCCTAGCAGGCCTGGCAGGTGCATTTAAGCCGGGCCTAGTTTGCAAAACAAAAGATTCTGCATCTAAATAAATACAAGATTTGTCAATGATTAAAATATCAAAATGGGAAGTCATGATTACCAAGAAAATAATGCAGAAAAAATCTTCTCTTACCCTTTTTGTTCAAAATAATAAATTCAGTTTAGGGAATAATGCAAATCCTACAGATTGTGGTTTTACAAGGTTTTTATATTCATAATAAATTTTAAGTATCGTACATTGTTATTTTTCATATATATATATATATATATATATATATATATATATATATATATATATAAATATATATATATATAAATATATATATATATATATATATATATATATATATATATATATATATATATTTACATATATATATTTATATATATATTTATATATATATTTATATATAAATCTACATATATATATATATATATATATATATATATATATATATATATATATATATATATAAAAAGATGTTTAAATGGATGGATGGAATGATGGATAGATAAATAAATATACGGTAAGTCTTTTTATAATAAATAGATTTTCAGTATTTTACGTTCACATTTCTTCAAATTTTCATTATTTACGTTTACATTAATGCGATCTATAACAATATATATATATTTGCAACTTTCGTATTAGAATACACAGGGTACAATGTTGCAGTACACTTGGCCAATTTATACAATATTCACATTAAAAACTTTAAGACATTACACCCATTTTCTTATTTAATAAGGAAGATTATATAAACCATAATGACAGTCCCAGTTTACACCATTTAATACAAGCCCACAAACACAACTGACCTATTTTTGTTTCACTTACTATTGTGTTTACAGGTTTTGCCCAATATTTTACATGGAAGACGAATATCTGTAGAATTCTCATTAAAGACATATGGTGCAGACAAGATGCTTTGTGTTTGTGGCTCTCTTGTGCCTTTGTATTACAACATTAACACATCAACACCCATTTTACTCACAATCGGACCCCCAGCTTCCATATACACAGTCACTGCAAAGCAATGACATGGGGACAATCAATACCCCAACTGAGGACCTCCCAGAACAAGCAGGGCCCTAGTAATCACATGAGACTTTGTATCATAGCACCACCTGGTGGTAGACATTATATTGTCTTATTAATAAATTATAATCAATTACTGAACAATAAGAGGAAATCAAGAACAAATAGTTTCAGGACGATTATACTTAAAAATGTAGAAAAAAACAGAATCAACAAGCATAAAAAAACAGCATTTTAATAGATTAGTTTATTACATTTCAAAAAGTTGCTAAGCTATTTTTAATTTGTTGAAAGGCAATAAAAACCGTGAACTATTCATAAATAAGTTCATTGATGAATATTTTAACACTAGTAACTTGCCCTTCATAAATGATGATGTCATATGTAATGTTCAATTGTCTGTTCTGTCTCTTTGTGCTGTCTCTGTGCACAAGCTCGCTCGCTTTCTCTGCCTCCCCGCTCTTCCTGCCTCCCCCTATGCCTCTCTCTGCCTCCCCTGTCTCCCCCTCTGCCTCTCCCCTCTGCCTCTCCCCTCCCTCTCTCCCCCTCCCTCTGCCTCCCTGCCTCTCCCCCTCCCTCCTCCGCCTCCCTTTCCCTAAGTCCCCCTCCCTCTGCCTCCCTGCCTCTCCCCCTCCGCCTCCCTCCCCCTCAGTCCCCTTCCCTCTCTACCTCCCTGCCTCCCCTTCTCTCCGCCTCCCCTTCTCTCCGCCTCCCCTCTCTCCCCCTCCGCCTCCCCCTCCCTCTCCGCCTCCCCCTCCCCCTCTCTCTCCGCCTCCCATTCTCTCTCCCCCTCCCCTCCGCCCCTTTCTCCTTGCCTCCCCCTCTCTCCCCCTCCCTCTCTCCCCTCCCCCCTCCCTCTCTCCACCCTCTCCCCTCCCTCTCTCCACCCTCCCCTCTCCCTCTTTGTGCACAAGCTCACTCTCTTTCTCTGCCTCCCTGCTCTTCCTGCCTTCCCTGTCTCCCCCTCTGCCTCTCCCCTCGCCTATCTCCCCCTCCCTGCCTCTCCCCCTCCCTCTCCCCCCCCTCCGCCTCCCTCTCCCTCCCCTCCCTCTGCCTCCCCCTCTCCCCTTCTCCCCCTGCCTCCCCCTCTCTGCCTACCCCTCCCTCGCTCCGCCCTCCCCTCCCTCTCTCCTCCCTCTCTCTGCCTACCCCTCCATCTCTCCGCCCTCCCTCTCTCTGCCTCCGCCCTCCCTCTTATAGGCGTTACTCACAACTGATAACTATTATAGGCGATTTGCTTTCAAACGTTTTTCAGCAAATTAAAAAGAGCTCAATTTCTCATTAACATTACAAGTGTCAGTAAAACTCCATTCTGACGATTTATGATCATGGTATTCAAAAGTACTGCCCGGCGGGTGACGGACACTTATTGGCTCGTCACAGCACATAGTTTTACGGCGCGCGTTATAATTTGCATTTAAATACAGCAACAACATGGACTTTACCAGAATTGATTCACTTTAGAAATAAATGGCCAGTGTTTACGCGGTTTAAGAAGAACCTAAAAACAACTTAATTTTGGAGTGACTGTCCCTTTAAAAAGTTGTTTTAAAGCAGGGGTGGGCAAGGTTGGTCCTGGAGAGCCCCACACAGGCCAGGAATTGAGGGTTTCCTTTCTGTGCACAGGTAGGTCAATCAGGATGACTTAAGAAGCGATTGTCTCACCTGTACGCAGCAGGGATATCCTCAAATCCTGGCCTGTGTGAGGCCCTCCAGGACTGAACTTGCCCAGCCCTGTTTTAAAGGATTATGGTAATTTGTGAAATGTGAACAAACAACAGATCAGTTTAACTCTTTAGAACTGTAATTATATTTGTTGGTGTACTCTGGGAGTAATTAAAAATTTTCAGACTTCAGATTACAATTTTTTCGGCCAAAAAAGTGCTTTAAAAATGTTAATAGCCAGAGGCAGTAAAGGGAGGTTATCTCTCGAAACTTGTATAATAATATAACGAATATGTTTGTCCAATAAAAAAGGTATCACTATATACTGCAATACTCTGATTATTCATCTTGATTACTTGACAATCACGGCTACTCGCCTGTCCCCCCCCCCCCCCCGTGCGAGCTACCGCAATATGAGTAGGGGGAGAGGCAGGGAGCCCGTAAGTGAGGTTGCAAGCTAATTTTCTATCCAATTGGTGTCTTTTTGCGGGCTCCGAATGGCTTCTGAGTTACAGGCATAAAAAAAAAAAATGGCGGCCGTTAAAACTGTAACTGTTTTCAACTCGAAAGCCCTTTACGGGCTAAAATTGTAAGGCTGTTTGTCGCACAATGCGAGGCTATGGCCCCTCTGAGCACCTTCGGCGCTCATCACGAGCCTCTCCCCCCCCCCCCCCCCCATGTAGTTTAGGGTCCTCGCAATGAGTGTTACTGACTTGGGTTAAATGTTACTGCCTTCGGCCTCCTTTTCATCCAGTTACGTTTTTTTCTCGCTTAGGCGATTTTAGGTCTTGTAAAAACGCCAGATATGCCTCAAATTAACTTGCACTCCCCCCTGAGATCTACGAGATTCCCCATCTAGGGACTGAAGAAGGTCTCTGAGCTCCTTGGTGTTCTCTTCAAGCCTCTCACCTTAGTAGATCTGGACCAAGGTGAAATAAAACATTTAATATTTTTACTTAAAAGGCCCAGCTAGTAAATATCAGAAAAATAATCTGCCTGTAAACACTCTACAAGCGCGAGAGATACTTTGGGGGTTATTGCACCCAACTTTACCCCCAGTCCTGATAGATATGTCGTGTCCTATTCAGAATTATCTAAACTTTCAATAAAAAAAAAAATAACTGAGCTCTAAACATTTCTTATAAAAGTTTTATTTCCTGCCAGAAACATCGTCTATAAATGGGCCGTGCATGGGATTCTCAGACATCTGATTTATACGCAACGTATCCTGGCAATAAATATTCTACTGATTTACAATTTACCCATCAGCAGCGCTGAATTACAGAAGCCTAGATATGAGGTCCCGTTCTGGATCGCTGTCTTGTCGCGGTGAAGGGGCTTGTGTACCTCAGTGAAGCTGTGAGCTATACCATGTAGGGTCACCCATGATGGGCAGGTCATAGGAGAGAGGTCAGACAAATTGCTGTCCACTGGAGAAGGAACTGGCAACCCACTCCAGTATCTCTGCCAAGAAAATCTTATGGATGAGCACAATCAGAAACAGGCACAGATGTGCATGGCATGCTGCGTCCGCATGGTCACCGAGAGTCGGACACAACTGAAGGACTGAACAACAACAAGATATGAGATAGATGCCTAACCAAGGTTGAATTAAGTATTTTAAGCATAAGATGCCTCTCTTTCACTAACTATCTATGATGAACTCTCTAACGTGTACTGATGAAAAAGAAAAGCATGCCCAGTTGGTATAGATTAGAATAATGCTAGGTTTCCTTCTGGAACTCTACCTTGTCGGGGTGAAGGTGCTTGTGTACTTCAATGAAGCTGTGAGCTATATCATGTAGAGTCACCCATAGATCAACTGCTAAGACTATCTGTGATTGCAGTTGAGAAACAGTCTGTAAGTGGCTAGTACATTTAGAACCAATAGAAACACGGTGTGGATGAGCTGTGGGAGCAGACATTTGCAGGGACTGTTTGGAATGTTTTCATGAGTAAAAACAGAGCTTTTAAACACTTATCAATAAAATGTTTGGCTGTTTAGATTAATATTAACAAAGGTAACCTTTCATATCCCTTTAATAGCAAGACCAGCCCAATAAATTAGAAAATATATTTCTACCAGCAACTTGACCATCAAAAAATGACGGTCAATAAAATGTGAAGCCATGGCAATGCTGTGTGGCACACAATGTTAAGCTTTTTATACTCTAAGGACCTTCGGCGCTCATTGCGAGCCTCACGCTGAGCGCCTTTGGCTCCTCTCTATATTCTTTTTAAATACTAATTAATGAATGAATTGAATAATAAATTAATATAGTTTTCCTTTTTCTAATTAATATATGTAACAATCAATAGCCTGAAGAGGTAACAATCTCTTTTTATTGTCCTGCAGCATATGATGT
>CM050167.1:14983220-15074282 GCA_027410445.1 Discoglossus pictus
CTTGACACGCCTCACAGCTTCTGGCACACTGTAATTTGGAAAGACGAGACCAAAATAGAGCTTTATGGTCACAATCATAAGCTCTATGTTTTGATAGGGGTCAATAAGGCCTATAGTGAAAAGAATACCAGCCCCACTGTGAAGCATGGTGGTGGCTCACTGATGTTTTTGGGGGGTGTGAGCTCTAAAGGCACGGGGAATCTTGTGAAAATTGATGGCAAGATGAATGCAGCAGGGTATCAGAAAATACTGGCAGACAATTTGCGTTCTTCTGCATGAAGGCTGCGCATGGGACGCCCTTGGATTTTCCAGCGCGACAATGACCCTAAGCACAAGGCCAAGTTGACCCTCCAGTGGTTACAGCAGAAAAGGTGAAGGTTGTGGAGTGGCCATCACAGTCTCCTGACCTTAATATCATCAAACCACTCTGGGGAGATCTCAAACGTGCGGTTCATGCAAGACGACCAAAGACTTTGCATGACCTGGAGACATTTTGCCAAAACGAATGGGCAGCTATACCCCCTGCAAGAATTAGGGGCCTCATAGACAACTATTACAAAAGACTGCATGCCGTCATTCGTGCTAAAGGGGGCAATAAACATTATTAAGAACTAAGGGTGTGCAAACTTTTGATCACGGGCATTTCATTTTTTTCTTTGTTGCCATGTTGTTTTATGATTGTGCCATTCTGTTATAACCTACAGTTGGATATAAATCCGATAAGAAATAAAATAAATGTGTTTTGCTGCTCACTTCTGTTTTCTTTATATATTGTCCACATATTACCAAATCGCCAAGGGTATGCAAACTTTTGAGCTCACCTGTAATATCCCTGGGTATCTTTCTACTTTTACGTATGTGATTTTATTAAGAAGTTTTTATCAAACAAATAGTCCCTGTATGAGACTCTGTAGGGCTGGATGTGCAGTGTATTGTCCTAGCCTATCGGGGCTCATGTATCAGTAGCATATTGCTGAGAGATGGTCATTGATTGGTTAGTATGAGATACAGCACCGCATGTACAGCGAAGTTTGTGTCTTCATGAGCTGCAGAGGGCAGACCCATACAGGGACTATTTATTTGATTTTAGGCAGTAAAAACAGAGCTTATAAGCACTTCTTAATAAAATAAAGTACATAAAAGTAAATAGATACCCAGGGATATTATATACATGGTAACATCCAGGAACCTTCCATATCCCTTTAATGTTTACATTAAAACAAATTCAATACCAAAATGATAATGATTAGGTAAGAAGTCATTAGAAGAAAGAATGATCAGTGAATATTCACATCCTCGACAAAAAGTATAAAAATGCAGAAAATTTGAACAAGAATTCTAAATATTCAGCAGGTTTTCCTGACATTACCCCATACTTCATGTATGTCCCCTGCGTGTCAGGACAGGTTACATGAGGATCTATGCCATGGAAGTTACCAGCAGATTATAAAGGGAAACTAAAAAGATCACTGAACTTCCACATGGACACGATTCCCTTCTAAATAAATAAATAAAGCCTTTCATTATTTAACTATTACATAAAATATTTTTTTTTATTGAGAGCTAGTGCCTTAATTTAGCTGCTTTCTAAACGGGTAGGTCCATGTGGACTGAAGAAATGCCCTTTAATCGTAGTGAGAGCAATGGCACTTTGAAGCAGGCATCCTTCTCTACATGCAAGGTTACCTCCAACTTGTGGAAGCAGATGAACCGAAATAGAAATGGTAAACCCGCTACAGAATATATGCATATAAAAGTTAATATTAATATAGATGACCTGAGCGAGAAATACGTTCTTTTAAAAAAAAAATTGAGACTTTTAAATGGGCTTACAAATGTACTATTTATTATATATTAGCAGCTTGTCCGTCAAAAATAAAATTTGAAGGCTGGCAATGCTGTTTGCCACACAATGGGTCTCCCCCCTCTAACTTGCGGGCCTTGCAATGAGCGCCTCTGGAGCTCATTGCGAGCCTCTCCCTCCCCTCCCCCCTATGTCTCTTCCCCACTCTCCCTCCCCTGTGTCTCTTTCACCCTCTCCCTCCCCTGTGTCTCTTTCACCCTCTTCCTCCCCTGTGTCTCTTTCACCCTCTTCCTCCCCTGTGTCTCTTTCACCCTCTTCCTCCCCTGTGTCTCTTTCACCCTCTTCCTCCCCTGTGTCTCTTTCACCCTCTTCCTCCCCTGTGTCTCTTTCACCTTCTCCCTCCCCTGTGTCTCCCCCCCCTCTCCCTCCCCTGTGTCTCTTTCACCCTCTCCCTCCCCTGTGTCTCCCCCCCTCTCCCTCCCCTGTGTCACTCCCCCTCTCCCTCCCCGGTGTCACTCCCCCTCTCCCTCCCCTGTGTCACTCCCCCCTCTCCGTCACTCCCTCGTCTCCCTCCCCTGTGTCTTCCCCCCCTCCCCTGTGTCTCTCCCCCTCCCCTTTCTTTTCCCCCCTCTCCCTCCCCTGTGTCTCTTCCCCCCTTCTCCCTCCCCTGTGTCTCTTCCCCCCTCACCCTCCCCTCTCCTGTGTTTCTTCCCCCCTCACCCTCCCCTCTCCTGTGTTTCTTCCCCCCTCTCCCTCCCCTCTCCTGTGTCTCTTCCCCCCTCTCCCTCCCCTCTCCTGTGTCTCTTCCCCCCCTCTCCCTCCCCTGTGTCTCTCCCCCCTCTCCCTCCCCTGTGTCTCTCCCCCCTCTCCCTCCCCTGTGTCTCTCCCCCCTCTCCCTCCCCTGTGTCTCTTCCCCCTCTCCCTCCCCTGTGTCTCTTCCCCCTCTCCCTCCCCTGTGTCTCTTCCCCCCTCTCCATCTCCTGTGTCTCTTCCCCCCTCTCACTCTCCTGTGTCTCTCCCCCCTCTCACTCTCCTGTGTCTCTTCCCCCCTCTCCCTCATGTCTCCCCCACCCTCCCTCATGTCTCCCCCTTCGCTCCCCTATGTCTCCCCCTTCGCTCCCCTATGTCTCCCCCTTCGCTCCCCTATGTCTCCCCCTTCGCTCCCCTATGTCTCCCCCTTCGCTCCCCTATGTCTCCCCCTTCGCTCCCCTATGTCTCCCCCTTCGCTCCCCTATGTCTCCCCCTTCGCTCCCCTATGTCTCCCCCTTCGCTCCCCTATGTCTCCCCCTTCGCTCCCTCCCTCCCCTATGTCTCTCCCTCCCTCCCATGTGTCTCTTTCCCCCCCATCTCCCTTCCCTGTGTCTCCCCACCCTCCCTCCTCTGTGTTCCTGTTTGCATTTACGGGTGTGAAACCATTTGCGGGCTTGGGAAATTGATAATTTTCCCTGAGACCGAAATGTGTTTCTGCTTTAAAGGCTTGAAAAAAAAATTACAGCTTTACGGCCGCCATTTTTTTCCTTAAGTAACTTAACTCAATTAAATAGCAAATTAGCTTGCAACCTCACTCACAGACTCATTGCCTTCCCCCCTGTGCTGTGTGTGAGGTTGTAAGGTAATTTTCTAATTAATTGCCATCTTTTGACAGTCTCCCAACGGGTTCCAAGTTACAGGCTTGAAAAAAATGTCAGGCGTTAAACCCGTAATTTTATAGAAGCCTGTAACTCATAAGCCGTTTAGAGCCTCTACCCCCCCCCCCTACGTTACAGACCTCATGATGAGCGCCTTTAACATAGCGCTACCGACAACCTCGCAATTACGACAACTATTATATGTTATTTGATATTTTTTTTTTTATTCTGGTGACTTTAGCTGGTAGAAAATGTGATGTGATTTAGGGAGATCAATTTGGGGGACATCAGCTTATAGGCGAGTCTAAAAGCCAAAGCAGTTTGAGGCTGCCAATGAAGGATGAATAGAAAAGAGAAGAGGGTGAAAGACTTGTGATCCCCAACTATTAGATAGGCAGTGGGATCAAAGACGTCCTACTGACGAAACACGTGCGGCAGAATGTAATCCAAGAGAGCTTTGTTTTATAGATACCAAAAGCTTGGAGAGTTTGAAGAAGATGAACATGATCAATAGTGTTCACTATTATACCAGTTATTATTAATGCATATAGAAAATGTCAGCACATACTCAATCATCTAACACTCAAACTTTTTGATAACAATCAGTTGCAATTATATTTATTTCTGTGTGTACTTTTCCTTTATTTTATCTGTTACGGAGCATCTCTCCATCACAATGTGGTGATGCACATCGGTTATAGGGTCACAGGGAGACGGACACAACTGAATGACTAAACAACAACAACTTAATATCTTGGGCACCCCTTCTGGATTGCTACCTTGTCATGATGAGGGGGCTTGTGTACCTCAATGACGCTGTGAGCTATACCTTCTGGGTCACCCAAGATGGTCAGGTCATAACAGAGAGGTCAGACAAATAGTGGCCCACTGGAGAAGGAACTGGCAATCCACTCCAGTATCTCTGCTAAGAAAACCTTATGGATAAGCACAATCAGACACAACAATTGTGTTGTTGTCCATAGGGTCACCGGAGAGTCGTACACGACTGAACGACACAATAACAACAACAATCTCTATCACCATCTTTTAAGATGTCCACCGAAACCTGTGTTTATTTGTTTTGTGAAGCAGGAGGGAAATTGTTTAAAGGGATATGGAGGTTCCTGGGTGTTACTTGGTATATAATATCCCTGTGTATCCATTTACTTTTATTAAGAAATGTTAATAATCTCTTTTTTTTTTGACTGCCTAATCCCTTACAAATAGTTCCTAATTTGTTTCTGCCCTCTGCAGCTCATGAATACAGTGTACTTCTAAGTACAGTGTGAGCACTCTCTCATAGCAACCAATCTCTGGCAACATTCTGCAACATGCTGCTTGAGAGAGGTCACCGACAGGCTAATTTCAAACGCTGCTCTTGACAGT
Organism: Discoglossus pictus; assembly: GCA_027410445.1. Lineage (NCBI taxonomy): Eukaryota > Metazoa > Chordata > Amphibia > Anura > Alytidae > Discoglossus > Discoglossus pictus. The sequence goes on from CM050167.1 coordinate 14,988,039, forward strand.
CTGTGTATTCATGAATTACAGATGGCTGACGCATACAGGGACTATTTGTATGGTTTAAGGTGAAAAAAACAGAGCTTCTAAGCACTCCTTAATAAAAAAAAAAAAATATATATATATATATATATATATACCGTATATATAAATAAATGCACAGGGATATAATATACCTTCCATGTCCCTTTAATGATACAAAGTGGGAGTAAGCCTTAGCGAGAATGATTTTATTTTTTCTAGTGCTCTGAATAAATACTGTGCTTTTGATTTAACAAACACAGCTAATTGGTTTATGTCCACGTATTAAAGTATCCTTCCACCATTAGTTAACTGACCAGTAAGGCTGGAGGACACTTTACTCTGGAGATATTGGTATGTTACTTTAATTCTAGTTTTCTAAACTTTAACTCATTACTGTCAAAAAAAAAAAAAAACATTTATATTATTGAAACCATGCTAATATACTGTACAAGTTTAATTACTACATAAAGGTCCAGAAACACCCAGGAAAATTACTGGACGTGGTCAGGAATAACAACAACTGTACTATATAATTTAGAGCACCAGACCCCAGGGAGTAACGGAGCCAAATAATTACTACTGTGGGTCTGAGCATGCTCATTATTTTCAGTTTCACATGGATATAAAGCACCCAGGAGGTAAGAAAACTCTCTATAAAAAAAAACAAAAAAAAAACACCCCAAGCAGGAAACTTTTTTTTCTAATTCCTGGCATCAATATAAAATATAACTTTTATTATCAATTCTAAAACACACTAAGATTACAAGGAAACACCAATAAATAGATAGGTCACACAACTAAAAAGAATTCATTTGTTTCAGAAGATAGTAATCGCTTAGTACACACCCAAAACAAAAGGATAATAAAAGTTAAGTTTTATATTTCAGGGAATTGAGAAGATTTGTCCTACTAGATATATTCTGAAGTTTCCCATGATTTACACTGAAAACAACCTGGGACGGGGATATTAATGGACAATAATCATCAGTTCCCTGGTGGTCCAAAGGTTAGGATTTGGTGCTTTTACCACTGCGACCTGGGTTCGATTCCAAGTCAGGGAACTAAGAGGTCACACCACCCTGAAGCCATGCAGGGTTGGGCCTGGTCAGTACTTGGATGGGAGACCACCTAGGAATACCAAGAGCTGTGGTCCACTGGAGAAGGTAATCATGGCAGAGATACCCACTCCAGTATCTCTGCCATGCTTTTACAGGGGCAACACATGATCTGTTGCGGTCCATGAGGTCACAGAGAATCGGACACGACTGAGCGAAGCGAACACACAATTATCAATCCTTCAGATTGTAAGTAGCGAGTTGACAATCTTGTTTGGAAAAAAGCAATTTTTATACGACTCAAAGCTCAAAACCCTCCATTTTCTGCAGTTGTCAGTATTGTATATTTCCTTGTTCTTTTTCCCTGTACAGCGCTACAGAATATGTTGGCGCATTAAAAATAAAAAATAATAATCAGTTAACAACAGATATTAGCCATGATTTAAGGGTGGATCAGAAAGGCTAATGAGAAAACGTGGAATTACATTTTTTTGGGAAATAAAGTTCTAATAATAACAACAACAATAATAATATTAATATAATAATAATCATTTACCACTTGTTATTGCCTGAGTTTTAAAAAGTTACCATATTTGGAACCTCTGCTGCGTTACTTTAACCGACTTCTTAAGAGCCAACAAGCAGTGGACTTTGGATTCCAGATTAATGAGTAACTCCTTGTTTGCTGGTCACAAGATGTTTAAAGACTCTCCGAGACAGCTCTAGGTACACAAGCAGAGAGTGTCATGAATGAGACCTCCTGCCAAGTTCTAGAAGAAACATCCACAAGGGACACTTTTAAGAAACACTGCACTTGATCACAGGCAAAAAGGTGAAAATAAGAAATATCTATAGCATTTAATTTATTAACTAATATATTCACTTATTCATTACTAGGGGCAGTGATTGTTTGCTTCCCTGGATTATCACCTGCTGTGTGAGGTTATTGTAAGTTGCAAAACGTCAGATAATATTGCAAAGTTTATAGGATTGTGGAGACTATTTCAACAGATATTAATGGATATCTTATCTGCATCCAAAGCGCTTTCCCACAGATGATAAATCAGGGTTAGAAAAAAAAAAAAAGCAATGATTTAGCATAATTGCATATGACAAGTTTAATTAGTCACATAACTCCAAGGGTCTTGTACATGCTCGTTCTTCTCAATGATACATGGCTCTAGGATGAGAAAAGACTGGCAAAATCACAAATATTTACATTCATCACTCTTCGGAAATCAGACTATGGGGAGTCAAAAAGCCTGGTTAACAGGCAAAAATGTCAAATCAAATTGTACTGTAGGAAAATGCATTTCAAGTCACATTCAATTAACAATGTTCTTGTCATTACCCATAGTTTTAAAGCAGGTTTCTGGATTTTACTACGTATAGAATATCCTGTGCATCCAGTTACTGTTATATGCTTTATTTTTTTAAGAAGGGCTTATAAGCTCTGCCTAAAATCAAGCAAATAGTCCCTGTATGGGTCTGTCCACTGCAGCGTATACGGACACAGACTCTATAGGGCTGGATGTTCAGTGTAGTGTCTTAGCCTATCAGAGACCACTTCTCAACTGCATGTTGAGGGATGTTGCTAAGAGATGGTCACTGCTTGTTTAGTATGAGACACTGCACAGCACAGTCTGTGTCTTCGTGGGGTACAGAGGGCAGACCCAAGCAGATAATATTTGTTTGATTTCAGGCAAAACAGGTAAAAACAAACAGTAAGCAGTTAAAATAAAAGTACATAATAAATAAGAAGTAAGAAATAAAGATGCTGACATCACCTGTTTTGCCACATTGGCAGCCTGGGTTGCTCGGACACTTGGGGCATCTTGCAGTGTCGGACATTGCAATTGATACCGGACTCCAAGATTAAAGAACATGGAAAATATACAGGTTACTGAAGTGGTTTTATCCAGGGTCCATCTAACTCTTCCACAAGTCCCCTTAAATTCCAGTCTATCGGGTAAGGATGATTGTTGGGTTGAAGGCCAACTCGATACCACACTTGGACGGTTGTGTCTGCAAAGTACGGGACTCCTAAAAAGGACACACTTCACATCACTGTTCCCTAAGCTTGGAGTACTTGTATTGTCAATGTACAGTCAGGTCCATAAATATTGGGACATCGACACAATTCTAAACTTTTTTGCTCTTTACACCACCACAATGGATTTGAAATGAAAATAACAAGATGTGCTGTAACTGCAGACTTTCAGCTTTAATTTGAGGGTATTTACATCCAAATCAGGTGAACGGTGTAGGAATTACAACAGTTTGTATATGTGCCTCCCACTTTTTAAGGGACCAAAAGTAATGGGACAATTGGCTGCTCAGCTGTTCCATGGCCAGGTGTGTGTTATTCCCTCATTATCCCATTTACAAAGAGCAGATACAATCTCCAGTGTTCATTTCAAGTGTGCTATTTGCATTTGTTGCTGTTAACTCTCAATATGAGATCCAAAGAGCTGTCACTATCAGTGAAGCAAGCCATCATTAGGCTGAAAAAACAAAACAAACCCATCAGAGAGATAGCAAAAACATTAGGTGTGGCCAAATCAACTGTTTGGAACATACTTAAAAAGAAAGAACGCACTGGTGAGCTCAGCAACACCAAAAGACCCGGAAGACCACGGAAAACAACTGTGGTGGATGACCGAATAATTATTTCCCTGGTGAAGAAAACACCCTTCACAACAGTTGGCCAGATCAAGAACACTCTCAAGGAGGTAGGTGTATGTGTGTCAAAGTCAACAATCAAGAGAAGACTTCCCCAGAGTAAATACAGAGGGTTTACCACAAGATGGAAGGCCAGATTAGAGTTTTCCAAACAACACCTAAAAAAGCCTTCACAGTTCTGGAACAACATCCTATGGACAGATGAGACTGAGATCAACTTATACCAGATTGATGGGAAGAGAAGAGTATGGAGACGGAAAGGAACTGCTCATGATCCAAAGCATACCACCTCATCAGTGAAGCATGGTGGTGGTGGTAGTGTCATGGCGTGGGCATGTATGGCTGCCAATGGAACTGGTTATCTTGTATTTATTGATGATGTGACTGCTGACAAAAGCAGCCGGATGAATTCTGAAGTGTTTCGGGCAATATTATCTGCTCATATTCAGCCAAATGCTTCAGAACTCATTGGACCGCGCTTCACAGTGCAGATGGACAATGACCCGAAGCATACTGCAAAAGCAACCAAAGAGTTTTTTCAGGGAAAGAAGTGGAATGTTATGCAATGGCCAAGTCAATCACCTGATCTGAATCCGATTGAGCATGCATTTCAATTGCTGAAGAGAAAACTGAAGGGAAAATGCCCCAAGAACAAACGGGAACTGAAGACAGTTGCAATAGAGTTCTGGCAGAGCATCACCAGGGATGAAACCCAGCGTCTGGTGATGTCTATGCGTTCCAGACTTCAGGCTGTAATTGACTGCAAAGGATTTGCAACCAAGTATTAAAAAGTGAAAGTTTGTTTTATGACTGTTATTCTGTCCCATTACTTTTGGTCCCTTAAAAAGTGGGAGGCACATATACAAACTGTTATAATTCCTACACCGTTCACCTGATTTGGATGTAAATACCCTCAAATTAAAGCTGAAAGTCTGCAGTTAAAGCACATCTTGTTAGTTCCATTTCAAATCCATTGTGGTGGTGTATAGAGCCCAAAAGTTTAGAATTGTGTCGATGTCTCAATATTTATGGACCTGACTAAGTGTTCAAATGCGAGATGGAACATGGCAGGTCTGGGCATGTGGTTTATACAAAGTAGAGAACACCCAAGCTAAAACCCACTTTCAAAACAGACATCCTCCCAGTCTTACAAGTGAAGAAAAGATCTTGACCTGGAAATAGGTTACTTGGTTCTTCAAATTGGTTAAACCACATTGATTGCCTCCTACTAAGACACCAAGAATATTATTATTATTATCATTTAACTACAGAGTGCCAACACAGAAAACTATGACATATATATTGTGATGGCAGCCTTGATGGGAGAGAATCTTGAAGTGAAGTGCTGTGGTGTTGAAGTTTACCATGGCAATAGTGACAGTTGAAAACTGAACATTAGCTTTCTGAATGAGACTAAGTGCTGAACTCAAAGGAGTGGCAGCAGAACATTATCCTGCCATTATGGATACCTAATACTTCTTTTCTACTTATTTCTGTGTACTTGAGACTTAGTGAGGCAACAAGATGCATTAAAACCATTTCCTATTCAGTACTTCGGACAGAGTCACTTCCTAACTGCTACCTTGCCCAAATCTTGAAGTAGGCTTCCTTCCAGGGAATCCCTAGCACCAATACACAGTTACAGTGGATATAAAAAGTCTACACACCCCTGTTAAAATGTCAGGTTTCTGTGCTGTAAAAAAATGAGACAAAGATAAATCATTTCAGAACTTTTTCCACCCTTTAATGTGACCTATAAACTGTACAACTCAATTGAAAAACAAACTGAAATCTTTTAGGTAGAGAGAAGAAAAAAGAAAAGAAAAATAATGTGCTTGTATAAGTCTGCACACCTTCTTATAACTCGGGATGTAGCTGTGTTCAGAATTAAGCAATCACATTCCAAATCGTGTGAAATAGGAGTCAGCATACACCTGCCATCATTTAAAGTGCCTCTGATTAACCCCAAATAAAGTTCAGCTGCTCTAGTTGGTCTTTCCTGAAATTTTCTTATTTGCATCCCACAGCAAAAGCCATGGTCCACAGAGAGCTTCCAAAGCATCAGAGGGATCTCATTGTTAAAAGTTATCAGTCAGGAGAAGGGTACAAAAGAATTTCCAAGGCATTAGATATACCATGGAACACAGTGAGGACAGTCGTCATCAAGTGGAGAAAATATGGCACAACAGTGACATTACCAAGAACTGGAGCTCCCTCCAAAATTGATGAAAAGACGAGAAGAAAACTGGTCTGGGAGGCTACCAAGAGGCCTACAGCAACATTAAAGGAACTGCAGGAATATCTGGCAAGTACTGGCTGTGTGGTACATGTGACAACAATTTCCTGTATTTTTTATATGTCTGGGCTATGGGGTAGAGTGGCAAGACGAAAGCCTTTTCTTACGAAGAAAAACATCCAAGCCAGTCTACATTTTGCAAACACACATCTGAAGTCTCCCAAAAGCATGTGGGAAAAGGTGTTATGGTCTGATGAAACCAAGGTTGAACTTTTTGGCCATAATTCCAAAAGATATGTTTGGCGCAAAAACAACACTGCACAGCACCAAAAGAACACCATACCCACAGTGAAGCATGGTGGTGGCAGCATCATGCTTTGGGGCTGTTTTTCTTCAGCGGGAACTGGGGCCTTAGTTAAGATAGAGGGAATTATGAACAGTTCCAAATACCAGTCAATATTGGCACAAAACCTTCGGGCTTCTGCTAGAAAGCTGAACATGAAGAGGAACTTCATCTTTCAGCATGACAACGACCCAAAGCATACATCCAAATCAAGGAATGGCTTCACCAGAGGAAGAGTAAAGTTTTGGAATGGCCCAGCCAGAGCCCAGACCTGAATCCGATTGAAAATCTGTGGGGTGATCTGAAGAGGGCTGTGCACAGGAGATGCCCTCGCAATCTGACAGATTTGGAGTGTTTTTGCAATCAGAGTGGGCAAATCTTGCCAAGTCAAAATGTGCCAAGCTGATAGACTCATACCCAAAAAGACTGAGTGCTGTAATAAAATCACAAGGTGCTTCAACAAAGTATTAGTTTAAGGGTGTGCATACTTATGCAACCATATTATTTTATTTTTATATTTTTTCTACCCTCTACCTAAAAGATTTCAGCTTGTTTTTCAATTGAGTTGTACAGTTTATAGGTCGCATTAAAGGTGGAAAAAGTTCTGAAATTATTTATCTTTGTCTCATTTTTTTACACCACAGAAACCTGACATTTTAACAGGGGTGTGTAGACTTTTTATATCCACTTTATATTATCTTAACTTCTATATCCTTTACTCCCTTTTATATTTTTCTTTATTAAGTAAAACAAGTGAACATCAAATAAAATTTAATTTCCAATTCATATACCAATATCCTCTTATTTTTTCCAAAGCTCTCATTTTTTGGTATTGTAGAACTATTGGTCCAAGAGCCCCATTTCTTGTGATAATGCAATAACCTGTTTACCCAATCACTACGTTCATCTTTCCAAGTCGGCAGTGAATTAATTTGCTCTATGAAAAAATGCGCCAGGAGAGGTCTAATTTTTTCCCATCTAGTTTCAATATGTAACTTTACAATACTAAATATTCTTGCTAATAGTTTTTTACTTGCACTTTTTAATTCTCTAGGGAACATCCATATGAAACAAATTGGTGGCGTATGTATTATTTGTCTACTGTACATATCCTTAATTACTTCTAATGTTTTCTGCCATATTTTCATAATTATTGGACTGTTCCATTAAATATGTAAATATTATCCTCCTCCTATTGTCGACATCCTCTAAAGCAACGATTGGACTGATTTTTGAATATTTTATGTAATTTTGTTGGTGACCATATACATGCTATGAGTCACAAAAAAGACTTGTTTCTAATAAAGTTACACAGTTACATAGTAATTTAGGTTGAAAAAAAGACTTTAATCCATCAAGTTCAACCTTTATAGATCTCCTCTGATCTGCAATACACAGATTTATTGTTAATTGATCCAGAGGAAGGCAAAAAGAAAAAAGAAAAAAAAACAGTCAAACTTTGCCAATTGTCTCAACAGGGAAAAAAATATAAAATTCCTTCTTGACCCCTGATACTGGCAATCGGATTCATTCCTGTATCAATACTCCCTCTCTATTTATCCAGGATAGACCTTAATGCCATTTTTATTTAAATATATATCCAGTCCCTTTTTAAAGTTATCTATCGAATCCGCTGTCCCCACCTCCTTTGGTAGAGAATTCCTCAGATTAACCACCCTTACTGTGAAGAACCATTTACTTTAAGGTGAAATTGTTTTACTTCTAACCTCAAGGGATGTCCTCTTGTCAGTTGAAAACCTCTTGGCACAAAAAGTTCCCTTGACAAAGCCTTGAATTGACCCTGGATATATTTATAAAAGGTAATCATGTCTCCTCTTAGACACTTAGAGTAAATAAGTGTAATTTGGTTAGTCTTTCTTCATAACTTAGGCCCTCCATTCCCCTTATTAGTTTTGTTGCCCTTCTCTGTACTTTTTCCAGCTCTAAATTTATGAAGTGGCGCCCAAAATTGTCCTCCATATTCCAAATGAGGGCGTACTAGGGATTTGTATAGTGGTAGAATTATATTTGATTCTCTTGCTTCTATACCCTTCTTAATACATACTAACTTCTACAATGTTTTTGTTAAAACCTAGACTTGTACGCCATTCTTTGTTATCTACATGAATGTTCAGATCATTTCCCGATCCTTTTATTAAATTTATGAAAGGCATTTTCATCTAATTATTTCCTACTCTATATATCATACATATTACTCCATTTACATTTAGATTTTCTTTATATGTCTACTTAAAATCGGTAAGTGGTCTCATAATCTCCTGTTTTGGCAGGGAGTTAATTTAGTCCCTAATTTGTAAGCCCCTGAATCTTAAGAAGGCATTGTGTCGTGTGTTTGTGTCACGCATTTTTTTGTACGACTCTCCGTGAGCTGGTGGGCTGCAACAAACCATGCTGATCCACTTGGTTTTCATGGCAGAGATACTGGAGTGGGTTGCAAGGTCCTTCTCCAGTGGCACACAACATACAGCTCCTAGTATTCTAGGTTGTCTCCTATCCAAGTACTGACCAGGCCAAACCCTTCATGGCTTCAGGGTGGTGTGATTTCTTGGTTCTCGGATTGGAATCAAATCCAAGTCACAGTGGTGAAAGCACAGAATCATAACCACTGGACCACCAGGTAAAACACAAGGGGGCAGTACCTAACAATAAATACATATTAATATATTTTAAACGATAAAAAAAAAAAAAGTTACACAACCCCAGGCTCTCCAAGGATAATGTAAAAAAAACAACAACAAAAAAACACCAAATATTAATTCCATGGGTTTATATACAGACGATTTCGGTCCAGGCCCCATTACTCCTTTGGTGAAGAGGTGTCCCAACTCTGAACCCATATCTGTCACAGGTGTAGCCCAACAGAATAACTAATACCCGAAGAGCCGCTTGTTAAAGGTCTTCAAGTGGTCCTTTTAAGTCAATGAGATTTGTCCAAGCTTGGAACATTTTTTTTTAACCCATCTGTGCATAAAGAAAATGTTGAGGTCTCTGCTAATATAGGAGATACAAAAAGGCGAAAATGGAAGAAGGAGAAAATGGGAGAGAGTTGATTGAGGTCATATCAGACAGTAAGGACCTCACTTTCACTCCAAAGTCAACAAATCGAAAATTACTCTGCACATTTAATATTCAGTCTTCCCCCACACAGCCCACACAATCCAGTGACTTCATATCCACTACTGTTGCCTTTAAAAATACCTAACCCTTATCTACAAATTCCTTCATGGCCTTGTTCTCAATGAACCGAATTCTGCTCGGCACCTGCAGCCCCATGCCCACCCCCTCCAGAGGACTGTGTCTGTTCTTTCTCCCTCTTTGTACACCTTCACTGGAATAAAACGCCCAGTTTACAGTAGAGAGTATCTAAAGAAACAAAGTCCAAGTAGATTTTAAAACTAATATTTAAAAATAGGCCAATTTGCTGGAGGCTACAATTCTTTCTCCGACCTAGTGAAAGAGCATCTGCCCAGGAGGCTGTTAGTTTTTTTTCTCCCGATGCCTGTCAGCAGCCACCACAGAGAAGCAGGCAGACAGAACAGCCCCCGGGGCAGATCCTCCCCCACTCCCTGCACATATGATAGAGATTGAGAGCAGCATATTGGCAAATGTAGCATTTCCACTCCAATAGAAATATCACGAGGCACAAGACAAGGATGCCCCCTATCCCAACATGTATATGCCTTATATACTGAACCCTTAGCTATAGCAATTAGAACACTTGATATAACTGGCATTAAAGTTTGGAAAATCAATATAAATTAGAACGTGATGTAGATGTCATTATTTTTATGCTTTCAAACCCACACATATCCCTAATTTACTTAAAATTATTAAACCAATATAGCTCTTTGGTGATAAAATCATACGCAATGCCATGGAAACTTAACAACAATACTCCACTTCTATTATGTAAAAATGTTTCTTTTTTTAACCGTCCTGGCGGTATGATTATGTCAGTATTTAGAATGATAAAGCGGTACATAAAAAAATACCGACATAATCATACCGCTTTTAGACTCTGTTACCCCTTCCCCCTCTCTACCTGCATTTCCCCTTATCCTCCTCCTCCCTTCCCCCTCCCCTTATCCTCCTCCTCCCTCCCCTTATCCTCCTCCTCCCTCCCCTTATCCTCCTCATTCTCCCCCTTATCCTCCTCATCCTCCCCCCTCCTTAACCATCTCCCTTCTACCTTTCCCCCTCATCCTCCTTATCCCTCCTCCCGATCCTCCTCTTACCCCCTCTCCAATAACAGTGCTGTTCCTCCTCCTTATCCTCCCTCCTTCTCCCCTCTCCCCTCTCCCCTCTCTTCTCTGTAGCCTCCGATCAGCAGCAGGAGCCCCACAACGCATCTTATGTCTTTCACTGGAACCGGCATGTGCTAATGACGTGACGTGCTTGGCTCAAAGAGACCATTCCACCCACCAATTTATTACCCCAATGATCATAGTCCTATACTTACTAAATTCACCAAATGCACATGGGGTAGCAAGGGAAATCGTAAATATTAAACACAAATTATTTGCTTGGCCATAATGGCAGTCAGATCATTTTTAGATTAAGAAAACCCAAACCCTACCCACCTCCTAGCACAGGAGGCCGCATGTATCCGTTATGAGGTTGTCAGTGTTAAATTGAATTGTCAGCTCTTCCAAACAGAAACATTATTTTGCTCTCCGCATAGCCCTGACTACTTAACCAATTTATTGCAGTAATTACATGTCTGAATGAATTTCACCTGCATGACTAGTTTGGGCTACACACGCTCAACGCCATGACTTGTGGTCAGCTGATCTAATACATGGTGCACAACTATCCAGTAAGCAAACACTAGACCGCTCTGGTCAGACTGGTTTAAATCACTGATTTCTTTAGAGGTCTGGGCAAGAATCCAGTTGATCCCTGGTTCCCACTTGCTTGTATAATGGCTAAATAGATAAAGTATTTGTGTAATAAAAAGCAGGTCCTTCAAGAACCGTAGAGTAACACAAACTTGGCTACTGCCCAGCAAGTACTTAAGATCACGCTTCTCTGAACTGTAAGTGAGATATAAACATGCAAACAAATCCTTATTTATGCCATTACATTGTTTATTGGTATAAAAATATACCATTTTGAAGAACTACACTTGAAGATCAGCCAGCTGTATTAAGAATTCAAAATAAAGAAATAGCACAGATTTAAATCTATTATCTTTTATAGCCAACTGTGCTGTTGAATCAACTTCCTGAGACAGGAGGAGACTTTGAATGAACAGGACGTTTATTTGCACAATGGGAACGTGGCAGCTAAACCTGCCAGTGTTTGACAAGACGAATGGAAAGCATATTCATTTTGCAAAACATCCTGAGAAAGTAATGATGTACAGGTGATACAATGAATATACAATACGGGACACAAGTTTGCATACTGCTGGAGGGAGAGTCCCATTCTGAATCTCTACCTTGTCATGGTGAAGGGGCTTGTGTACCACAATGAAGCTGTGAGCTAAACCATGTAGAGTCACCCAAGATGGGCAGGTCACAGCAGAGATGTCAGACAAAATGCAGTCCACTGGAGAAGGAACTGGTAACCCACTCCAGTATCTTTGCCAATAAAACCATACAGATAAGCACAACCACATACAAGATGTGCTTGGTGTGCTGCGATCCATAGGGTCACAGAAAGTCGGACACGACCGAGTGACTAATCAACAACAACAGAAGGAGTAGCGCCAACAAGGATTATTAGAGCTCACTGTTACATCATTGCACTTACACTTTGTTGGATGGCAGTCACTCTACATAACTCACTTTACTGAGCAGTCTAATCGGTGATGTCTCTGAGTCACTTGTCATTTGCTTTTGTTGAACACAATGATTCATTCAACATCAAGCACATGCAGATTAATTGGGTTATGAATCATTAACGGAGCATTCAGTCTAATGAGATCTATACGCTCTATGACACTGATTGCTGAAGAGGATCGCAGCTAAATGCAATAAACTGCAGAAAACACCACAAAATAAGACTGTTGTTGTCTAAAGTCATCAGCCCTTTAATTCAATTAAATGAATGGGAACGGTTGTGGCTACATGTCCACAGTATTAAAGGAACACTGTGCTCGTTTTGTTTTCTATATGATCTTTTGAATAACAACACTTAATAAAAATACTGGAAAACTTTTTTGAAAAAAATAAAATAAAAAATATAAATGATAATAATAATAATAATAATCATCAATCACATATAATAGCAGTCAAACTGCGAGACGTTGTAAATCTTTGCGAGGTGCGTACGACTTAGGAGATGGCGCTCATCGCTTGATCGCCTCGCGAAGTGAGGTGAGCCATTAAACTGTAGCACATATATATATCCACTCCCCATGTTTTTTTTTTATTCTTGACTACAGTAGTCCTTTCAGCAGCAAATATAGTTAACCCTTTAACTAATATAAAGTAGGTCCTATTTGACAAACAAATCAAAAGGGTCTTGGTGGACCACTGGAAACTTGTGGAGGGCCTTTGTGAAACACTTAACTTTAATGAGGGCTAACAATTGTAATACATTGTGCTATATGGAGAGCACTAACTATGTAACTTACACAAATAATATAATAAGGTAATTTAGACAATTTGGCCCTCCATTTAAGGCACTCTATTGATTCTCTCAGTTGTTATGTGGACCACCTGAGTGAAGTTCATGGACAACTGGCTGTCCGCAGTTTTTGAACCTCTGTATTAGTTGCCGACTATAGATTGTTGGTTCTCAGTAGCCGATAACTGGACCAGTGTTGGTTCCCTTACTTGTAGCACCTCAGGTAGAAAGAAAGAGGACAAGATTGAGAAGATTAGAAGGAGAAGGTCGGACGATGAGGTAAGATTGACATCATAAAAATGCTGGTGACTTTAGTACACATCAATGCTACAAAGAACGGTCACCTTAAATGACATCATGTTAATAGTCCCAGCTGTGGATAGAGGACTGTTTAATTGACCAACAATTCTGATATTATTATATTTAATTGGCAAAATTTGAAGACTGATCAAAATGGTCTGGATCTCAAATGTGCTTCAGGTCAGTTTAGAAAGGTGACCAACCTGTCCCTGGCATTACGTGCTGTGCCGTCCAGGGCATTACATGCTGTGCCGTCCAGGGCATTACATGCTGTGCCGTCCAGGGCATTACATGCTGTGCCGTCCAGGGCATTACATGCTGTGCCGTCCAGGGCATTACATGCTTTAGATAATGTAATGTATTATTATATCTCTTGGAAGATAACACACAGGAGATAAAGGTCAGCTTCAAGCAAGTACACCATGAAATCATCTGGACTTTAGCTGTATTAAAAGGACTATTGTATGAACATTTTTTTTTGTGTGTTAAAGACATACTGCCATGTAGGCTATATGCTAAAAAATAAGAAATTGAGCATATTATTAAAACAAAAACAAAACATATTAAAAAATAAAACCTTTTTCTTTTTATTCCATGTGACTTATTTTGCAGCTCTGATCGAGCACTGCATTCTCCTTTGCGGCTGAGCCTTCTATGTAATTTATGGGGGTATCCATGGCTGTGCACAGAGCTTCTTCTTGGCTCATTCACAGTGTACAATAACACCCCCCCTTAATAATGTATACGGAAACCTCCTAGAATAACTGAGCAGAAAAAAGAAGCGTTGTGATGATCAAAGCTGCAAATGTAGTTAAATGGAATAAAAAATAAATAGGTTTTAAAAATAGGTTTAAGTTTGTTGTTTTTAAGAACATGCTCAATTCTCATTCTTTGGCATATTGCCCACACACAAAAATAACTTGTATGAAGAGGTCATTTAAATCTAATGGGAATGCAGAAGTACTAATGGTAGAAGATATGAAATTATGTTGAAGGGAAGCAGATCTCAAAGTAATTTGTAGAGAGTATGGCAGGAAAATGCCTATAAAAGCACTGTGGGGCTGCATAAATACTAGATATCATTGTTTATATATTTATATATAACAGAGCATTATATGTGAACAGATGTACAATTACACACACATGATTTTATACAATAGGGAAACACAGTACCTGGCAGCCCACAGTATCAAGACATGGTCCGTTGACTACAAAGAAAACACTGCTCGTTTAATTGACTTAATAGAAGAAAAACAGATAAAGAAGAAGAGGTGGCAGGAATACTCTGAAAATCTTATACAGGAAGGATCTTAACAGCAGTGATGATCTCAATAATATGTCCAATGAGCTGGAGCCAGACATCTTGGAGAGTGAAGGGAGATGGGCCCTAGGATGTCTTGCTGATAATAAGGCTGGAGAAGTTGATGGAATCTCAGTTGAATGGTTCAAAATCCTACAGGATGATGCTGTGAAAGTGTTACTTGCCTTATGCCAACACATTTGGAAAACTCAGCAATGGTCAGTCTACATCACAATCCCCAAAAAAGGCAGTGCCAAAGAGTGAAGGGCCCCACTTGTTTTTATGAATGGAAAGGAGGGTCCCAGACCAACATCTCACCCAGCGAACAAATGTACTATTACACACAAATGATTTGCACAATAGGGAAAGACGGGACCTGGCAGCCCACAGTAGCAAGACATGGTCAGTTGACGACAAAGAAAACACGGTTTGTTTAATCGATGTTGGCATAATGTCAAGAGTTATATTATTTAGCTAGCAGATCTCTCATCATTACAACATAGCTCATACTTCTGGCTCTTGCATTCCAGGTTTATATAGCATGTTGGGTAATGTGTACATAGAGTTGCACTGGACTTTGTCTTCCTTTGGTCTTCCTGATTAGTTATTTCCTGTCTCAGAGCAGCTAGTCTTAGTTTAAAATATTGCAATAATTGTATTGTAATAATTTATTTGCAAGGCGCCAACATAATCCGTAACGCCATACAGGGGTTCAGTACAAGGCAAAAACAATATTAACAAATTGCAAAAGAATGGAGGGCCCTGTCTTTGAGCTTAAACGTACATAGAGCTTTCCCCAAAGCACCGACACAAGATTGAAAACTCGCACCATGACATGGATTGTACATTGGAAATCCATTAATACTCTAAACTGCATCCCAAGATATAACTGCCCCTCATCTTCCACTGTAGTCTCATTTTCTATATATCATATTAAATAACTAAATGCAATAATGGGTACATTGTTTTTAGTAAAAAATAATAATATTATACTTTTGTTCCTTATTTTCAGGTTCTCTTGTTGCTGTTCTAAAGAACTCTCCATGATCCTATGGGCCTTAGCATGCCAAGCACAAATAGCATAATGTCTCTGGTTGTGCTTATCAATAAAGTTATCTTAGCAGATTCTGGAGTTGTTGCTAGTTTCATTTCTCATTGGACAGTGATATATCTGACCTCTCTGCTTATGACCTACCCATCTTGGGTGACCCTACATGGTATAACTCACAGCTTCATTAAAGTACACAAGCCCCTTCACCACAACATAAAAGGGGTATAACATCTGGACCAGCCATTGCATTTTAAATAGAATTTTGTATACATTTACATGGGCCAAGCAATATATTATATATATTGGGAATAAATATTACTCGAAATATTGAGAATTTATACAAATCAAATTACTCTCCATTTTATAAATCATGGGGGGCGGACCTGATTAAATGGCCCAAATGTCACATTTCATGGTTGGGGAGGATTAATACTATTAAGATGAACATTCTTCCCAGGTTACTATATTTATTTAGAACATTAACAATTCCCATTAGTTTAAAGAGTTATCGGGCTTCCAGAGGCGGGTTTTGGGATTTATATGTCATTTATATGGCAGAACAGACCCCCTAGAATTTCTAAAGCAACTATGTATAAACATAAATCTAAGTGGGGTCTCGCATGCCCCACCCTAAGGACCTACTTTAGGGCGGTTCAGCTTTTTTTAATCCCAATAGCCCACTCTCCGTCCCACCAGCCTGGATTTTCATTGACAATTCGGTAATGTTTCCGTATTCATGGGATACATTAGTAGGGCTAGAAGCCCCACCCAATGCTAATAAACACATTTCACACCCATTTGATTATACACAATATTCATTGATGGAAATGGGCCCTTTCAAATTGTACTCTTTCCCAAATCATCGCACTTAACCCCAGTATTCTCGCATCAAAAGATACAAACATTAACTCAAAAGGGCTAGTCAGAGTGGGCTCTTGGGTTGTAGAAGAGCAACCCTTCTCCTTTGATTTAATCAAAGACAAATATAATCTTCCCCTAAATGAACATTACAATTGTTGCCGACTAAAACATTTTGTTAATTCTATCACTAAGACCCAAGGTATACCTAAAATAAGTTGGCTTTCCCAAATTTGTAAACATGTTCCCCTTACGAAAGGAATGGAGAACTGTACGATATATTTAATACCCCATCAAAAGTTATTAAAGATAAATTCATAAAAGACTGGGAGACTGATATGCGTCAAGAATGGGCTCCAGATAAATGGGAAGAAGTTTGGAACAATACATTACATTCAAGGCGTCTCTCAATCTTAGAAACGGCAATAAAGAAATTATACAGAACCTACATCACGCCAGAGAGACTCTCTAAATGGAAATAATCTGAAAACAGGCTGTTCTGACGTGGGGTCCTTCATTCATATTTGGTGGACATGTCCAAAAGTAGAGCAGATATGGAAGACTATTACACAGCTAGCTACAGATATATTACATTCTCCCACTCAACAGGATATTGAAACATGTCTTCTGGGGTTACCAGTCAGGGCCCTGTCTTCTTCTCAGAACCGGCTCTTAGAGTTTATATTTTTAGCAACTAAAAGGTAATATAGCTAAGAATTGGAAATCCAATATCTTGGACTTTTAAGTGGTTAAAAATAAAATAAACGACATAGCAATTAATGAAAAATTAACACATCTTTTAGCAGACACTATCCCCTCATTTTTGGGGATATGTGGCCCTTTGGTATTCCCTGAGAGCTTCTCTCGGAATTAAAGGAAATAATATATCTGAATACATATGGACTTATACTGAGGCCTCGAGGATAGAAGCCTGGGATCCGGAGGAAAAGGAAACCAAGAGAGGATGTTTCACCTAAGAGGTGCGATTTATTCTTAATTATAATTGACCTTATTATATACTTAGGTTACTTGTTCTAGGTTGATAAGTTGATGTTTTTGTACCGAGTGATACCGAAATTCAAGGGCATTAGCAATACAAGTCTTTTTTCTATTTATTATACAGAATCTATCTAGTACAATAAAGACGACACTTAACATAAAAATTATACCTGAATATCTCACAGAAATTGGAAAATGTGGTTAGAAAGATAGATATCACGAGGTTTAATGTTTTGATAAATTCTTATTATGACTGGCATAACCATGTTAATTCATATTACAATCTGGCAAACACAATTTGAAGTTTGTAAGTTTTGATATTTATGTTTAATAAAAATTGAATGAGAAAAAAAATAGAATTTTGTAAAACATAATAAACAATTGATCTGAAGTCTGGGTTTCAATAATATAATTTTATTCCCGGTAAAATACAGTTTACACAAGAATGTGGCACGAATGTGGCTCTGCCCACGCATACACACTTAGTAATAAAGCCTACATTTCTTGCTAACTCCACATATTCAGTTTGTAGGAGGGCTGGAGTGAGTAGAGTATGGCCTCCATTCAATTAAGGTTTAATGAGATCCGGGAGCCCGTAAGTGACATCGCAAGTTAGTTTGCGTCTTTTTGCGGGCTCCAAACGGCTTCCGAGTTATGGCCTAAAAAAATGGCTGCGGTTAAAGTCGCAACTTAAAGCTTCCAGAAGCCTTCAATCTGTCACACGGCTAAAATCGCAAAATCGCTATTCAATTGCTCGATTTTCTCAAGCCCGCAAATATTTTCACACCCATGAACAGCAAATGAAGGAGAAAATCCCACGAGTGCTAGAGAGAACCCGCAAAGGGGTTAAACCCCTGTCCGTAGCACTATAAATGCATATATAAAATCACTACTGCACTGTAAATAATGGAGGAAGCGATGATAGACATTAGAATTAATTGTACAATAGTCTCAAGCCCGCAAATCGTCAGGAATTAAACTTTATTTTTATGTTTCATTTCGGGTTAAATCGATTCAGTTAAAATCGATCTCTGGTATCAATAAGTTAATACATATCAGGCCACCCACATGGACTAGAACAATATTGGCATTCATTTACATAATTCTTTATTTTGTGGGTTTGAGAGTCTGATCGCATATCGGACCCCAGAACCTAATTGATTGACATGTAACCTCCATGTTTTACTGCCGTAATAATGACAGTCTCATCTTCTATTGGCTGATTCCAAATGGGCGCTTGTAGGCTTGCTGAATTGATCATGTTCCCACCCTGAACTGCCCCGAACCAGTGCATGGTTTATGGTTTTAGCTTCGGGCCTGTAACTTGCCGCCTTGAGCAACTTAACGGGAGCCCACAACACACCAGTAGACATTAGGCTGTCTGCGATCGAGTTGCGGGTTTAGAATTGAATCTGGCCCTATATTTTCAATTCTGGTTTGCCATGCCCCTTGTGACTCAAAAAGAAAATTATAACCGTGCTATAGCAGAATGTGCTAAAAATTAAGATTTTATACCCCTGGCTTACACAGCTGCTAATGTTATTTTGTTGAACACTTCACAAATATGAAGATTTTCCTAAACTACAGTAGTCATTTTAGATTTCACTGCTTGGCTTGTGGCCATTTAATTATTTCCTAACGCACATGGTAAGCATGTCCGTACCAGACATCATAACCACCAGCAAGTTATTTGTGTACTTTTCGGGAGCCTCGGGCAGGGGTGGCCGCACCTACCTGTGATAACAGATCACTTTCTGGAGCCGGTTATATGACTGTATATAATGTGACCCAAGGATCAGATGCACATGCTGGTCAAACATGGTGATCCAATAACATTGGTATTCTGTATAACTCAGTACATTTACGTCACATTAAATCATAGCCTGAATTGTACATCAAATGATGCACCCTAAAAGGGACATGGAAGTTTCTGGATTTCACTAGGAATATGATATTATGCATCTGTGTATGTACTTTTGTTAAAACGTGCTTAAATGATCTGGTTTTTATGTCTAAAATCACGCAATTGTAACTTTGTGCAGTGTTTAAAATTAGCCTGTCATCGACCTCTCTCAAGCAGCATATTGCAGAATGTTGTCACTGGCTGGGTGCTATGAGACACTGCCCCCCCCCCCCCATACTTAATGTAAGATTTTAGGCAGTAAAAAAGAAGATTTTAAGCACTTCTTAATAAAATAAAAGTACATAAAAGTAAATGGATGCATAGGTATATTATAAATCCATTTAAAAATGACAGATGCCTAATATTTTGTGGTTTCACAGAGAAGCCACAGTACTTGTAACGTCGTCTTTGGAGTCTACCAGCTATGGACAAATCTGGTATAGTCAGAAGTCTAGTGCAAAAATGGATCTACCAAGCTTTAGACCAGAGGTGGACAAAAGACACAGCCTTTAGAGGTTTCCCATGATGGTCCCCCTCTTGGTATCGGGATTGGGTCTTTCTTCAGTAGCAAACTGTCTATTTTATTCCACCAGTTAGGATATCACTCCCTTTTGTCCTACAAAACAAACTCTCCATTATTGTTCTAGACTGCAACTTTGTTGCCCTGGTGTCAGGGAGGACAAACATGTGGATGATCGGCCCTTCAAACAAGTGAGGCAATGCGTGTTGACAAGTGTTCTATTTTTTATGGGAGCCACAGAATAGAGGCCTTAGTTATTTTCTTATGGGAGTCGTGGAATAGAGGCCTTGCTTCTTTTCTTATGGGAGCCACGGAATAGAGGCCTCTGTTCTTTTCCTTTGGGAGCCACGGAATAGAGGCCTCTGTTCTTTTCCTTTGGGAGCCACGGAATAGAGGCCTCTGTTCTTTTCCTTTGGGAGCCACGGAATAGAGGCCTCTGTTCTTTTCCTTTGGGAGCCACGGAATAGAGGCCTCTGTTCTTTTCCTTTGGGAGCCACGGAATAGAGGCCTCGGTTCTTTTCCTTTGTGAGCCACGGAATAGAGGCCTCGGTTCTTTTCCTTTGTGAGCCACGGAATAGAGGCCTCGGTTCTTTTCCTTTGGGAGCCACGGAATAGAGGCCTCGGTTCTTTTCCTTTGGGAGCCACAGAATAGAGGCCTTGGTTCTTTTCTTATGGGAGCCACGGAATGGAGGCCTTGGTTCTTTTCTTATGGGAGCCACGGAATGGAGGCCTCGGTTCTTTTCTTATGGGAGCCACGGAATGGAGGCTTCGGTTCTTTTCCTATCAGAGCCACGGAATAGAGGCCTTGGTTCTTTTCTTATGGGAGCCACGGTTATTTTTTTATGGGAGCCACAGAATAGAGGCCTCGGTTCTTTTCTTATGGGAGCCACAGAATAGAGGCCTCGGTTCTTTTCTTATGGGAGCCACGGAATGGAGGCTTCGGTTCTTTTCCTATTAGAACCACAGAATAGAGGCCTTGGTTCTTTTCTTATGGGAGCCACAGAATAGAGGCCTTAGTTATTTTCTTATGGGAGCCACGGAATAGAGGCCTCGGTTCTTTTCCTTTGGGAGCCACGGAATAGAGGCCTTGGTTCTTTTCTTATGGGAGCCACGGAATAGAGGCCTTGCTTCTTTTCTTATGGAAGACACGGAATAGAGGCCTTGCTTCTTTTCTTATGGAAGTCGTGGAATAGAGGTCTCGGTTCTTTTCCTATAGGAGCCGCGGAATAGAGGCCTCGGTTCTCTTCTTATGGGAGCCACAGAATGGGGGCCTTGGTTCTTTTCCTATGGGAGTCGTGGAATAGAGGCCTCGGTTCTTTTCTTATGGGAGCCACGGAATGGACTCCTATGACTGTGAAGCCACATGGGTTTGTAGTTACACTTTTTACAATTTGCCCCTTATCTACTGCAAATATAGATAAAGTTCTAATCTCCAGGGATAACTGTGGGATGTTGCTCAGTGAAAAATCAGTAGGATTGGGGATTAGTAAAGAAAAGAGGAGGATTTGCCAGTCTTCTGTAAAAGCTATATAGTGGTTAATGCTTCACTTATTACAAATGATCTTTGAACAAACAGAACTTACTTAAATTCCTTCACCCGTCTTGACCTTGCACTGAATAGCACTTGCGCAAATCTAAGAATGAGACAACTACACAATAATGTCCAGGAGGCAAATCCTATGGAACCTAAGTTTTATAATCTGCACTTTGCTACTGCGGCGTCTGCCGGGCTTCTGTCTGTTATCTTATTACGTAGGGACGTAAGAGATCTCACGTCCAGCAAAGAGACTGGGCACGGCAAAGGGACAATTGGCAAGGTACACACACATATATATATATATATATATATATATATATATATATATATATATATATATATATATATATATATATATATATATATATATATATATTACACATATACACATACATACATATAAATACATATACACAGTAAACTCCCAGTTATCCGGCACCTGACCAACCACCACTCTCAAGCAACCGGCACCGGCATCAATTCCTCATTTTACTTCCGCTAAACCGGCACTATCCGGAGTTCGGGGCTGCAAAAAAACGCCCAAAAGCGAACTTTTTTTCTAATTATTTTTTCTGGGCCTAAATGGCCCAGTTTATGTGCTAATGCCTTTTTAAAGAAGTTTTGAGGGTTTTTGGGGTGTTTAAGGGTCGTTTAGACCCTTAAATTCGAGGACTCATGATTAACCGTAAACTACACTTATCCGGCAATAGGGAGTCCCAGTGGGTGCCGGATAACGGGAAGTTTACTAATATATATATATATATATATATATATATATATATATATATATATATATATATATATATATATATACATACATATATATATATATATATATATATATATATATATATAGTGAAAAATTATGGCATTAAACTTTGAAGGCTGGCAAGGCTTCCACCCCTCTAACTTGCGGGCCTTGTGATGAGTGCCTTTGGCGCTCATTGCGAGCCTCTCAGACGGTCTACTTTTCGGGTCTCGCGATAAGCGCCTTCGGCTTTGCCGCTCATTGCAGGCTTTGGCCAACCTGCCCCTTTCATGCCTCGCAATGAGCACCTTCGGCGCTAATTGCAAGCCTCTCCCCACTCTTTGAACCCTGAGTCTGTTTCCCCCCTCTCCCTTCCATGTGTCCATTTCCCCCTCTATCCCTCCCGCTGTCTCTTTGCCCCCTGTCCCTGACCTGTGGTGTTTTCCCCTTATTTCCCTCCCCTGTGTCTATCCCCCCCTCTCCCCCCTGTGTCGCTTTGCACGCTCTCCCCCCAATCCCTCCCCTGTGTATTTCTCCTCTCTATTCAAGTCTAGCCTCGCGATGAGCGCCTAAGCACTACGTGCTTCAGCCTCGTTGCAAACCTTTTCTTTTTTAACAAAATTAAAGCTTTACAGTCGTAATTTTTTCCCCTTGATTAGCCGATTTTAGACCTACCAAAAACGCCAATTAAACATCAAATTAGCTTGCAACCTCACTTACAGGCACCCTGCCTCTCCCCGTGTGCTGTGTGTGAGGTTGTAAGTTATTTTTTAATTAGACTGGCGTCTTTTGGCGGTCTTCCGATGGCTTCCGAGTTACAGGCTCGAAAAAAATGTTTGTCCGCTAAAGCTGTAATTTTTTCAAAGTCTTGCAGGCCTCGCAATGAGCGTTGAAGGTCTATGGCCTTTGGCGCTCATTGTGGGCCTGGCAAGGAGCGCCTTCGACACTCATTGCCAGCCTTTTTCAAAGTCATGCGGGCCTCGCGATGAGCGCCTTCGGCACTGTAAAAGCAAATAAAAAAATCAATACTGCATTTTAAAAGATGAGGAAAGCGATGATAGACATTAGAATTAATTGCACAACAGTCTCAAGCTCGCAAATCTGCAGTAGGAAATATTTATTTTAATGTTTAATTTCGGGGTTATATTGATCTTGGGGATCAATGAGCGAATACATATTAGGCCACCCACATTCATTTTTATTATTTTGTGGGTTTGCGAGTCCGATCGCATATTGGACCTCTAAACTCTAATTGATTGACATGTCGCCTCCATCTTATACTGCCGTAATGATGACGGACTAATTTTCTATTGGCTGTTTCTGACTCGGGAGTAACGGCCTTGCTTAATTGATCTGAATCACGCTCTGAAATGCCCGCAAACATACGGCCTGTATAAAGTAAGTAGCGAGCTTGCAATTGAATGAGGCCCAATCTTCAAACAAATATTTTTTTGCATTGTCCGTGGCCCTTTAATATATTTTACCCATGATACCATGCATCAGGTAACTTTGTTGTGTTTTGAAAAAAAAATTGAGAAAAATATATAAGCCCTTTAAATATGGTAAATTATTAATTTGAGAAATTCTCTTAATTACTAGGATCTAAAATCCTCTTGCCGTCCATGAAGGTAATAAAGTCCGGAATATTACTAATCCGATAAAAGCCTCCACTTGGAGTGTAACCAAATGGCTGACCTTGGATTAAATTATATGTGTCCTAAAAGTACAAGAGAAGCAATAATACTTAAATTAAAGAAATTCTAGAAGTACAAAATGTGCAGTTTGAGTTCTTATGGGCAATTTAATTAAGGCCTGCAAGATCCCTATTTACATCTATTAAAAAGTGGTAGAGGGCACTGAAAACCCCAATTATATTAATTACCTCTATTTCATATATCTACTCAAATAAAAGTTCTTTCAGCCCAACTGTATAATGTTATGATTAGGACGACATTTTTTTAAAAATGTCCCTCTCCTCCCACTCCACTGTTTTACTGTGTGCAGAAAGCAAGCTGTGAATCTCCATAGTGCTACTTCTGATGCAAATACGGCACGGTCAGCAACTTTTTAAGGTATACCACATGACCCTGTGTATTACTAAGAAACTGCTGTCTGTGGAGTGCTTGCATCAGTAGATGCACTATGGAGATTCACAACTGCCACACACATGCTCAAAGGATTGGGGGAAGGAAGAAGGGGAAAGCAAAAATAACATAGCCTCCCCTAGAAGTGAGAAATTAAAAAAAAATAGTAATAATTTGCAGCTACTGCTGAAATAATCCATATTCTGGGTGCTTTTATCATTTCCAAATGAGCATACATAATATATTCAGCTCTGTGTCTCCTTTAAATGATTGCATTTATTTGTTGTCATTTTACTTTTCTTTGCATACTAAGAGATGCTACATTAGTATTATTACTTCTATAATATTACTCAGCCATATATAGAATATTATCTCAGCTAAATTTCACTAAATAATACGTTTTCCACACCAGAATAATATAAGGGTAAACAAACTACAAAAGTGGGGAAAAAAAACATTAACAGATAATTAAGGCACATGCGGTGAAATCAAAGAGTTTGATAATATACATAGGCATTGGTGTAGGAACTGGAGGGATGGGGGGACAAATCCAGGAACCTTCCATGTCCCTTTAACTTCCCTTCTCAGTTATCTAACACTTCTATTCAAAATGTCTAACAACAATCAACTGAAATGTTATTTATTTATAGCTTTACTTTTCATTTATGCCATAACAGGGACCTTTTCTGTTTCCCTTTGATAAATAGGAGTGGTTACTGGCATTACAGAGAACACTACAGTAAATTGAAATATCTCAACCTCATCATAGCCGCAGTTTGTTGAAGGGGAAGTTGTGCGCACTAAATATTCACGTAAATAACTAATGTTAATGAGAAAGAAAGAACCCCTAGGGAAGAATAATGTTTGTCGCAATTCTAAGGAACCACAGCTATAGATACCTTATATATAGAAAGGTATAGACACGTTAACACATCCTCTGGGTTTGTTCGGGTGTCTTAGGCGCTTTGATGGAGGATACAGTACAAGAAGATGTATATACTATTCCAAGATTTACTAAACTGTATCCAGGGATACAAAAATAACAAACCAAATCAATGAAAATAATAGGCCCAGCTTCTACCAAAACATGACCTTAACCAATAAACAGCTTTGTCACTAACCAGCTCTCATCCAGCTAAACCTGGGGGGAGCAAAATAAACAGTCCAATAGTTTGTTAAAAATCACTGGCCTGTAATTTCTTCAGGTTTCTAGGTCTCCACTCTGCTCCAAGCGGTCATAAGCATCAGGCTGCTGTCCTGCGGTGTGTGTCCTTCTCCAGGTCAGGCAAACTGCAAACAATCAGTCCATAAGCAGTCCCTCCCATACTCCAGTAGCAGTCTTAAAATCAGCACTGCCCAGGTGCATCTAATTAATTGAGCGCAAAACGTAACCCCTGTAGTGCTACCGGGGGAAGATAACTTTATAGAGTCAACATGTATGGCTTTTTATGAAGTCAGAAGCAATACTGATTAAGGTTTAGCATGAGCACTGGAATACACAGAACAGGGATTTATGGAAGTAGTAATAATAAATACAGCCCTAACTGATAGGAATTTGTTTATAGATTTTCACACTTGACTGATCAGTACTTTATTTATAATGCCTGTCTTCGTTTGGGTTTCTTACTACTAAGAGTGATAAAAGATAAAGAGGTGCAAATCTCAAAAAGCTTGTCTCTAACTAAATTCAAATTTTTTGTGCAATAAAAAAAAGGTATCATTATCCATACTCGGTTTATTCATTACATACACACTTTATATATATATATATATATATATATATATATATATATATATATATATATATATATATATATATATATATATATATATATATATATATATATATATATATAAATAATAGTGGAGAGC
The DNA here is from genome assembly GCA_027410445.1 of Discoglossus pictus. Taxonomy (NCBI): domain Eukaryota; kingdom Metazoa; phylum Chordata; class Amphibia; order Anura; family Alytidae; genus Discoglossus; species Discoglossus pictus. Next base: position 15,014,136 of record CM050167.1, read on the forward strand.
TTATATCGCTCACCATAAATTAAATGATTGTCGTGGTAAACTACCTCCTCAAAAAATCTACTGTACAAGCTAGGAACCGGCCCCACACTGATGAGAGGCAGTAACTTCAAAACAGATATACGTGGGTAGGATTCCTGGTTTGTGCATTATCCATCCTGAGCTTTGCCCAAAGCTGTGTAATACAGCAGGCATATGTGTAAAGGAAGCCATGTTTAAAATGGTAATTGATTACAAGAGCAAAGCCTTTGTGGGCAGATTTGCCTGCCCGAGATCCCAGAATGCAAAGCAATAACTGTATTTCTTAGCAGGAAACAACTTTTTAACTTGTTTTAGATGTTCAAATGTGAGCACTAATGTACTGTTTATATATATATATATATATATATATATATATATATATATATATATATAATATATATATATATACACACACACACAAATTTACACACACACAAATTTACTTCTGCAAAACCAATTTATATTATTTGCGTTTTGAGCTCTTTGCATGAAAGCAAGAGGACCAAAGGGCAGTTTTGTAAAAAAATAACCAATACATTTTGACATCTGACCTTCCTGGTATGAGGGTCACTTTCTCCAACGCAAATCTGACCTTCCTGAAACAGACTTCATGCAGAAAATAATACAAAATTGGTTTGTAGGACCTTTACAGGTTGCAGATATTCTGATCTAAAAATGTAGATAATGCACATAAAGGCGAAAATATATACTACATTTAATGTTATTTTGATGATGGCGACTAGCGAGTTGTTATATCAGGTGATCTAAAGGTAGAATAAGTAGAAATAAATGGGGAAGAAGTGGAAGCAGTGACAGATATTATTTTCATAGGCTCCAAATTTCTGCAGATGGTGACTGCAGCCATGATATTAAGACATTTGCTTCTGTGGAGGAAACGTATGGCAAGTCTGAACCAGCTATTAAAAAGTAAATATATTACACTCAACAAAGGTCGGCATAGTTAGACATATGGTATTCCTATTAGTAACAAGCGGTTGTGAGAGCTGGACCATAAAGTCTGAGCGCCATAGAACTGATGCCTTTGAGTTGTGGTGTTGGAGTAAACTACTTAGAGTCCCTTGAACTACAAGAAAATCCAATCAATATTACAGGAAATGAAGATAAACTGTTCACTGGAAGGTTTGATCATGAGGCTGAAGCTCAAATATTTTGACTATATCATGAGAAGACAGGATTCCCTAGAGAAGACTCTGATGCTTGGAAAGATTGAATGCACACTAAGAAGGGGACGACAGAGGTGGAGATGGATAGATGAGGTAATTGAAGCAATGAATATGAGCTTGAGGGAGCTCAGAAGAGCAGTGGCTGACAGATGTGCCTGGCGTGATGCTGTCCATAGGGTCAGAGAGAGTTGGAGACACACTAAACAACTAAATAAAAACTGAGAAATTGGTCTGGGATGAGGGAAGGAATAATGATAATGGCATAAAGAACCAATATATAGCACTATATCAAAAGGGGTTAATGCGAGTCATACATAAGACAAAAGTCAATACAGTGATACGGAGGGAGATCAAGCTCATCTCTAAGTGATTGGAGTAGGTGCCAAGAATAAAAATGGGAATTGTCTGATGGTGGCCTGGTCAAGTAGCATTACCCATGGAAAATAGATACTTAACTTATATATAATTTGGTTGACAGTAGGGAGAAATGTTATAAACTTGTCTGAATAGATTAATTTTCACAGAGTGTTTGATGTTGTGAAGAGTGCGGGAGAGTTTGGTAGACCACGGTGTAGAGCAGGGGTCACCAAACTTGGTCCTGGAGGGCCGCACCCAGGCCTGGATTTGTGGATATCCTTGCTGCAAACAGGTGAGACTATTGCTTCTTCAGTCATCCTGATTGACTCACCTATGCACAAAAAGGAAATCCTCAAATCCAGGCCTGGGTGCAGCCCTCCAGGACCGAGTTTGGTGACCCCTGGTGTAGAGGGTAAGGGCAGCATGGAAGAAGTCCTGTATTCAAGAGTGAGATGACGTAATGATGGATCACTACAAGAGGTCCTAAAGAGTCAGTTCGGGGAGTGTTTGGAGATCAGATGAAAAATAGAAGAGTTGGGTTTTTGTTGAGGGCTTTTGTAGGTGATGATAAAAAAAAAACAACAGGAGAATATGGAAAAATCAGGAGATGAGAAAACATATCTGCTCTGACCCCAGATTGACGTGGGTAAATTCTGAATATCCGCAGACACATATGTGATAAATTCAAGCAGGTGATAACACAAACTTATGAATTCACATCTGCCTCAAGCAGCGTGACCCCAGCTGTGATAAAAATCTATTTGGCAAATTGAAATTCAAAAACAAGTTGAGACTTATTACAAAAGAATTAAATATGTATTACTTACTCCTTCCTATTCCTACTTGTTTATTAAGGATACATCAAGGATGGGCCGACCACTTGGAGCTAAATTTGCTGAGTTTTTGATTCTTATGGAGGGTCAGGAAAGTGTTGTCACCTCCGTTAGACCCACAATTGTGTAAGATACAAGACATTTGACATTGACCTCAACAGGACTTGCAAGAAATGATGTAGGTTTCTAGACTGCTCCATTAAAAAGTGCTTATAAGCTATGTTATTACCGTCTCATCCAGTGGTAGTCAACCTGGTCCCTACCACCCACTAGTGGGCAATTCAAGCTTTCATGGTGGACGGTTGGGTAATCACTAGGTGGTGACGCCGATGAGTGACGTCAGACGCCGGAGACCCACAGGACCACACTTGGCTGGTTGGAGAGCTGGTGAGAGAGCCTAGGGACAGCAGTCAGGACCGGATCACTATCTAGTAAGTACAGGGCGATACATAGCGAGGGTCATAGGGTTTATGTAACAAGAAATGAGGATAAAATTAGGATAAATTAAGTTAGGTGAGGATATGTTACCATCAAAAGTGGTTGTAGGTATTAATAGGTTGACGACCCCTGCTCTAATCAAACAAGTAGTCCCTGTATGGGTCTGCCCACTGCAGTGTATGTAGACCCAGACTCTGTAGGGCTGGAGTGTGGGGGCCTAGCCTATCAGGGACCACTTCTCAGTAAGTTGCTAAGAGATGGGCACTGATTGGTTAGTGTGAGACACAGCACAGCAAGAAGAGTCTGGGTCTTTGTGAGCTGTAGAGGGCAGACCCATACAGGGACTATTTGTATGATTTTAGGCAGTAAGAACAGAGCTTAAAGGGAAACTTCTTAATAAAATAAAAGTAAACAGATACACAGGGATATTATATACCTAGTAACATCTGGGAACCTTTATATCCCCTTTTAAGACCAACAGATGACACGGTAAGGCCCTGAATTACTTAAACCTGTCATAGCTTGTATTCCCTTGAAATGTGTTATTTGGTTTCTCAGGTGCTCTGTAAATCTTACTTGCTGAGCAGAAAATGAGCTGCTCCTCCCATAAGAAACAACGGATTCCTGCAAGTAGAGAAATACACACTTGGAACATTTATATGTTTTATTTCCAAATAGCCATACAACATCATCTGTCAGTGTCCCTTTAAGACATAAATAAAGGATTGTGAGCACTTACACAAACATACTCTGTACGTCTTGAGAAATCTCCCAAGATTTGCTGCTCCTTGGTGTATTGTGCCAATTACTCAACATAAGTGTTGACACCAATTCAGCCTCACGTATGTTATTTATATACATAATGGGCAAAAACATCTAACTGCTGCCTGGTGTAAGCGTATTGCAATTATTACTTGTAGGAAATCCACAATAACAAGGGGTGCAAAGAAACACCCTCTGACATGGGGTACAGAGACACAATCACGCTCTAGATATGTACGCCAGATCTTATCTATATCCAACATAGCAATAGGTTTGTCTATATAATGTTTGAGTATTTCAGTGCTTAGTTACCTGGTAAACTAGCAACATCAGTACACATAAAAATAGGCTCTGATCTCATGGATACGGCTCCGTACCATCATATAGAGGCGTCAAAATCAAGTGGAAAATATGGAGAAAAAAAATTAGTTTTAATATTTTCACTTAAAATAGAATTTACAGAACTAAAACCATTTATAATACTGTCAATATAATAGTGCAAATCTCTCAGGTTCTGAAAGGACCATAAATTACAAGCTCCATCTAAATGCTTATATTTTGTCTTCGCTGCAATAATATGTTTCACATTTTCTCTTTGTTATTAGAATTTATAAAGAAACCAAAAGTAAATAACGTGCATTTTTTGGATGCACCATTATTGACATTTGCAGGGTGTGATTTTTGGTCCTACCAGAGCAGGAACTTCCAGCCAGCCGTTGGTTATATAAAAACTCTTAGAAAACAGTGAAAAATGCATTTATTTTTTATTAAATGTTTTTAATGCTTTATTTTATGATGTAGAGAAGTATTGAAGAATGTACACAATGTTGTATGTGTGTGGCGGCGTTTTGCGTGTTTAGGGTTGGTGTAGTCTCGTTTTCGTTTTTTTTTCTTGCTTTTGCAAATTCAACTTAAATTGGCAACCTCACTCTCAGACGCCTGGCTGTCCCCCCCGTGCTGTGTGTGATGTTTTTGGTATTGTTTTGTCGCGTTTTTTGATGTGCGCACGTCGTCCGTTAAGTTCGTATTTTTTGCGGATTGTATTTTTGTTCTCTCTAAGTGGCGGTTTCATTTTCCAAGTGTTACGGGCCGTAATTTTTCACGTAATTTTTTTTGTAAGTTCTACGGGTCTCGCACTGTGAATTGTGTATTTGAGTTTTCTGTTGTTCTGTAGTGCCGCGGGTCGTAGGTATGATGCTTAATGCGTGCGGGGTCGTATGGATGAGTGCCTATGGCGCTGATCTCCACCAGCGCTCCCTGCCTAAGTAGTATGGGGTCGTAGGGATAAGCGCCTATGGCGCTCATCTCCACCAGCGCATGGAGCACCATTGGTGCTCCTTGCCAGAAACTGCAGCCCTTGCTTTGCGAGGGCTGCAGATGCGGCGGGTTTGCTACATGAGCCCGCAAGCATTAGCAAAAACCTGTATTGCTCACAACTATATATGTGATATTTATAAATTAATTATAATACAGCATATTCATTCTAAGCAAAATATCATAAGTATTCAGGGTAGGGCAGGTATACATTATAACACTATGACACCGATACAGTCTTACTGTGCAACGTCTCAGTATAATTATACAATAAGGTGACATATATACGGTACATATAAACATTTTACAAGTGGTTTAAAAGGGACATTGTTTGTTTATTTTGTTGTTCAGTTGTGTCCGACTCCCTGTGACGCTATGGACTGCAGCATGCCTGGCACATCTAGTTCCTGACCCATGGCAAAGAAACTGGAGTGGGTTGCCGGTTCCTTCTCCAGTAGTCTGTGATTCGTCTGACCTCTCTGCTATGACCTGCCCATCTTGGGTGACCCTACATGATATAGCTCACAGCTTCCCAAGCCCCTTCACCATGACAAGGTAATGATCCAGAAGGGGAAAGGGACATTACAGTTCCATATTTTCTCCATACTAGCTCTTCAAAAGAGCAAAACGTACTGAGCTTCAGTGTCCCTTTAAGTACAAGTTTATTTCCACCATGACATATCCTGCGCACATTACATAAAATACTGCATGCGATGGTATAAGTGATATAATATATATATAATAATGAAAGCAATGCCAAGTGCACTATAATAAGCTTATTGCACGTTCTATTAGTCTATGATACATACTATATTATATGTAAATGGCGTTTTCTGTTATTAGCGGCGTGATACATACAATTATTATCAGTCACATGACATGCACATAATATCTTAGAATGTTATTACTGTCAGCAACATTATTAGCCCAGTGATAGCAGCAGGATATGCACAGACTGAGTATAACCAGACTTTTACTCACCCTCCTCCTCCGCTCTGTCCTGGATCTTGCCCGCTGGACTCACACTCCTGGGCACTGTCAGTACCAGGGGGCCACTGCCAAGGCATGGATTGGACTTTCTCCTGATGGCTACCCTCCTGAAGCCCTCCCCTCCACTCTGGGTCTTGCTTCTGGGCACAGCGGTGTCGTCATTGGTGCTGTCCATGTTACCGTGCCAGGCAAGGCTCTGCTTTTCTGTGCCAGGGGCTTGGAGGTAAGCCATTGGGCCTGGGGACCCTGGCAGCGCCTATAGACAGTGTGTCCAGCTCCTATGTAATACAGACAGCTGCTGTGATCAGGGTGCCCAGCTCTTACACACAGGGTGCCAGCTCCTACAGTCAGCGTGCCAGCTCCTACACTCAGGGTGCCCAGCTACTACACTCAGGGTGCCCAGCTCCTACACACAGGGTGCCCAGCTCCTACACACAGGGTGCCAAGCTCCTACAGATAAGGTGCCAGCTCCTACACTCAGAGTGTACAGCTCCTATAGACAGTATGCCAGCATCTATGCATAGAGTGCCAAGCTCTTACAATCAGTGTGCCAGCTCCTACATTCAGTGTGCCAGCTCCTACATTCAGTGTGCCAGCTCCTACAGTCAGTGTGCCCAGCTCCTACAGTCAGTGTGCCCAGCTCCTACAGTCAGTGTGCCCAGCTCCTACACACAGGGTATCCAGCTCCTACAGTCAGCGTGTCAGCTCCTACAGACAGGGTGCCAGCTCCTACAGACAGGGTGCCAGCTCCTACAGACAGGGTGCCAGCTCCTACAGACAGGGTGCCAGCTCCTACAGTCAGCGTGTCAGCTCCTACAGACAGGGTGCCAGCTCCTACAGTCAGCGTGTCAGCTCCTACAGACAGGGTGCCAGCTCCTACAGTCAGCGTGTCAGCTCCTACAGTCAGCGTGCCAGCTCCTACAGACAGGGTGCCAGCTCCTACAGTCAGCGTGTCAGCTCCTACAGTCAGGGTGCCAGCTCCTACAGTCAGGGTGCCCAGCTCCTACAGTCAGTGTGCCAGCTCCTACAGTCAGGGTGCCCAGCTCCTACAGTCAGGGTGCCCAGCTCCTACAGTCAGGGTGCCCAGCTCCTACAGTCAGTGTGCCAGCTCCTACAGACAGGGTGCCAGCTCCTACAGTCAGCGTGTCAGCTCCTACAGACAGGGTGCCAGCTCCTACAGTCAGCGTGTCAGCTCCTACAGACAGGGTGCCAGCTCCTACAGTCAGCGTGTCAGCTCCTACAGACAGGGTGCCAGCTCCTACAGACAGGGTGCCAGCTCCTACAGTCAGCGTGTCAGCTCCTACAGTCAGCGTGTCAGCTCCTACAGTCAGCGTGCCAGCTCCTACAGTCAGCGTGCCAGCTCCTACAGACAGGGTGCCAGCTCCTACAGTCAGCGTGTCAGCTCCTACAGTCAGTGTGCCAGCTCCTACAGTCAGGGTGCCCAGCTCCTACAGTCAGGGTGCCCAGCTCCTACAGTCAGGGTGCCCAGCTCCTACAGTCAGTGTGCCCAGCTCCTACACTCAGGGTGCCCAGCTCCTACACTCAGGGTGCCCAGCTCCTACAGACAGGGTGCCCAGCTCCTACACTCAGGGTGCCCAGCTCCTACAGTCAGGGTGCCCAGCTCCTAGAGTCAGTGTGCCAGCTCCTACAGTCAGTGTGCCCAGCTCCTACAGTCAGTGTGCCAGCTCCTACAGTCAGTGTGCCCAGCTCCTACACTCAGGGTGCCCAGCTCCTACACTCAGGGTGCCCAGCTCCTACACTCAGGGTGCCCAGCTCCTACACTCAGGGTGCCCAGCTCCTACAGTCAGGGTGCCCAGCTCCTAGAGTCAGTGTGCCAGCTCCTACAGTCAGTGTGCCCAGCTCCTACAGTCAGTGTGCCAGCTCCTACAGTCAGTGTGCCCAGCTCCTACACACAGCAGCTCCAATCTAGAGAGTATCCAGCTTCAATACACTTCAGCTCCAGCTCCAGCTCCAATACACTCCAGCACACAGCAGCTCCAATCTAGAGAGTATCCAGCTCCAATACACTCCAGCTCCAGCTCCTACACACAGGCAGCTCCAGCTCTCTGCCCCCAGTGCTGTGCAGTGACTGGGAGGTGCAGGCTGCCTCCTCCCTCCTCCCTCCTCCCTCCTCCCTCCTCGGGCTCCTCCCTCCTCCCTCCTCGGGCTCCTCCCTCACCTGGAGCCGCTCACCTGAGCCCAGCAGTGACTCAGGGATGTGTAATGTACAGTATGGCACTGATAGGACCTGATACATACAGGGACATACAGCTATAGGGCACCACTGTTATATGTGCAGCAGATATTTAGATTTTATGGTGTTAAGTTTTTTCTTATTTTTGGTGGAAGTTATTAAAATAATTTCCACTGATGGTTTGGAAGCTGAATATTTTTATTTTAGGAGATATGAGTGAAAAGCACATTATTATATCATACTAGCGAATTGACCATCAAAAAATGACGGCAATAGTATTGTAAGTCAAGGAATGGTGTTCGGCGCAGAAAGTAAGTGTTTTGGTTGTGTCAGTACTTTTTGCGCTGATTGCGAGCCTCGTAGCGAGCGCCTTTGTGGTGTTTTTTAAAGTGTTGCATATCTGTATGTTTTAATGATAATTAATTACTAAATAAATGAAATGATAAATGAATATACTTTACCTATTTGTAATTAATATATGTAGGAAGCAATGTGCTGAAGAGCTAACAATCTGTTTTGATGCTCCTGCAGCATATAATGTAGATTTGCAGTGTTGTTGACCTGCAATTTGTGCAGTGTGTAGTGTAAATAGGCTGCGTGCGCGAGCGGAAGCCATTAGTCTAGCTGTGTACTTCCGCATTGTGTAAGTTAGTGTTGTAAAATGGCGGCAAATGTGTATGTGGTACGCGGCTGTGGATGATTTAGGGTCCTTGCTAAAAGTGTATGTTGTACCTCGTACGGCTTTTAGTAAAAGTCATCTGTGCCTGCCAGTGTTTTAACGCTTTTGGGGTCCGTAGCCTCGTTTTCGTTTTTTTCGGCAGCCATTTTTTCTCTAGCTTAGGGGATTTTCAAGTGTCTAAACTTTTTTAATTCTACTGAAATCGAGGTGTAACCTGTGTTGCAGAACTCCTGGGTGCCCCCCCCTTGCTGTGGAATTATTTTTTTTGTTTTCTATGTGTATTTTGTGTTTTTTTTTAATGTTTTTGGCTGTGCGTGGGTTGTCTGTTGAGGTCGTATTTTTGTTAGTCCGTAATGGATTTTTTTGTAAGTCCCGCAGCTCGTGTTTTTGTGTAAGTCTGTATTCAGTCATTGGGTGTTTTGTCTGCATTTGCGGTGTGCAATGAGTCTTGGGCTAATTGCAGCCAACGTGGGAGCCTCCATCTCCGCAAATGGTACGCGGTCGTAGGGATGACCACCTACGGCGCTCATCTCCACCAGTGCAAGGAGCACCTTTGGCTCTCTTTGCCTGGCCGCAACCAAGGGCCACAGCGTTAGCAACGCGTTTTGCCAAGCCCGCCTGCTGACAACTATATATGTGATGTCCCTTTTAGATGGAGCCCCTATTTCAGGAGACGTATCTCCCTTTCAGTGCATTTTATAAGACCCCAAAACATATAGTAGGCCAGCAGAAACCTATAGGATATGCAGGGCTGGATTAACCATTAAGCAAAATAAGCAGGTGCTTAGGGCATCAAGGGAAGGGGGCATCACAGAGATTTACCATGGACCATATGGTACAAAACAGCAAATGATGCAACTGGACCCCTCCCCCCATGAAGCTTCTCCATACACCCTGTAGGAGTTAATAAAAAAGTACAAAATATTTGTAGCTGGTTAGACCACCCTATGGTTATCAGATCACATTTCTATAAAGTAATTATCTGCCATGCTCATCTTATTAATTAAGATTCCTTTGTTATTGCCAGTTGCAGAGGGCACCTACCTTATTGTGGACCCGGTGCTTTATATATTTATATATAATTAGTTTTATTGTGTATTTCATTGGCTCATTCATTCATATTCTTACAGGAGGATGTGCCCTTGTAAACTAATAAACTTTAAACAGTTTTAGCTGCCACTTCCTGATTGAACGGATGTTCACTTCCTGTCCATTCAAAGTCTCCTCCCACCTCAAGATGCAGATTAGCAGAAACAAAAATGGTAGCATAACTGCATATTAGAAGTAATGAATTATAGATTGTATTATTTTTTACATTATTTTCAAGTGTAGTTCTTCAAAATAGTATGTGTTATATATAGGATTTAATTCAGGGATTCACACAACATCAGGTGTCTAGTTGTTGTTTGGTTGTGTCCGACTCTCTGTGACCTTAAGGAACACAGCACGTCAGGCACCATTGTTACGTCTCTGGTCGTGCTTGTCCATAATGTTTTCTTGGCAAAGATACTGGAGTGGGTTTTCAGTTTCTTCTTCAGTGGATAACGATTTGTCTGACTTCGCTGCAATGACCTGCCTATCTTGGAAGACCCTACATGGTATCCAGAAGGGGATCAGCAATAAAACAAATTACACAAGCCCCTTCATTACGACAAAGTGATCCAGAAGCAGAGACGTCTAGTCAGGCAGTACCTGCTATAAGAACCCACTTTCAGAGGCCAGTCTTTCCATTACCAAATTATTTAAAGGATCTCTATAGCGCTGATACGGAATATGTCGGCGTGTTACAAATAAATATTAATGATAATACAAGATAATACATTGATGTGAGTCGTAAGTCGTGAAAAGGTTAAAAACTTTTATGGGCTCATCTCTGTCCATGGTCTATTTTCTGTGAGCCAGTACACGTTACATGCCTGGTCCTCTAATCTATGCAGACGCATCCGTGTCTATCCCGTGCATGGCTTGTGTCTGGAACGACTGCCAGCTAAAATTATACATTGATTTCAGAAAAAGGAGGGAGTTGTTATATCCTCAGTTAAAATAAAAGAACAGTTCTCTGTTTGGGGGACCTGCTGGGTGATATTGATGTGCTTAATGCTTGCCATGCTTGTATTCTTTTCTGGAAATCCATCTATTCTATAGCCTGATAACTATAACTAAAACATACTGTGAAATGTATTGCTTTTCTCACCATCTTTCTCCTAGACAAGGGGGTTGTCTCCTATCTACAGGAAACAAATCTGTGCTGAGTATATTAAAAGAAGTAGCCAGGGGCAGAGCTACCAGGGCCCTCCTCTGCATTTCATTTTATTTCTGTAGAGCATTTCTACTGAAGTATCCATGTATATATGTGTATATATGTGTGCTTCATGCAGGCAGGAGGTAAGAGAAGGGGCCCAAAATTAATCCAATAATCCAATTTAATTATTTTTCAAGAAAATCAATACTTAATATTAAACGTACTTTCTAACATTAGTCCTTTAGCTTTCAGGCCAGTGGCGTGTCTTAACAAAGAATTCAGTCTTTACTTTTATGAATAGCAGAGGGCATTTAGTAAAGGATGAGTTGATTCTCACCACTCTGGAAAAATATGGACTTGTCCCTTTGTAGAGAGAATTTCAGGTCCATCAGAGCATGAGGGTTAGATGGATATTATGGACATTACTAGAAACTTGACCGTCAGAAAATGATGGCAATATGATTGTAAGGCAGGTAATGGTGTTTGATTGAGACATTATTTGGCGGCTTCGGTGCTCATCACGTGGCTCGCAATGAGCGCCAAAGGCACTTATTGCAAGGCTGTTGGTTGTTTGTGTGCTATGAGCAGCGTTTTTTCTTTTTGTATGTTAATGAAATAATGAATAAAATAATAAATTAATATACTTTACCTATTTTGAAGTAATATATGCAGGAAGCATTGTGTTGAAGAGCTGGCAATCTGTTTTCATGTTGCTGCAGCATACAATGTGTGTTTTGAGTGCTGTGGAGCTGCTGTGTAAGTGTCAGCAATGTGTGCAGTGTGTAGTGTAAATAGTGTGCGTGCGCGAGGAAAATCCTTTAGGGTAGCTGTGTATTTCCGCATTGTGTAAGTTAGTGTTGTAAAATGGCGCCCAATGTGTGGTATGCGGCTGTAGCTGATTTTGCGTCCTTGTTCTTGGACCTCGTCCGGGTTTTTCGGTAAATCCATATGAGTTTCGTGGTGTTTTGCGTGTTTAGGGTCCTGTAGCCTCGTTTTCGTTTTTTTCAACTGCCATTTTTTCTCTCGCTTAGGGGATTTTCGGGTGTCTAAACTCTTGTATTTCGATTTAAATTGAGGTGTAACTTGACTTTCAGAGGTCCTGGGTGCCACCTCCCCTTGCTGTGGGTAAGCTTTTTATGTATTTGTTGTGTGTATTTATTGTGTTTTGAATGTTTTCATGTGCGCGTGTTTCGGGTGCTAAGGTCGTATTTTTGCGAGGTCCTATTTGTGGCTGCTAAGTCAGTAAATTTTGCGATCGACGTGGGAGCCTCCACCTCCCCAAATGCGGGCCCTCACTTCGCTTAACCACTGGACCACCAGGGAATCCATTTTCAGATTATTTGGATCATAAAGTGCTCACCCTAAAGATATCCATGGGAGTTATAACTCTTATCAGAAATAGATAACATTCAGAGGCAGTATGTATAAGTCACATACATTAGCATAAAAGTTCAACTTCAGTTTAAGATTTAATCTACAACATTATTTTTAATAATATTCAATATCCAAAATATGTGTTTTAAATGTGTTTTCAGTGATAGCAGATTTTGTACCTTTTTGTGTCCATTCAAAGGGACATGGAATACAACTGTTTTTTTTTATTCAAGTATTTAAAATAGCATGTTTTAAATATTACAAAACTTGCTTTTTGCATGATAACAATATTAAAGGCATGTCTAAGTCTCCTCAATTATGAATTATGAGGAGAATCAGTAGTGTATACAAAAATGTTTTGCATGAAAAAAATACCAAAATAAACATTTACAAACTCACCTGATGTTTGCTAAATACCTTCAGTTTTCAAGCTGAGGCTTTTTTAGTTGATACCCCTGAAAATCCCTGCTAAGATAAGCATAACTTTCATAATTCCTTTTGGCCAATCAGGAGAAAGCAGAGGTTAGCTGAGACATTTGTATCATACTCTGGGGTTCCTGTGTTGTAAAGCAGCCTGGGATATGTAGGCTCTATCTCTTTGTATCCTTTGATTCAGCTGTGAGCTCCAGCAGGGGAATAAAGTGAGAAATAAAGATAGAGCTCCCACAGAGATATCCTACAATACTACAATTCTGTATATATACTTATTTAGAAAGTCATAACGTGTATATATATATAAACTCTGGATTCACCAGTTTTCAGGGGGCCAATAAAACAGAAGGCTGCAAAAAAAAAGTGAAAAAAAACCAACTTCAACCATATATATACTACATAGATGAAACCCCTTTTTTTTTTTTTTTAAATTTTTATTGAAAGGAATACACAATCACAGCAAGTAATAGGCATATTAACACATACGAATCTATATACACACTTATGCCTTATGATCAAAACTATAGTATATCCTTACAATTTTTCCTTTTCCTATTATTCTGTAGTTATTATAGCAACCCTTTTAACTTAAACAAGGGAAACCTGAACAAACCAAACTTATTTATATAAAAACTAAAATTTTAAATAAATAAATAAATAACAATGGACATAAGGGAAAATTCAATAGGCCAGATTGAATTTATACGTTTATATCTAAAGGGTTCCTTTAACCAAGGCATGAGTCAATGCTTATAACATCTTCTCCTCCTAAATAAATGCTTCTAAGCTCTGTCCATTTAGTAACGCAGCTGAATTTGCTTAATTGATCTAATTGATCAGCTGCCCTCCATAGCGATACAGTTCTTAAACTTATACGTTTATTGTACCTGCATTCACCTCTTGTGTCACATTCCAGACGAACCAGAGTCTCCAGGACCAGCTCTCGAATCTCCTCAATCCAAGCTTCCTTCCAGTTCCAGTCTTGTTATCTTATTACATTTAGAACACTCAGGCCAAGGGGAACACTATCGACGTCTCTAACCAGGGGTTCCAGATTTTGTAGAACTGTGGCATAGTATCTAAAATAGCAGATGTTAACTTCTCGTTTATTGCTATGTAATTAATTTTCTTAATAACCTCCTGCGCGTCTAGCTTTTCCTATTTCCACTGACTGGCAATATGTACTTTGGCTGCGGTGGCCATTATCTGGAATAGCCTATTCTGATTTTTTGATAAACTAGGAAGTTTAACCCCCAACAAGCAAGACTCCATGGTTGCCGTAACCGTAGTCTCAAATAATAACGTTGCCATTAGTGCTAACCTTTCCCATAGCTCGTGAACTGCCTGACACATCCACCAAGTATGGATGTGGTCTCCTATTTGCTGACAGACCCTAAAACAGTTACTGCTTACCTTAGGGTCATACTTATTGAGTTTGTCTGGAGTGCAATATATTCTCTGAAGTACTTTGAAAGATGTCTCTGTATGCATGTAATTACATGTTGCCCTGCTTAGATTGAAGAATGATTTCTGCCACTTTTTCCATTCCCATTCCCCTCCCAGCTCCTTTTCCCATTTACAGATATATGCTGGTTTATCTGTGTTCTTTGACTTAGGCTCGTTATACGTTATATTTTCTAATATCCCTTTTGAAAGTGGGAGTTTTTTTGCATACTACCGAGAACCAGGAGGTTTTCGGGGGTCTAAATTTTTTTAAATATGTCACTGGCCCAACTCCTTATTTTTAGATAGTTGTAATACTCCCCTGGGGGAAGGGCATATCTTTTGTCTAACTGCTCCAGAGTCATCAAATGACTCCCTATAAACCAGGAGCCTAACTTATCTAAGCCCCTCGAGGCCCACCAATGTTTAGATGTTATATTCATGGTTGCCCATATATCTTGGGAGGAGAGGACCGGCCAAAGGGGGGGTGCACCTATATCCAGCTTGTTCCTGGATCTGGCCCACTTCCACGTTGTTATGGTTAGGTTTATTATGGGGTTTGGGTGTTATTTAATCGGGTTCAGTCCTTCAGGTACCTAAATTGATGTGTCCCAGCTATGTTGTTGCATTTGCTGTTGTACTAAGAATACCAAGCTCGGCTGATGTTTGACTGAATGCGTTTGTGGTATTTGGGACAGATTAGGACACGATAACCCCCCATCTTTTTTTATGTCTGAACATTACCTTCCTGGAAATGCGGGGTTTCTTATTTTTCCACACATACCTAAAAATACTGGACTGAAACCGATCCAGCTCCTTCATGGAGATCGGCATAGGGAGCGTTTGGAAGAGTTAAAGAATCTTTGGCAGAATGTTCATTTTGACTGCGGGCAGTCCAAGAAAGAGGACAATTCCTCCATCTGAACAATTCTTCATTCAATTTTCTGTACATGGGGGGATAGTTAGCCCTGTACAAATCAGAGATTTTAGGTGTGATATTAGGTATTTGATATGTTTGGCAGGCCACGCAAAGGAATACAGATATTTCAGCTGGTCTATGTCCCCCGGGACCATGCCTAAGCTCAAAGCCTCTGATTTCCCTAAATTCAGCCTTAGTCCTGACATCTTGCCAAACCTGTCAAGAGTCGACATCAGTGCTGGAATGGAGGACCCAGGGTTAGTTAGGGTACATAATATATCGTCCGCGAAGAATGAGCACTTATACTGTTGTAGCCCCGCTTGGAGCCCTTGAATTTCCCTATCCGCTCTTATGAGTTGTGCCAGTGGTTCCATAGCCATGGAAAATAATAGAGGTGAGAGTGGGCATCCCTGTCTTGTACCTCTCTATATGTTAATTTGGGCTTTTTGGTCGCCTGGCAACCTCAGAATAGCTGTTGGAGCTTGATGGTACGTGCGGAGCAGGGTAATAAACCGACCCCTGAGACCAAACCTGTCCAGAACTTTAAACAGATATGGCCACTCAACCGTATCGAAGGCTTTCTCTATATCTAGAGCCAGTAGGCACATTGTGGAGTTCGTTTTACGTGCTAGGTATTGAATATTGAGGGTACATCTGACATTGTCCCCTGCCTGTCTATAAGGTATAAACCCTGCCTGATCTTTGTGGATAATTTCTGGTAAAAATCTGGAGATCCGTTTCGCCATAATTTTGGCCATTCATTTAACGTCCCCATTCAGTAGGGATATGGGCCGGTAATTCTTCACCTCAAGACTATTCCTACCCACCTTTGGGAGCACTACCAGTTCCGCTTGATTTAGTTCTGGAGGCATTTCCCCTTACATGATAGCGTTGAATAGGGACGTGAGATAGGGATTTAATAGGGGTTCAAATTTCTTGTAATATAAATTGGTATAGCCGTCCGGCCCCGGGGATTTGACCTTGGATTGCTGCCTTAACATCTTCTGGTGAGATATCTAGGTTGAGGTTGGCTAGTTGCTGCTCGTCTATAGAGGGGAGGTCAATGGTTCTTAAAAAGGAGTCAAGCTCCAGTCCATCTCTCAGCCGACCAGCTGAGTAGATCTGCTGATAAAAGGACTGGAACTCCTTCTGTATGTCCCTCAGGCTACAAGATATTTTGCCGTCTACTTTCCTAATCTGGGTCACTCTAGACTGGATCTTAGCCTTCAATCTCCTAGCAAGCATTTTGTCTGGTTTGTTAGCTTTCCAGTAATATTTTACTTCTCTGTCCTAACTTTGTTAATTTGAGTGCGAAGCTTCATGGTAGGGCCTTTCTGGTTAAGCCTTTCTAGGTTGCTGAGGGTAGTTGTTAACTCCTCTTCTTTCTGCCTAAGAGACTTACAGTGTTGGGCTGTAAGCTTAATACAGCAGCACCTTATAAAAGCCTTATGGGCTACCCATAGCCATCCCACCCCCATCTCAGGGGAGTCATTCAGCTCAAAATACTGCTTAATGTCCCCCTCTAATGAAGCAAAGCTGTTGGGGTCTGCCAGCAGGTGTTCATCAATCCTTCAGCTTCTAAACGGAGATAGGTCAGGGCCTATTGCTATCTTAATGACCACTATAGCATGATCAGACCAGGGGCAGGGAACAATGTCAGATTCTCGGGCTTTATCAAAAAGTAGAGAGCTCATTAGGAACGTGTCTATCCTCGAATAGGTACCATGAGTAATATATATATTCCCTAACATCTGTGTGTAAGCCTCCCCAAGCGTCCACTAACCTATCTTAGCCATTAACTGTTTTTTTGAAAATTTAGAATCCTGGGCATGTCCTGATCTATCTATTGCTGGTTCCAAGGTCAAGTTAAAATCTCCCCCGATCACCAGTTTGCCTAGATCTAGCGATTCCATCTCCCTCAGCATTTTAATCAGGGTTTGGTGGGGTGCATTTGTGGGGGCGTATAGGGAAATCCGTGAAATTCTATGGCCTGAGACTACCCCAGTGACCAATACATAATTCCCCTCTTTATCTATTCTGCTATGTTCCAGGCTGAACGGGAAGTATTTGTGCATCAGGATAGGTGCCCCTGCCTTCTTTGTAGGTTGAGTGGCCATATATATCTTCGGGTAGTCTTTGTGGACAAACTTCGGTTTACCCTCATGAGATAAATGGGTCTCCTGCATGAAGATAACCGAGGGCTTCAACCTTTTATAGTGTCTAAAAGCTTTCCTCCTTTCAAAAGGGGAGTTAAACCCCTTCACATTATGAGTTATAAATACATACTCTGACCCACTCATTGTGTTTTAGTGTCTAAGTGTGTATGTTCTCCTCGTCTACCTGTTACTCCTTGCCCAACACTAGTTCCTAAGGATCCAAGGATGGCTGAAGGTTTGGAGAGCGGCTGCTGTTGCTGGAGACTCCGGTCGCTGTTGGGCCAGAAAAAAACAGAAAGACATGGTATTATATGTACATTTGGCAAATTCCTTTTATTCCTCTGGGCCCCTCTAGTCTCTCCTAGCCTTGCCCCCAGAATTAGATTGTGCTGGCTGCTTAAACCTTGGTTATCTTCCCCAGCAGGTTTATAGATATCTATATATTTATTTATCTGCCAGGGCACTTCTGGTAATAGACTTGTTATGCTGGCTACTCCCTGAAGACCTGATTGTTGCTCTAACAAGCCTTGTTCCTCCCTTTTCCTATAGCTAAAAAAAATCCCGTCTCAACAACATTTCAACTTGATAAAGTAAACTGAGAATTTTTATGACTCTCTAAAAAATCTGATTCTAATAGGCCCTCCCTCTGAGGCCCTGACTAACCTGTGGTTTAACTAAACTATTCTATGCCTGTTCTATTTCCGCTATGGTGTATCAAAAAAGTCCCGGAACTGAGTGAGTGAGTAAAGTCTCTAAACAACTTCCTGTTGATGGGCTTGCTTTCACTCCGATCGCGTTGATATCAAGCCCTCAGGGGCGAGTTCAGGATCTCCTCTGTGTTGGGAACTGCACACGGCCTGGCTTTTGCGGGATAAGTTCCTCTCTCTGGAGCTTCTAGGGGGAAGCGGGTCCTCTTTTGAAAGCTGTAAACCCACTAGAGTCCATTGTTTCTTCGGGATGGGAGGAGGTGGAGGGCGGCCATGTTCCTCTGCCGGTCGTTCTGCTGGGCAAAGACGAATTTGGCGCAGTTCTGCAAGACAGTCCTCTAGGCTGCGGATGGTGTGTGAGGTGCCTTGATAGCTGAAGGTGAGGGCAAAGGGGAAGTTCCACCGGTACTGCAGCTTGTTCTGTTGAAGGATCGCCTTTGCAGGTTTCATCTGCCTCCTCCTGTCTAGTGTGTTCGGGGACAGGTCTGCATACACTTGTAGACTAGCATTATCTGGGCCCTTCTCATTTCTGCCAGTAGGAGGTCCCTAGCCTGCTGCCTTAGGAATCACAGAACAACATCTTTAGGAGCCTCCGGATTTCTCGCCCCTCCAAGAGCTCTGTGAGCTCGCTCTATTTCGAGTACCCCTCTGGCTGGTCCGGTAGTATCGCCGTGAAGTTTCCCCTTAAATACACCACCAGATCTTGTGTGGCCCTTGGCACCCCGCGTACCCTGACGTTTTGGCGGCGGGACCGATTCTCTAGGTCCTCGATCTTATCTGGCAGCTCCATGATGTTATATGAATTTTGATCAATGGCAGACCTGTTGTGTTGCTGCGCCTATCCAATTTGATCCACCATCGCCTCCAGCAGTTGGGTCCTCTGCCCCAGCTCTTTAAGGTCGTTTCTCAAAGGCTCTATTGCCTTGGTTAAGAGCTGCTCAATAGTTGCAATGGATCTAGGCAATAGGTCGATGTGTTGCCTTGATTTCTTAGAGGTCTCCTCCTGGTCAGATGAGGCGGAGTGGTCTGAAGCCGATTCCACTGGAGACACAGGCTTGGCCGCCTTAGGTGAGAAATGCTCATGAATGCCCTTGGCTGAGGTGGCCCTTTTACTCTTCTTCATTGCTGTACGTTGGTGCTTTGCACTATCCAGAAAGCTGTATGGTTCTTCCTCTTTTCCCCTCTGCTTGTAAGCCATTCAGGAGCGTATACTTATAATTGCTGTGTCACTTCTAGCTGGTCCCACATAGAATAGCACATGGTTGCTTGTCATTCAGGGCTCCTTATCAGGGGGCTTTTACATCTCTTGATTCAGTGAGTCACATTGGCCTTTGTAACTTGTTGCAGGAGTAAGCGCGTAAAGTGCAGCCATCCCAGCTCTCATGTTGCAAGTCTGCTGCAGTTTTGCTGTATATCCACTGGGTGGCAGCGTGAGTCCACAGCAATCTTAAATGGCTATTTCCCAGTGAGCTTTGAAAGTTTTTAACTGTACAAGTACCGGGATCCTCTAGAATCGGGAATAGTAAAGCCTCCCTTCAGTGACCCCAAGTTTGCAGGGTATTTAGTAGCGGCAAGGTTGCAATCGTTTCTGGGAGAACCGAGAATAGTAAAGACTCTCTTTAGCAACACCCACTTCACAGTGTTTTTAGTGGTGGCTGAATTGTAGTCTTTTCTGGAAAAAACAAGAGCTTAAAGGAGGAGGTATACAGCTGTGCTGCGCTAATAAAGTTGTCCCTTCTTTTTGCTACGTGGGCCTTTGATGCAGCCTCCTGTTGTTAGGGTACAGCTTGTAGAATATGGATGGTGTCGTGGCTGGCTGTGTACATATATCTCTTCTTGAGGTTTAGGGTTTCTGGGTTGGTTGCAGGTGGGCAGTGGCCTGTCTGGGCACTGGGGGAGAGTTTTGGGCACTGGGGGAGAATTCTGGGCACAGATGTAAATTTTGGGCCCACCTCGTGGTGCCACAAGATGGCGGCCGCTGTTTTGCAGGCTTTTTTATTCTGCCCTGCTGCTCCTTTGCTGTTCCCCCTGGCCTTACATGTTTATACTAGTTGGGGGGTGTTTGCCCCTCTCTCTTTGCCTCCCTCTGCCTCCTGGTGCCTAATGGCTTATACAGAGCCCGGAGCCCCTCTTGCTGCCAGCTTACCGGCGTGGCCAAGATGGCGGCCTCCTCCTCGTTGCCTGCTCCTGCTTGCTTCCTCTTCTCTTCTGTGGACGGGGACTCCGCTTCTGGGCCTCTGTGCCTCACTCTCCTGCCTCCTGCTGGCTTCCGTGCTGCCCCGGATTTGGGTGCTGCTCCACGCGCCTGGGCCTCCCGACTGGCTCCTCCGCCTCACGGCTCCCGATTGTTCTCCACCGGTCCGTTGAGCTTCTTGGGGGATCAGGACGGCTCCCCCTGATGTCCCCCAATGGTGCTGGGGTTCCTTCAGGGTCTTTTGGGCAGATATAAGCCCTTAATTGCTGCCTCATGACGGAGCTCTCCCTTCACAAGTCCTGCTTGTCCGGACGTTGGCTCCGCCCCCCCTGAAAAACCTTTTTAAAACAAAACCCTATAAACTAAGGTTCATGATGCTTCAAATAGCAGAACTGCTGTGTCAGCATTTACCCTATAGGTTTACGACTGTTTAAGTTTCTCTCTGAAACAGGATTCTGTAATGGGTTTATCCCCCTCCCTATGTTGATGTTCAGTCGTTCCCACTTTCTGTGACCCTATGCACTGCATCATGCCAGTCACATTTATCTGTTTGTGCTTATCCATATGGTTTTCTTGGAAAGATACTGGAGTGGGTTGCCAGTTCCTTCTCCAGTGCATCCCGATTTGACTGAAATCTCTGCTATGACCTGCCCATCTTGGGTGACCCTACATGATATAGCTCACAGCTTCACTGAGGTACACAAGCCCGTTCACCATGGCAAGGTAGTGATCCTGAAGGGGCCCTTCTCTATACTGTCTCACATTTCCTTCATAATTTAGCTGGGTAAGGCAGAGGACAGGGGTTTATTTCCTGTTTGGGTTTCAGAAATATCATATATTGGTGCATTCTGGTCATCTCAATTCACCTTAAAGAAACTGCAGTTTTCAAACAATAAAGTTTAAAAGACATACTTGAAGAACATACATTCAGTATCACTTCTCTTCTCTCCACCCCCTATTAGGTGTCCAGGGGTAAAAGAAGAACCGACCTAGATGGATTTCCAAAAAAGATATGACTGAGGCCTAAATGTAGTTCTACTACCTTTTCTTGGGGAGTTCAGGGCTTCTTGTATATTTATAATTGTGTTTTGTGTTGAATGAGTCAAATGTATTACTTGGGGAATGATAAACCAACCATGAGGGGGTATGTCATGTCTATAAGTAGATGGAGGATTGAAAATAAAGACTTCCGCAGCACTGACCAGTTGACCAGTGAGACAAAATCCCATCTACCAATACTAGAGCTACAGAGAATTGATAATATTTAACATGGGCATGCTTCTGGATCGCTACCTTGTGAAGGGGCTTGTGTATATCAATGAAGTTCCAAGCTAAACCATATATAGGGTCACCCAAGATGGGCCTGTCATAGCATAGCAAATCACGGTCCACTGGAGAATGGACTGGCAACCCAGTCCAGTTTCTTTGCCAAGAAACCTCATGGATAAGCACAACCAGACACAGGATGAGCCTGGCATGCTGCAGGTCCATAGGGTCACAGAGAGTCAGACACGACTTAATGACTAAACAATAATAACAGTATGGACACACTACTTAGTGATCTAATTTTTAGATGTGCATCTTTCTCTCTTTTCGGCTTTATGCAAATAACATTCAGAATCTCCTTATGGGTTATATCCAGACCTGGACCTATTCTCACTGAGACAAGGAAGATCAGCAGCACCTCAATGACAAATCTAATATAGTCTGACCTGTCCTTATGGGTGGAATCAGACTTGGATGATGCTGGGACGCATTGCCCACTCTCAGATGTGCGCCTCTGTGGCTTTAGGTGCCATAATATTAACGCTCCTCAATGAGTGGTGAGTAGCTAATGAGTAGCACATTATAGCTGACACCTTCTGTGTCATGGGTTTAGTATACTTGTGCTTCTTAGTATTGAAACAGTGCTACCTAGAAGGTATGCTTGACTCATTGGGCATTTAGATGTCTTCTAAGAATCATCACCCACATTTAGCTCAGTTTAAATAAAGTTTATTCAGAAGCTGGCGGTATTCCTTATATGTCAGATCACAAATGTGTTATTTGTCTCTCAGGTTCTCTTTATCTAATGTTAGATTTTGTCTAAAGATCTGAAAACATTAATTGTGACAAATATTCAAAAAAAGGGGAAATCAGGAAGGGAGATGGGTGGCTTTATAGAAACCTTCAAATGTATCAAAGGACTTATTATAGCTCAGTTGGAAAGCATCTATCAGAGAAAGAAGAATACAAAAGATGAGGATTTTAACTGGAAGATTAACAGTATGCATAACATACAAAGGGGAAGTGGCACAAACACAGTAAAGTGATTCAGGTCATCCTGAGGATTTAATTTAAAGTCATTTTTAGGTAGAGATAATGGGCAGGCTTTTGGGTCGTATCAACTATCACTAATAATAGTTGTGAGCATGCCGGTTGTTGCTAACGCTGCGGGCGAGGGCCGCAGTTACTGCTCCTTGCGCTGGTGATGAGCACCATAGGCGCTCATCCCTACGACCCCCTACGACTTTTGGCCCGCAAATGCGGACCCTCGCAAAGCGAGGGGCTGCATTTGCAAAGGTAGAGGCTCCGACGTTGGCTGCAATGAGCCGCAGGCGGGACTTACACAGCAACATTTACGGAGTTACCATCCAAAAATACGAGCCGCGGGACTTAGAAAAATAAACATTACGACGCAAAAATACGACCTAACGCCCAAACCGCGCTCACATAAAAACATTAAAAACACAATAAATACACACAACAAATACATAAAAAGCTTACCCACAGCAAGGGGGCGCACCCAGGACCTCTGCAAGTGCAGTTACACCTCAATTTAAGTACAAATTAAACAGTTTAGACCCTTGAAAATCCCCTAAGCGAGAGAAAAAATGGCCGCCAAAAAAACAAAAACAAGGCTACAGGACCCTAAACTCGCAAAACACCACCAAGCACATACAGATTTTCCAAAAAGCCGTACAAGATACACCATTAGCAAGGACGCTACATCACACACAGCCGCCTAGCACATACACATTAGCCGCCATTTTACAAAACTAACTTACACAATGCGGAAGTACACAGCTACACAAACGGATTTTCCTCGCGCACGCAGCCTATTTACACTACACACTGCACACACTTACACCTCAGCTCCACAACAGTGCAAACCTACATTATATACTGCAGGAACAGCAAAACAGATTGTCAGCTCTTCAGCACAATGCTTCCTGAATATATTACTTCCAAATAGGTAAAGTATATTCATTTATTAATGTATTAATTATTTCACTACCATACGCAAACAAATAGACACAACCCCCCCCAAAAAAACACAATAAACACAACACCCATTCACCGCGCGTCTCCACCAAACACCAATACCTGCCTTACAATTTTATTGCATTCATTTTCTGACGGGCAAGTCGCTAGTGAAATATATATTTCCGTGTTAAAATTATAAATGTTTTATTTTTTAAACATAAAATATGGTAGTTCTATTTTCTCAATCCTGAACTATATTTGTATAATTTGTAAGTGAACCATTACTGAAGGGAAAAATACATGGCCTGGCAGGTTATCATTACACAATCACATGGACTTATAATAAGTGCTGCATGATTCATATATCACAAGCACAATCACAAGTTAATTATATTTCTTGCTATTTATGCAGACATGAGTAGCCCAGGGCTATGGACACGATTTAGCTAAGATGCAATAAACAGCATGTTTATTTGTGGTAAGAAGAATGCGATACATCTGCCTTAAGACTAAAAACTGTGTATGAGGTAAGATTGTGGAATGAAAACAATGTGCAACTGACTCTCATGTGTATGATCAGAAGCCCTAAGTTTTCTGTGTAATGATTATGAGACACTTCATTGCTGTTGACCGTCTAATAAATTGTATTTGCATTCTTTACATTTCTATGAACAGGCCTATATTTCTGACTCAAATGTTTCATCACTCTACATCTCTGTCAGTTGAATGGAGAACTGTACATGCCATCCTACAATTGGTTAGTTGGTTCACAGGGGAGCCCCTAAGGCTCAGTCATGGCATTTGGGATTTTGTATCTCCATGGGTCATTCCTGGCATTGTCCTATAGGTTTTTACATGTTTTGCATCACCTCTGGGTGACCTTGACATGATGTGCATCACCACAGAGAACAGCTCCATGCTTGTTATATAGACTGCATCAAGGCGATGGAAGAGACCTCTTAGATTAACACAGTCAACATTGACTATCCATAAATATATGCCAGTCTGAGCATCCAGTGTCAAAGCAAAATTCTTCATATTAGATGAGTGCTCTATATTTGATCTATCGAATTTGTGGTTTCATTGTGACCCTGATACCTCTTAAGCCTTCCTCGATCTTCTGCTAGTGACTCAAATACACTGGTGGTCACCTGCCTCGATCTTCTGCTAGTGACCTAAATACACTGGTTGTCACCTGCCTCGATCTTCTGCTAGTCACCCAAATACACTGGTTGTCACCTGCCTTGATCTTCTGCTAGTGACCTAAATACACTGGTCGTCACCTGCCTCGATCTTCTGCTAGTGACCCAAATACACTGGTTGTCACCTGCCTTGATCTTCTGCTAGTGACCTAAATACACTGGTTGTCATCTGCCTCAATCTTCTGGTAGTGACCTAAATACACTGGTTGTCACCTGCCTCGATCTTCTGCTAGTGACTTAAATACACTGGTTGTCACCTGCCTCGATCTTCTGCTAGTGACCTAAATACACTGGTTGTCACCTGCCTCGATCTTCTGCTAGTGACCTAAATACACTGGTTGTCACCTGCCTCGATCTTCTGCTAGTGACCTAAATACACTGGTTGTCACCTGCCTCGATCTTCTGCTAGTGACCTAAATACACTGGTTGTCACTGCCTCGATCTTCTGCAAGTGACCTAAATACACTGGTTGTCACTTGCCTCGATCTTCTGCTAGTGACCTAAATACACTGGTTGTCACCTGCCTCGATCTTCTGCTAGTGACCTAAATACACTGGTTGTCACCTGCCTCAGTCTTCTGCTAGTGACCTAAATACACTGGTTGTCACCTGCCTCGATCTTCTGCAAGTGACCTAAATACACTGGTTGTCACCTGCCTCAATCTTCTGCTAGTGACCTAAATACACTGGTTGTCACCTGCCTCGATCTTTTGCTAGTGACTTAAATACACTGGTTGTCACCTGCCTCGATCTTCTGCTAGTGACCTATATACAATGGTTGTCACCTGCCTCGATCTTCTGCTTGTAGTCCTGACATCTCTGGTTCCTGCCTGACACTGAATTTAGAACAGGTTAATACTTTTCTACCAACCTCACCTAGACCCCAGTTCAAGAAGGGGACTTACTACTCTACCTCAGTCTTAAATATTCCTTCTACAGTAAGTTCATTTCATAGGCAGTGACTCTGCCATCATTATTGCCCATTCAGAGGTAATGTCTGCACATCTATAACTCTGAACAAGATCTATTCTTAATGCCAAATATAAACACCTAAGGGACAAGCTCATACAATGCAAGTAAAAAACATTAATCTCTAGAAAGAAAATCTAGTCATTGTTCACATTTTAATCTAACCAGTTTACACTTGCTTCTGTTTGCATCCAAGAGAGAATGGGAGAGGCATATGTTTTTTTAGCACATATTAATTATGAATAAAAAATAAAACTGGTTTGAAATGAGGATCAGAGAAAGCTATAATTATTTTGCAGATGTGAGGATAAGTTATTTTTTGCATTGTTTTAATGCTTTTGGAATTTAGAGAAATGCAAAGCATTTTGTTTTACTGGTCTCCAATCATGCAAACTGTTGTCTGTTGTGTTAGGATATGAGGAAGGTAACAGCTCTGGTTAAATCCATACTGGGATTTCAGCATCTTGGTTCTAAGTTCTTCCCTATACAAAGACTTTTATCCTTATTGATGTGGGAGCAACAAAGGGTTAAAAGTAATATGTGTCCCGTTTGAAGAGTCGGTGGTCACATATATGGTCGAATAAATCTATTAACCCAGACCTTGGGTGATGAGAGAGAAAAAATGTGTTTATTGTTTCAATGCTCTCTCAGTTTTTCCCACACTGAATAAACCACAAGGTCAATTTAAA
Organism: Discoglossus pictus; assembly: GCA_027410445.1. Lineage (NCBI taxonomy): Eukaryota > Metazoa > Chordata > Amphibia > Anura > Alytidae > Discoglossus > Discoglossus pictus. Next base: position 15,040,477 of record CM050167.1, read on the forward strand.
GACAAAATCTGAGGCTACTTAAGATGACATGAACTTGCTTTAAAAAATGAATGTTGAAAGAAACGGAAGTAGGGAAAGCAGGTCAGTCCAACATATCTAGATTTCTAAGTATCTGGTGTTTGTGGAATACACAGGTCCCCACCCTCTCCTCTTTGTTCAATGCTGATCATTCTATATATATTTTCATCTTCACCTCTGAAATATCTCCAAAAAATGTTCCTTCCAAACACAATACACCACATGTCATGGCTTGTCAACTGCAATGGCCTTCTAATAGGCATTTCACTCAATCACCTATCACCACTGCAATCTATCCCCAACACTTCTTCCCAAATCGTCCATCTCACCTAATATCATCTGCTGCTCCTCTCTGCCAGTCCCTACACTGAATCCCTATTTTCTCAAAAATTAAATTAAAATATTCGAGCCTAACATACAAAGGGGTCAACAGCACTGCTTCTACCTGCAAATCAGCTTTTTATTGCAAACAGCCCTCCCTTCTGCACATGACTATAGATTGTAAGTTTACAAGTTTACAATCTTGCTAAGTGCTGTAGGGAAAGCACTATGTACATTTCATTTGAAATTCAAAGACAGGGCACTTCATTTCTTTGCATTGTGAGAAGTTATTGCTATGGACGCAGTCATATGCAATGACTGTGGTCACGTGGCAATCACTACACCGGAAAAGGAAAGGCGATGTATTGCACATACACTTTCCCTGGACAAGTGGGCCGTTCCGAAAAATCTGATTTCAAACCCGGGCAGATGCTCATTAGACCTGTCAGACTGTCCATCTAGGAGAAGGACACTCCGATATAACACTTATAAACCAGCTTGCTAGGCCATAACAGATGAACCCCCAAATGTAAAGGGTGGGACCAGTACTGCACACACTGGATCTCTCCTAAAAACTCCACTGCTACGTCTACATCTAGACAAATAATGTTTTCATGCCCTGCAGAGAGGGGAAAGGGGCAAAACGGCTGATGGAAGATGTCACTGGAAGCCGCAGTCTCAATTCTGCATGCAGGCGGTTCAGGTGTATGGGTCGCCTGATGCTGACATAGGAGACAACGACATAATACGGCAGCACCCTGAATGACCAAGCTGCCTTCTCTAGGGACAGCACTGCTTGCTCCACATGGAGAGGGGCCTGGAAAAGGTGACCTAAAGAAAGCTTGTCTCCACTTCACCCAGTTGGCTAGCCGCGGTCAAGGAGCATCTTCAAATGTGGTCAAAACTCAGCAAAGAAGAAAAGGCTTACACCTGCCTCACAAAGTGTACTTGGACTGAAACTCTCATGTTAGAACATCAGAACTATACTTGACACAGCAGACAGCGCCCAGAGAGTCGCTTTGTTCTATTAGCCCACAAATTATCAAGGACACCTATCGACATAGCTGCCCTCAGTGAAGTCTGCTTCCCAGAAGAAGGAAGCCTTCAGAAATATTGAGCAGGCTATACCCTCTACTAATCAGGCAATCCAGAAAGTGAGAAACAGACCCCTTTCCAGGGCCTGGAGCCTCTTGCATTGTGCCACCATAGAGGACATAACGACCCATTAGAAAATAGATAGGGGAATTATATTGCTGCATGGGAAATGTGGGCAGATAGGTGGTGGGGTGATTAGCCTCAAAACATAGGGCCATAGTGTACCACCATGCTTCATATGGTCTTATGGCATGTGTCTCTGCCTTTTCCTGTATACTATATGTAATTCCCCATGTTATATTCCTGTGTTCTTTTTAAATTGTGACTAAATGGCCATGACATTGCAGATAGACAGGAACCAGTGATTGTATTGTAATCTGTTTTGTTCCATTGTTTGCCAGATAAGCTAATTACATCTCTGATGTGCTAGACAACTAGAGATGGTATGTGTGTATTGGGTGTATCACCTATTGTTCTCAGGTGCCAGACAGGATGCTAATATTGAACCCCATATGGAGTCAATTCCCTGTGTTTGTCTGCCACTCCCTGTCATTGTTGTGTTATATACACCCCCTCATTTAACGATATAAATATTGTTTGACTTTCCAAAAGTAAATCAGTTCACTACTGAGACATATAGAAATGGTATGTTCTCCTATTTGCTCCTAGTGGGTGCAATACTGCTCCTATCTCCACCCTGCAAGTAACTTGTCATGGTCACTACCACAGGAGACTCCTGGAAGTGCTGATACCTGATGGAGAGACCCTGACTAATACGGAAGCCAGATATCAGGGTGCTGGTGCAGAGATTTCCAAGAATCCAAAAGTCCTTGTGGATAGAGATGTCGCGAACAGTTCGCCCGCAGACTATTCACAGCGATTTTGGCATGTTCGCAGCGGACGGCGAACACATGCGCTTTTCGGTTCGCCCCCAATACTTTATCATTGAGGAAACTTTGACCCTGCACCTCACAGTCAGCAGACACATTCCAGCCAATCAGCAGCATACACTCCCTTCCAGAGCCTTCCATCTGAAGGACAGCAACCCAAAAAGCCCTTTTTAGGGCTAGAACATCATTTATTTTATTGTATATTTTTTTTTCTGTGTAATCTAATTGCATATGCCTGCCTGCCTGCCAGCGTGTGTGTGTGTGACAGGCTAACACCTAACAGCTTATATTGTGCTTAGTGAAATAAAACAACACTTTTTTGACTGTAATAGATTGAATATCAGTTGCCTGCCTACAGGCGTGTGTGTGAAGCCTATTGCATCTACTCTGCCAACTTTTGCCAGTGCACAGTGATACGTCATATCTGGTGCAACCGTAGTGTACAGTGACATAAAACAACACTTTTTTGACTGTAATCGATTGAATATCAGTTGCCTGCCTACAGGCGTGTGTGTGAGGCCTACAGCGCCTACTCTGCCAACTTTTGCCAGTGCACAATGACACTCATATCTGGTGGCACCTTAGAATGCATGCGCAGTGCCCCAAATTTGAAGTGGGAGGACCATCCAAGCATCTTTTTCCATCTCCCTGTTCCAAAAATCAATGCCATATACACGTCCCCTAATAGTGAACGTAACAGGGATTAAACCGATAGGAATAGTACTACTTAACAGTACACACCTTATAATAACGCAGACAGAGGCAACTCAGAGAGAGTAGTCTGAAGAAGAGGAGTCAGAGGAGGAAGGTGGCTTTGAGGAGGTGGAAGACCAAACACAGCAGGCGTCCCAGGGGGCTTATTGTCACCTTTCGGGGACCCTTGGTGGCTGGGTGGAGGAAGAGACCTTTAATGACATCAGTGAGGACAAGGAACGGGACATGGCTAGCTTGGTATCCAACCTTGTGCAAATGGGGAGTTTGCGGTTGTGCAAAGGGACTGTGTGCGGTTGTTTGAGGTGCATTAAACGGGGAGATTGGTCTGTTACTGTGAAGCGGGCCTAACCCTTACACTACCTGATCGATACAACATCATACCTGATGTTTTAAAGCATGTTATTCCAAACAATTTAGGAATGTTAGGTGGCCCTTTATGGCTTAAAACCAGACTCTGCATCAACTATGTAATTTTCCGTGGGAGTTTTGCCATGGATCCCCCTCAGGCATGCCACAGTCCAGGTGTTAGTCCCCTTGAAACAACTTTCCCATCACTATTGTGGCCAGAAAGAGTCCCTGTGGGTTTTGAAATTCGCCTGCCCGTTGAAGCCTATGGAGGTTCACCGGGTTCGCCAGTTCGCGAACATTTGATGGAAGTTCGCGTCCGCGGTTCGCGAACCGAAAATTTGATGTTCGCGACATCACTATTTGTGGATAGTTAGCCTGCAGTCTATAGCAGGTGGCCCTGAGCAGTAATAGCCCCTACCCCTGGATCGTCACAACGCCTCTCTGGTGTCGGCAAACTTGAAAACCTACCAACAGGCCCTGATCCACCTTTTTGAAGACCCATTTTTGTGCGTGTATTTCACTCTCTTCCTGTGTGAGCAAGTCACAGGCATTTCCTCATAACAGCCATTTTTATAACACAACTAATCATACACACGCCAAACTATTACTTCTTTATTAAATGCATTTGATGGTGGGCCATATTATTTATATTTTTCTATGGGAGGGCAGCGAGTATATGATACACAAACACATATCATATTATGAGCGTTAAAGGGCCGCTGCGCAATAAAAACAGAAATTGTTTGAAAAAGATGAGTCTAACTAAGAGCATAAGTAATAAGGAAAAAAGTTATAACAGCTAGGTATTAATTAGAAAAAATAAATGTTGATGCCTCTGCTGGGCCCTGGGGAAATCCATGATACATACAGTGCCTTGCAAAAGTATTCACCCCCCTTGACTTTTTACCCATTTTGTTACATTACAGCCTTAAGTGCAATGTTTTGTTAATCTGAATTTTATATGATGGACAATAGTCTAAGTTGGTGAAGTGAAATGAGAAAAATATATACATAAAACTATTTTTTAGAAATAGAAAACAGAAAATTGGCACATGCGTATGTATTCACCCCCTTTGCTATGAAGCCCATAAAAAGCTCTGGTGCAACCAATTACCTTCAGAAGTCACATAATTAGTGAAATGATGTCCACCTGTGTGCAATCTAAGTGTCACATGATCTGTCAATACATATACACACCTTTTTTGAAAGGCCCCAGAGGCTACAACACCTAAGCAAGAGGCACAACTAACCAAACACTGCCATGAAGACCAAGGAACTCTCCAAACAATAAGGGACAATGCTGTTGAGAAGAACAAGTCAGGGTTAGGTTATAAAAAAATATCCAAATCCTTGATGATCCCCAGCAGCACCATCAACTCTATCATAACCAAATGCAAAGAACATGGCACAACACCAAACCTAGCAAGAGACGGCCGCTCACCAAAACTCACGGACCAGGCAAGGAGGGCATTAATCAGAGAGGCAGCACAGAGACCTAAGGTAACCCCGGAGAAGCTGCAGAGTTCCACAGCAGAGACTGGAGGATCTGTACCTAGGACGACAATAAACCGTACGCTCCATAGAGTTGGGCTTTATGGCAGAGTGGCCAGAAGAAAGCCATTACTTTCAGCAAAAAACAAAATGGCGTGTTTCGAGTTTGCAAAAAGGCATGTGGGAGACTCCCAAAATATATGGAGGAAGGTGCTCTGGTCTGATGAAACTAAAATTGAACTTTTCGGCCATCAAAGAAAACACTATGGGCCTCATTCAATTGCAATTTGGCCAATTGAAAAGGGTCTAAATAAGCACATAGCATATTTTTTTAAACAAAGTGTTTAGTTACTAAGCATCTATCCAAAAGCAAGGTTTTTACTAGCTAAAAACTTCTTTAAAAAATGCTATGTGCTTATTTAGAGCCCTATTCAATTGGCCAAATCACAATTGAATGAGGGCCTATGTCTGTCGCAAACCCAACACATCACATCACCCAAAGAACACCATCCCCACAATGAAACATGGCGGTGGCAGCATCATGCTCTGGGAATGTTTTTCAGCATCCGGGACTGGGAAACTGGTCAGCGTTGAGGGAAAGATGGATGGTGCTAAATACAGGGATATTCTTGAGCAAAACCTGTACCACTCTGTGCGTGATTTGAGGCTAGGGCGGAGGTTCACCTTCCAGCAGGACAATGACCCCAAACACACTACTAAAGCAACACTTGAGTGGTTTAAGGGGAAACATGTAAATGTGTTGGAATGGCCGAGTCACAGCCCAGACCTCAATCCAATAGAAAATCTGTGGTCAGACTTAAAGATTGCTGTTCACAAGCACAAACCATCAAACTTGAAGGAGCTGGAGCAGTTTTGCAAGGAGGAATGGGCAAAAATCCCAGTGGTAAGATGTGGCAAGCTCATAGAGACTTATCCAAAGCGACTTGGAGCTGTGATTGCCGCAAAAGGTGGCTCTACAAAGTATTGACTTTAGGGGGGTGAATAGTTATGCACATTGACTTTTTCTGTTATTTTGTCCTATTTGTTTCTCGCTTCACAATAAAAAAATAAAAAAATAAATCTTTAGGGTTGTCAGCATGTTCTGTAAATTAAATGATGCAAATCCTCAAACAATCCATGTTAATTCCAGGTTGTAAGGCAACAAAACACGAAAAATGCCAAGGGGGTGAATACTTTTGCAAGGCACTGTATTTAGAAGTTGTGTGTGTGAGATAGGCGTTTACATTTCTGGTTGCATTCCTGAAGCAAGGAGCCTGCTTCTGGGCCAGTGAGGGGGAAGGACTGTGGTGTCAATTTCAATCTTCTTCAATTAAGAAATGCTTTCTGTTCCCACCGTCATCAATCCTACCTCCACCAAACACATATGATACAGCTCTCATGAAGTATGTAACAAATACAAAATGGATTCCTATACTCATAAACAGAGACAACAAAATGATCAGTGAGTGTGTGTGATCATGTGTCTCATAAGATCTTGGCCCATCCTTACGATGCATCATATAAGAATGTTTGTAATTTTCATTTATTTGTGTGTACTATATTTCTGAAGGAGGACAATTAGCCAGACACATCATGATCACTTAGTCCAAAGACATAGGCGCGCACACAGACAGACACACGCGCAACACAATAGATGCACAAACAAGTGGAATAAAAAAGCATGGCAAGATGGCTGGCAGACAAGCCTGCTTTAATTTGCAGACAAGCTGCCCGTTATCCAAAGTACTGAGACTGAGAGACAGAGAAGCTTCGTGCTGCAGTGGACATGATGTGGAAGAGCAGACCAGGGAGGTAGTGACATACAGACACCTTGTGCATAATGTTAGTGAGCACCAGGTACTGACCTGACAATGATCCATGCAGAGGAAATACAATTATTGTTACAGATTGGAAATGCAGCTAAGCATGGGCAAGTTCTAATAATGGGAGATTTTAATTACCCTGAAATAAACTGGATAAATGAGACCAGCAGTTCAGCTAAGGGGGGCAGGTTCTTGAGTACACTCAGGGATCATTATTTGGCCCAGGTTATACAGGAGCCTACTAGAAATGAAGCTATCTTAGATTTACTAATCACAAATAATATTGATATTGTATCAAATGTTGAAATAGGGCAACCTTTGGGAAACAGTGATCACAACACAGTCTCATTTGAGATTGAATTAAAAAAACAACATTTTAAGGGGCCAACAAAAACTCTTAATTTTAAAAGGGCAGATTTTAACGGTCTAAGGGCAGCAATGCAAAGTATAGACTGGGACAGAGAACTGATAGGTAAAAATACTGAACATAAATGGACAACATTTAAATCCTTACTAAATATACACACACATCGGCATATACCATGTGGGAATAAAAGTAAAAGGAGTAAATCACAACCCATGTGGCTTAACAATGATTTAAAGATCAAGATACGGAGTAAAAAACAGGCATTTAAATTATACAAACAAGAGGGGACAGAGACTGCTTTACGGGAATACAAGGAAATCAACAAGGCTTGCAAAAGCGCGAATAGACTGGCTAAAATAGAAAATGAAAAATTAATTGCAAAACAGAGTAAGACTAACCCTAAAATATTTTTTAAGTATATTAATGGGAAGAAGGCCAGGAAGGAAGCTATAGGAACATTACAATGTGAAACAGGTCATCTAAAAATTAGTGACCAGGAAAAGGCAGATGAGCTAAATAGGTTCTTTTCCTCGGTATACACAAGGGAGGTACCAGTGGTTGGGACACTGCGACATAATGGGGCTACACTACCTTTGCCAAATAATTGGTTAACACAGGAAGTAATCCAAAAGAGGTTGGAAAAAATAAATGTTAATAAAGCCCCGGGTCCTGATAGAACACATCCAAGGGTACTAAGGGAACTGGGTTCTGTAATAGCCAAACCATTATATTTAATTTTTCAATATTCACTCAACACAGGGTCTCTACCAGATGACTGGAGAAAAGCTGATGTGATACCTATATTTAAAAAGGGAGCAAGAGCAAATCCGGGGAATTATAGACCAGTGAGCCTCACTTCTGTAGTGGTGAAGCTTTTAGAAGGGTTAATAAGGGATAATATACAAGAATATGTCTATTTGAACAGGATTATAAGTAGGAGTCAACATGGGTTTATGAGGGATAGGTCATGTCAAACAAATCTAATTAGTTTCTATGAGGAGGTTAGTAGGAACCTGGATCAAGGCAACTCAGTGGATGTAGTCTTTTTGGATTTTGCAAAGGCTTTTGATACAGTGCCACATGGGAGACTATTGGGCAAACTAAGGGATACAGGAATTGCAGTAAATATCTGCTCATGGATTGAGAGCTGGCTAAAAGACAGGAAGCAAAGGGTTGTTGTAAATGGAACATACTCCGATTGGACTAATGTGGTAAGTGGGGTTCCTCAGGGTTCAGTATTAGGTCCTCTCCTTTTTAACATATTTATTAATGACTTAGAGGTAGCATTGGAGTGTGGGGTCTCCATTTTCGCTGATGACACAAAGTTGTGCAAGGTAATTAAATCAGATAATGATGTGCTTTCCCTCCAAGGGGATTTACATAAAATTGAGGAATGGGCATCTAAATGGCAGATGAGATTTAATACGAATAAATGTAAGGTTATGCATCTGGGAAGGAAAAATAGCCATGCAATTTATAATCTTAATGGAGCAAATCTAGGTGTATCAGATATTGAAAGGGATTTGGGAGTGCTTGTGGACAACCACCTAGGTAACAGTGCTCAAAGCCAAGCAGCAGCTGCAAAGGCAAATACAATATTAGCATGTATTAAGAAAGGTATAGAAGCCAGGGAAGCAAATATAATTCTGCCACTATACAAATCTTTAGTACTCCCTCATTTGGAATATGGAGTACAATTTTGGGCACCACTTCATAAAAAGGACATTTTAGAGCTGGAAAAGGTACAGAGAAGGGCAACCAAACGAATAAGGGGAATGGAGGGGCTAAGTTATGAAGAAAGACTAACCAAATTAAACTTATTTTCTCTAGAAAAAAGGCGTCTAAGAGGAGATATGATTATCTTATATAAATACATCCAGGGTCAGTATAAAGATTTGTCGGGGGAGCTTTTTGTGCCAAGAGGTTTTCAACTGACAAGAGGACATCCCTTGAGGTTAGAAGTAAAAAGATTTCACCTCAAAGAAAGAAAAGGGTTCTTCACAGTAAGGGTGGTTAATCTGTGGAATTCTCTACCAGAGGAGGTGGTGACAGCGGATTCGATAGATAACTTTAAAAGGGGACTAGATTTATTTCTAATTAAAAAGGGTATTCAGGGTTATCATGGATAATTAGAGAGACAGTAATGATCCAAATTTTTAACATTTCCCCTTTAGACATTTGGCTAAGTCTCGCTTGTTTTATTTATTTATTTATTTATTTATTTATTTTTCTATTTGCCTTCCTCTGGACTAATTAATAATAATAAAAAAAGAAAAAAAAAAAAAAAAACATTAAATAATTGATTAATAATTAATTAACAACTAATGAATTAATAGTTAATCCGCATATTGCAGATCAAAGGAGATCTTAAAAGGTTGAACTTGATGGACTGAAAGTCTTTTTTCAACCTTAAATACTATGTAACTATGTAACTATGTAATATTATAACCAGAGTGGAGCCATCTTTTATATCACACCTCCCCCTCATAATACAGGCTCCAATAATCCAATCTGGATCTTAAACCAGTGATATGTAAAATAGATAGTTGCCAACGCTTGCCAATAGCTTACAGGGACAATTGCCCAAGGTAGCACCTGCTTTGCAGAAAACATTATGAGGAATAATATATATATATATATATATATATATATATATATATACATCCACACAAGGTAGAAACTGACAAATATTTACACAGCAGAGATATACACTAGCTCTACACATAGATATAACCTCACAGTTCCCCCCACACTATATAAATATATATACACAGTTCCCTACACAGCCCCCAATACTGCAGATTAATAGAACGTCCCCTCATACAAGATGTACATAAATAATATAGAAATACTCGGACTAACACTAATTTATACATACACAGTAACACACAGACCAAGACCCCCATTTAATTCCAAGCCCGTAATTACCTTCATACAGGCTGTATGTCTGCAGGCTAGAAATGTGCTGCAGTTACAGATGTATTTAATTGCTCAAGCCCGCAATTACCGGCTCACAGCCCTAACATGATGATCTAGCTACATGAAGACCAGCAAGGCCAAGTCAGGCACAGCAACAACCTGTCGGAGTCCTTGCCAATAAGTAACAGCGTGAAGCACGGCTATGTCCGTGCACCAACCCTATTCATGCTATTCTTTAGTATGATGCTTCACAGGGCCACAGCAGACCTTAATGATGAGGATGGTCTCTACATCCGATACCGCACCGATGGCAGTCTGTTCAACCGGAGGCCAACACCGTGACAATGGAACTACTCGTTCAAGACCTTCGCTTTGCCAACAACGCTACCATTGTTTCCCATATGGCGACATCTCTGCAGCAAATGACATTTGGCTTCTCAAAGGCTGCCAAACTCTTTGATCTAGAAGTCAGTTTGAAGAAGACAAACGTTATCCACCAGCCTGCACCACAGGAAGATTACTGTCCTCTTCGTATCACTATATTGGCGAGTCTGAGCTGAAAAAAGGTCCACCAGTTCACCTACCTGGGTTGTATTATCTCCTCGGACACTAAGGTTAACAAGAAAATATACAACAGACTGGCAAGGGCAAATGGTGCACGGGAAGTCATATAAAAGTGTTTGGAACAACAAGCATCTGAAAAAAGGCACCAATGTCAGTGTGTACAGAGCTATTGTTTTGATCACCCCACTGTACAGCTCTGAGTTGTGGGTTAGCTCATGATATCACCTACGACTTCTTGAGCACTTTCATCAACGCTGCCTCCGCACCATCCTCAACATTCACTGGAATGACTACGTCACCAACACTGAAGTCCTAGAACAGGCAGGAGCCACCGACGTTGAGGCCATGCTGGTGAAGACACAGTTGTGCTGGGCCGGACACATCTCTAGGCTGGAAGATGATCGGCTTCCAAAGATGGTGTTATATGGTGAACTCACCACTGGTAAACGTGACTGAGGAGGCCCGAAGAAGAGGCACAAGGACTGGTTGAAACAGTCCCTTTATGCCTGTCACATTGATCATCGTCGATGGTCCGCCTTCGCTTCAGACCGAAAGGCATGGAGAAGTACCATTCACCAGGCTGTCTCCTCTTTCGAGAGCACACGCAGGGCTGGTCTTGAGAACAAAAGGTGACGGAGGAAAATTGTGTCACTGCAGCACCCAAACCAGAGCAAGCCTTCCGGTACAAGCACTGCAGTCGTGTCTGCCTGTCCCGCATTGGCCTCCTCAGCCACCAGAAAGCAGAGTCAGTCTATTGGTGCCTAATGTGAAATATCTTAATAACATTATTATGGACCAAATAATTGTTAAACATACCACAAACTCCATATAGAGAAACTAGCTGGCTGGATGGCCAAAATATACATTTGGGGGCAAGCATAGGTGCAGGGACTGAAGGAACAACTGGAACATATCCCCACAGATTTCTCAATGACTATATGCTGAGAAGCTGATGTGCAGCCTTTTTATACAATGAACCCCCCTCCCCCCAGAATTATGTATACTCCTACACCCATGAGGGCATTAAATAGGTCACCAAATATTAACTTTTTCAAGGCTTTAAAATGTCTTAATTTATCCCAACATGTACACTTACCTTGAAATTGGATTAAACACAAAATGTGCTATAATTCTAATATTGACAAACATATTTGCATACATATGCCCCTGAGTGATCAGTAACATTCAGGACTTCCATACAAACAGGCCAAAAAACCTTGTTATGAAACACTGCATCACGTTAATTTTCACACTGAATAGGTATTCAAATTATTCTCTAGAGTTCCTCTAGCAAATAGCCATAATGTGTATTTTTTATTTAGAAGAACCAACTTTCCCTGTGGCTCCAGTCCTACCATATATGTAACTTTTTTCCATCATGATACATCTGGTCTCTTTTAGCCTATAAATCTTCTCCCCTTATTCAATATCTTGTAATGTCTCTAAATCAATTCTTATATATTCTAAGGCTTTTACCTTAATTTATTAAGGGAGCAACAAAAGGATTAAAAGCAATATGTGTCCCTTTTGAAGAGTCGTGAGTTACCCTGACCTTGAGTGAAGAGCGAGACAAGACATTTTTGCAGATCAGAGAGAGATCTTAAAAGGTTGAACTTGATGGACTGAAAGTCTTTTTTTTCAACCTTAAATACTATGTAACTATGTAATGTAACATTTGTGATAATTCCTTCAATGCTTTCTAAGTCTTTCCCACACAGGGTAAACCACAGGGTCAATTTTATGAGAGATTGTGGATACAAAAATATGAAAAATATTGTAAGATTGTGGCATATGCATCTGTCCCAGACAACTTCCACCGATGTTTCATGGATCCTTCCAGGGTCCTGCCAAGCACAGGAGTAGGAGCCAGAATAATTTGGGGAGGGATACAGCTCATTGTATACACAGGATGTAAAATAGCTTATTTATACATACATACAAACATAGAAAAATCTGGGGGGTTCCTACACCCATGCTGCCTAGTCATCATTCTTTTCTAGCTAAAAACTGGAGTACCAACATATTCCAGTATTTCAACTAACGTGTGAATAAAATTTATACAACCATTTTAAACCCAGTGTTAATAAGTGAAAACATCACACTTGTACATACACGTTGGAGGAAACGAGGACCTTGCTCACCTGAGAACTTACAATCTAGGAGGTGGTAGAGACATGAAGCATGTGGACTGCTTGATGGGAGGCGTGAGGTGAGAGGACCAGGACAACCTTGCTTGACGTTGGTTTGATGGGGATTGGGATCTCAGCTGTATGTTTCTCTGAACAAGTGGTTTTCAGAGAGGGTTTACATTTTTGAAACAGAGAGTATGGGGGAGTCTAATGAAGTATTTGCGGAGGTGGGACGGGAGTATAGGGTATTGTGAGACTGCAAAAAACTCTGATCTGAGAATTAAGGGGATGTTATAGACCACAGAGACGTTGTATAGAGGTCAAAGGAGTGTCCATCACAGTGTGTTGTAGCGGTTGTCCTCTGTGGAAGACCTATCTACAACATGTCAGTGCAGGTACAGAATGTCCTTCCCTTCACCTTCCTGTTCCATGGTTACAATGTCCTTGTTTTCTGTTGGTGAGGTGCATGGTGGGATTGATGTAGAGGGGCTTGCTGTATACTACCAGTTAACATGAGCCCCCCCCCCCCCCCCTCCGCCTTGACTTCTTCCCTCTCCATACCCCAATCATGTGGAGTATGGAGATGCTGTTATGTGATTTTATTTCTGATTTTATCTACTCTTCTCTTATGTTGAGAGGGTATGTGCTTGGTACATGTTATTATTATAACACATTTATTGAATAGTATTGAATGTGTGATGGAAAACATCTACTGCAGCCTCCTCCTCACAGTCTCAGAGGACCTTAGCTGATCTGGGGTAGTTCCATCAAGTGTTGAACAGCGACATCTTGTGGCCATTTCTGTTCATAACATGCACATTTATAGAAATCTAATTTAACCTGGTAATCAAATCTTTATAATGTTTCTTTAAAACAAGCATCACTTGATGTGTCTTATAGCAGATGTAATAATATTATAGCAATTATTAAAGATTTTTTTCCACCATATCCTCCCCAGGGTCCGGTTAGTAAAAATAGAATATTTTGATACATATAAATATCTTTCTACGGATATTGAGCCCGATTCAATTGAGCAATCGTAAGTTACTGGAGCCCGTAAGTGAGGCCGTAAGTTAATTTGCTATTCAATTGGCGTCTTTTTGCGGGCTCCAAGTGGTTTATGGCCTTGAAAACTCTGCAATGGTTAAACCCGGAACTAACAGCCTCCCGAAGCCTTTGATCTTTTAATTCGGCAAGAGTTCCGATCTCCAAGCCCGCAAATGCTTTCATACCCGTAAGCGCCAAATGTAGGAGAAAATCCTACGAGTGCTAGAGAGGACCCGCAAGGGGATTTAACCCCTGTGCGCAGCACTGTAAATGCAAATAAAAAATAACTACTGCACTGTAAATAACAGGTGACAGACATTAGAATTATTTGCACAACAGTCTCAAACTCGCAAATAGGCAGTAAAATTAATTTATTTTTATGTTTCATTTCGGGGTTATATCAATCTCGGGTGTCAATGAGTTAATACATATCAGGCCACCCACATGGACTAGAACAGTATCACATTCATTTTTATAATTCTGTATTTTGAGGGTTTGTGAGTCCCATGGCATATCGGACCCCTGAACCTAATTGATTAACATGTGACCTCCTTGTTTTACTGCCGTAATGATGGCAGTCTTATTTTCCATTGGCTGTTTCGAAATGGGAGGTTACGGGCTTGTTTAATTGATCATGTTCCCGCACTGAACTGCTACGAACCAGTGCATGGTTTACAGAGTTGGCATTCGTCCCGTAACTTGCGGGCTCCTTCAACTGAATAGCTCCGGAATCGGAAACGAACGGGAACCCACAGCAAACCCGCAGACATACGCCAGGATTCCGTGAGATGCGGGCTTGCAATTTAATCTGGCTCATTATTATTTACACACAGCATTGTTGGAAATGTAGCCATGTTTCAGTGCACTATAACACCATTACAAGAGCAACTAGCTATTGTAATTATGCACTGATAATTTATTAAATGTAATGAATCATTATAACGGTATTCAAGATTAAATAAATTTTTAAGCATTAGAGTATTTGCCTTGTATTGAGTGTTTGTCTCCACCCTGATAAAGTCATTAATTGGAGTGTGGGTGGTTTGCTGAGAGGTATAAAAAGTTTTTACAACAGTTTTATATGATAAGAGAATAAACAATCATTAATAGGTGGTCCCCACAGCAAAAGCTTGCTGCTAAGAAAAAAACTCTTATACAAGTCTACAACCAACACAGGCCATTGTGCTGGTGGTAGAATTTGTGTGAGGAATTATTGTAGCTGTCTAGATAAAGCCAACTCTTTCCCCGCTGACTTTATATTGGGTTGGATACCAGCAACGGCTGATACTGGACCTTGACAGTGTATTTTTTTAAATGTATGAAATATGAATTGTGCCAATGATAAAATACCTGATTATTACTAATTATAGTGTCTGATCACTAAAGGTCTCTGTCTGACTGTTACTAACCGGACCTTGGGGACCCTGGTCATTTTAGAAAAAAATGCATAACACAAAGTGTAACCATTTTTTCATGCTTTATATGAATAACCTAAAAAACAAACATACTTATTAGTAGAGATATTGGGATGCCTATATGGCTCTTACAGAACAGAAGATAGAAATTCAAATATGTATGACATTATTAGGGGCTTTGCTTATCGTGCCATTTATTGCTCTGCGACGTGTGTGCGCTAGAGGGAGCGTATAGAAGTATATGGAATACACACCACGGACACAGAATGTTCAAAATTTTATTAACTGTGTTTAGAAAGTATGGGTAGATCACATTAATATTGGTAAACAAGTGACAGAAACATAATGGTCCGGATAGTGAGAGTGGGCAGGATAGTGAGAGTGGGCAGGATAGTGAGAGTGGGCAGGATAGTGAGAGTGGGCAGGATAGTGAGAGTGGGCAGGATAGTGAGAGCGGGCAGGATAGTGAGAGTGGGCAGGATAGTGAGAGTGGGCAGGATAGTGGGAGTGGGCAGGAAAGTGAGAGCGGGCAGGATAGTGGGAGCGGGCAGGATAGTGGGAGCGGGCAGGAAAGTGAGAGCGGGCAGGATAGTGAGAGCGGGCAGGATAGTGAGAGTGGGCAGGATAGTGGGAGTGGGCAGGATAGTGAGAGTGGGCAGGATAGTGGGAGTGGGCAGGATAGTGAGAGTGGGCAGGATAGTGGGAGTGGGCAGGATAGTGGGAGTGGGCAGGATAGTGAGAGTGGGCAGGATAGTGGGAGCAGGCAGGACAGTGAGAGCGGGCAGGATAGTGGGAGCGGGCAGGATAGTGGGAGTGGACAGGATAGTGGGAGTGGGCAGGAAAGTGAGAGCGGGCAGGATAGTGAGAGGGGGCAGGATAGTGAGAGTGGACAGGATAGTGGAAGTGGGCAGGACAGTGAGAGCGGGCAGGACAGTGAGAGTGGGCAGGCTAGTGGGAGTGGACAGGATAGTGGGAGTGGGCAGGATAGGGAGAGCGGGCAGGATAGTGAGAGCGGACAAGATAGTGGGAGTGGGCAGGATAGTGAGAGTGGGCAGGATAGTGAGAGTTGGCAGGCTAGTGGGAGTGGGCAGGCTAGTGGGAGTGGAAGGGATAGAGAGAGCGGGCAGGATAGAGAGAGTGGGCAGGATAGTGAGAGTGGGCATTATAGTGAGAGTGGGCAGGATAGTAAGAGGGGGCAGGCTAGAGGGAGTGGGCAGGCTAGTGGGAGTGGGCAGGATAGAGTGAGTAAGCAGGATAGAGAGAGTGGGCAGGATAGTGAGAGTGGGTAGGATAGTGAGAGTGGGCAGGCTAGTGGGAGTGGGCAGGATAGTGAGAGCAGGCAGGATAGTGAGAGTGGGCAGGCTAGTGAGAACGGGCAGGATAGAGAGAGTGGGCAGGATAGAGAGAGCGGGCAGGATAGTGAGAGGGGGCAGGATAGTGAGAGGGGGCAGGATAGTGGGAGTGGACAGGATAGTGAGAGTGGGCAGGATAGTGAGAGCGGGCAGGATAGTGAGAGCGGGCAGGATAGTGAGAGCGGACAGGATAGTGAGAGCGTCAGGATAGTGAGAGCGGGCAGGATAGTGGGAGCGGGCAGGATAGTGGGAGCGGGCAGGAAAGTGAGAGCGTCAGGATAGTGAGAGCGGGCAGGATAGTGGGAGCGGGCAGGATAGTGGGAGCGGGCAGGATAGTGGGAGCGGGCAGGATAGTGAGAGCGGGCAGGATAGTGAGAGTGGGCAGGATAGTGAGAGTGGGCAGGATAGTGAGAGCGGACAGGATAGTGAGAGCGTCAGGATAGTGAGAGCGGGCAGGATAGTGGGAGCGGGCAGGATAGTGGGAGCGGGCAGGATAGTGGGAGCGGGCAGGATAGTGAGAGCGGGCAGGATAGTGAGAGCGGACAGGATAGTGAGAGCGTCAGGATAGTGAGAGCGGGCAGGATAGTGGGAGCGGGCAGGATAGTGGGAGCGGGCAGGATAGTGGGAGCGGGCAGGATAGTGAGAGCGGGCAGGATAGTGAGAGTGGGCAGGATAGTGAGAGTGGGCAGGATAGTGGGAGTGGGCAGGATAGTGAGAGTGGGCAGGATAGTGGGAGTGGGCAGGATAGTGGGAGTGGGCAGGATAGTGAGAGTGGGCAGGATAGTGGGAGCAGGCAGGATAGTGAGAGTGGGCAGGATAGTGAGAGTGGGCAGGATAGTGGGAGTGGGCAGGATAGTGAGAGTGGGCAGGATAGTGGGAGTGGGCAGGATAGTGGGAGTGGGCAGGATAGTGAGAGTGGGCAGGATAGTGGGAGCAGGCAGGACAGTGAGAGCGGGCAGGATAGTGGGAGCGGGCAGGATAGTGGGAGTGGACAGGATAGTGGGAGTGGGCAGGAAAGTGAGAGCGGGCAGGATAGTGAGAGGGGGCAGGATAGTGAGAGTGGACAGGATAGTGGAAGTGGGCAGGACAGTGAGAGCGGGCAGGACAGTGAGAGTGGGCAGGCTAGTGGGAGTGGACAGGATAGTGGGAGTGGGCAGGATAGGGAGAGCGGGCAGGATAGTGAGAGCGGACAAGATAGTGGGAGTGGGCAGGATAGTGAGAGTGGGCAGGATAGTGAGAGTTGGCAGGCTAGTGGGAGTGGGCAGGCTAGTGGGAGTGGACAGGATAGAGAGAGCGGGCAGGATAGAGAGAGTTGGCAGGATAGTGAGAGTGGGCATTATAGTGAGAGTGGGCAGGATAGTAAGAGGGGGCAGGCTAGAGGGAGTGGGCAGGCTAGTGGGAGTGGGCAGGATAGAGTGAGTAAGCAGGATAGAGAGAGTGGGCAGGATAGTGAGAGTGGGTAGGATAGTGAGAGTGGGCAGGCTAGTGGGAGTGGGCAGGATAGTGAGAGCAGGCAGGATAGTGAGAGTGGGCAGGCTAGTGAGAACGGGTAGGATAGAGAGAGTGGGCAGGATAGAGAGAGCGGGCAGGATAGTGAGAGGGGGCAGGATAGTGAGAGGGGGCAGGATAGTGGGAGTGGACAGGATAGTGAGAGCGGGCAGGATAGTGAGAGCGGACAGGATAGTGAGAGCGGGCAGGATAGTGAGAGCGGGCAGGATAGTGAGAGCGGACAGGATAGTGAGAGCGTCAGGATAGTGAGAGCGGGCAGGATAGTGAGAGCGGGCAGGATAGTGGGAGTGGGCAGGATAGAGAGAGCGGGCAGGATAGAGTAAGCGGGCATGACAGTTGGAGTGGGCAGGATAGAGAGAGCGGGCAGGATAGTGAGAGCGGGCAGGATAGAGAGAGCGGGCAGTATAGAGTAAGCGGGCAGGATAGAGAGAGTGGGCATGACAGTTGGAGTGGGCAGGATAGAGAGAGCGGGCAGGATAGTGAGAGCGGGCAGGATAGAGAGAGCAGACAGGATAGAGAGCGGGTAGGATAGA
This sequence comes from Discoglossus pictus, assembly GCA_027410445.1. NCBI lineage: Eukaryota > Metazoa > Chordata > Amphibia > Anura > Alytidae > Discoglossus > Discoglossus pictus. Next base: position 15,059,012 of record CM050167.1, read on the forward strand.
GAGCGGGCAGGATAGTGGGAGCGGGCATGATAGTTGGAGTGGGAAGGATAGAGAGAGCGGAAAGGATAGAGAGCGGGCAGGATAGAGAGATCGGGCAGGATAGAGTGAGCGGATAGGATGGTGGGAGTGGGCAGGATAGTGGGAGTGGGCAGGATAGTGGGAGTGTTTACTTCCCAGGATTATTTGTCGTAGGTAATGGCAACTCATGATAGGAAAAATAAAGAAATGAGCAGCCATTAGAACAATTAAAGAAGTAGACAGTGTTTGTAAATCCTATCAGCCCTATTAAATTCCCCTAACATGTAAAAGCGTAGCCCGTAAGACTTACGGCTAATAAACCGGCACTGTAAAGCAAGCCGCTGCCGATCTGTGTGTTTGGAGAGAAAAAAGCCTACGGGACGTGGAACGTGGAACTTCGCGCCCGCAAGTCCTTTGTTCTGTCAAGCCCGTAACTGCTACGTTCCAGTTTCGCTATTAAACTGCAACGGATTTCCAAAGGCACGATGGCGTTCAAGCCCGTAACCCGCAAATGGATGCCAAGACATTACGGGTTCCAAATAGGACCTGCAAAGGTTTTACAGACAACATTTAAACACTGTAAAAGACAATATAAACACGCCAGTGGACTTTAAAACATGGGGAAAGCATGGTAAGGCATTACAATTACTTGCACCATAATCCCCCAAGAAAAAAAAATGCATTTACTTTTTTTTTTTCTTCATATATTGGAATAGTCATGCATATGCCAATATGAAAAGCCATGGTGCAACATGCACAAAGCTATTAAATACACACTGCCTGATTACATAGCAACACAAAAACATGAAACTCGTGCCATATTAACCCTTTCTCACTCCCAGGAGCTCTATTGTGGACAGTAAAAAGTAAATATAATTGAATATACATCTCACTCATCACATCTACATTTGGGAACACAAATAGTTTCCATATTTCACCGCCACATCACATATATCAAGTACCCGGGGAACATTTTATTATTTGTTGTTCAGTCCTTCAGTCATGTGACAATATGGACTGCAGCACAATTAGCTAGGTCTCTGCCTGTGCTGTTCTACAAGGTTTGCATGCCAAAGATACTGGAGTGAGTTGCCAGTTCATCCTCTAGTGGACTGGGATTTGTCTGACCTCTCTGCTATCACCTGCCCACCTACACTGGCCCTACATGGTATAGCTCACAGCTTCATTCAGGTACACAAGCCCCTTCACCACCACCACTCAGCAATCTACACTAATGTCAATTGGGAAGTCACCAAATGGGAATGGCTAGACATCTTGACACATGGCCACCAGCAATGGCGTGGGACTTACTAGGATGGGCATAGTGGAGATTACCCCTGATGGAGATGAGTTGGCTGTTGATCCACGTGCCTCTGCACAGCCTCCATGTGTTTTTGCAGCCCCTCCTGATGAGTTACATTGGATTAGTGTGGTGTATGTTCCCTTGGCCCCCTTCAGCATTGCTAAGTGGTGGTGGTGAATGGGCTTGTGTCCTGCAATGAAGCTGTGTGCTATACCATGTAGAGTCACTCATAGTGGGCACGTCTTAGCAGAGAGGTCAGACAAATCACGCTCCACTAGAGAAGGAACCGGCAAACCACTCCAGTGTCACCTGTCATATTCCTATCAGGCCCTCAGGGGAATGCTGATACTCCACAATATCACTAACTGGACATTTGCATGTGTATTAACCCTTTATATTGATCATCACATAAAATAGTTGTCAAACTGCGAATCGTCGTCACGCTTTGCGAGCTCGTCGGCACGCTTTGCGAAGCGAGGGACGCAGTTCGGGCCGCATATTCAGACCCTTGCAAAGTGAGGGGCCACATTTGCGGAAGGTGGAGGCTCCGACGTCAGCTGCAATGAGTCGAAGGCTCATTGCAGGCCGCAAATGCAGGCCCTCGCGAAGCAAGGGGCCGCATTTGCGGAGGTGGAGGCTCTAAGGCGCCTCACTCGCGGTTACAAACAGCCACAGAAGCGGGACTTTAAAAAAAAACAACCACGACGCAGGATTTAGAAAAAAACAAACAATAACACTCAATGACTAAATACGGACTTACACAAAAAAATACGAAAAATTACGAACTTGCAAAAATACAAAATTAACGGCTGTAACGCGGACATACACAAACAAGAAAATCACTTCAAAAAACAAACAAAATAAATAAATAAATAAACACACACTCAGCATGGGGGGACAGACACAACATCTGCCAGTAGGGTTGCCCCCCAATTAAAGTCTAATTTAAGGAGTTTTGGAACTTGAAAATCGGCTAAGCAAGAAAAACAATGGTGACCGAAAAAAGTGAAAACGAGGCTACACTACCCAAAATCCGCAAATAACAGCCAGGCACGTGCGACTTTTGCCAAGGACGTACAAGGTACAAAAATGCAACATTACGAGGTCGCAAAAATATGAACTTAACGGCCGAACCGCGCACAGGGAAAACATTAAAAACACACAAAATACAAACACAAAGGGAAAAAAATCATTACACACAGCAAGGGGGGACAGCCAGGATGTCTGGGAGTCAGGTTGCACGCAAATTTAAGTCCAATTTACAGAGCTTAGACACTTGAAAATCCCCTAAGCAAGAGAAAAAAGGGCCGCCGAAACAACGAAAATGAGGCTACACGACCCCTAAACCCGCAAAACACAACCAAGCACATACGACTTTTACACAAACCCGTACGAGGTACAAAATACACTATTAGCAAGGACGCAAAATCATCCACACCTGCGTACCACATACACATTCGCCTCCATTTTACAACAATAACTTACAAAATGCCGAATTACACGGCTAAACAAACGGTTTCCACACACTCACGCAGCCTATTTACACTACACACTGCACACATTGCTGATACTTACACCTCAGCTCAACAACAGTGCAAACCTACATTGTATGCTGCAGGAACAAAACAGATTGCATACATTAATTACAAATAGGTAAAGTATATTAATTTATGATTTCATTAATTAATTAATTATCATGAAAAAATACATATACAGAAAACAAATACATCACAGGATCGCAATAAATGACAAAGCCCTTCACTGCGCGCCTCACAAGGAGCGCCAACGGTGCTCATAGGACACAAAGTACACCAGGGGAGAGGCTTGCAATAAGCGCAAAAAGAGATAAGGTTCGCAATGACCGCCGAAGGATCTCAGACGACCAAAACACTTACTGTCTGTGGCAAACAGCATTACCTGCCTTGCAATTTTATTGCCCCGTCATTTTTGATGGGCAAGTTGCTAGTATAGAATATATTATTACATGATGTTGAATTATTATTATTATAACTATTATTATTGTTATATGTATTGATCTATTGCATGTTAACTAGAGCTCATTAGTTTACATATATAGGAATGTGACACTAATGTGATGCATGTGTATGTCCCATAAACCCAACCATAGAAAACACACTGACGCGATAAAACGGTATAACAAAGCTTTATTTCATACACAGAGCACAATCAGAAATGGTCAAGACTGTGCATTAATATCATGGGTGTAGTGTGGGTGGATCTTGGGAGAGCAAGAGGCTTGTGGGAGAAAAGGGATACCTACAGGGGGTCATAGTCTAGAATAAGCAAGATGCATAACACCTGCCAGGGTTGCATGTGGTCACTACACCGCTGCAACCCGGAATCTGATAAAAAAAAAGGATCATCACAAATCACTCCATGTAATTGAAGAAACCATTAATGTACATAGCACTTACAACTTGTCTAGATCTGTTCAATTAAACAGATGCAAAAACATCTGGACTGAGAAATTCAATCCAGTTTCCCACATACAGTGTGGCGACAAAACAGAAATCTTAGAGAAAATGGTAAACTAAATAAAGGCGGAGGAGGATAAAAAAACTTATCAATATGCATGTACAGTACAGTGCTAAATACTGTAACAATATACCAACTCACCTGATTCCCATCTGCAAGCATTACTAACTATTAGCTAGGTCTCTGCATAATGAGTAATATGGGACAAATAGCCATTAATACGGAGAGTACACAAAGGTCAGCAGCCAGATTCACTGTTACTTACATCAGACCCAAGGATCTGTTTTTTTTAAACTGAAAATGAGGTCAGGATCACAATCTTCACTAGTGCATATATCAATGCTGGCTGTCATTAACATGTCATTGTGAGACTTTGCAAGTCCTCCTCCATAGCGGTATTAGTCTACAATTCAGTTAACAACTATCATGTCTGAGATATCTGGCTATATTATAGCTTTAAGATTGTGGGAGCTACATGTTAAGGGGGGGTGGGGGGTGGTGGCTGTCATTAAAGGAATGTCTACCTGAGAGGCACTGGGAAAACCTAACGCCTCATAGATTTCGTCCACAATGCTTGCAGATACAGAAGATGCCTTCATGGACCAGAATTTTACCACAAAAAAAAAAAGAAAAGAAAACCTACAAAATAAGGCCTGATAAACCATAGGGACTGCAGCATCTCTTCTTAACAGCATTCCTCAGTGACCATCAATTAGTGACATGAAAAACAGAACCCTACGTGTCCACAGAGAAGAGGATCATGGACCATGTGATGGGTTAGCCATCTGCATACAAAATATCACCATGACATAGGCCAAGATCCAATACACTGTAGCCAGGCTAGATTAGGTTAACATTGTGACCAATAGATTGTCACTGAGGAGTGCGATTGAGAAGGCACAAACATGTCCACAGTCCCTATGTCCTCCTCCGCCTAGCCACAGGGCCCACATGCTCCGCGGCTGGCCGCCGTCTCCATGCTGGTGGTGGTGGTGGCAGTGGTTGTGAGGGGGGGGCAGGGGGAGGCAATGGCACCATGATTGTCAGAGGCATGGTGGGAGGAGAGGAGGGGCCGGGTGGCTGGTGTCCCGGGGGTTCCTCAGGGGTAGAGGAGGCGGGGCTGAGGATGAGTCCATGGACATGGAGGCTGGGTCCTGCTGGGCCATGGGGACTGAAGTTCCAGCGCCGGGCAATGGTCTCAGAAGGTCCCTTGTGACCCTCTCCCAATCATTAAAATTCACAATACATCCATGGTCCTCCTTATCCATCATCCTCCTCACCTTGGCCCTGATGTCATCAAATCTGTGCTTAACAGACCTCACATCACTTGTTGCTGTGCCTACCACCATAACCTCTGCCGCTACCTCCTGCCAAGCCTGAGCCCTAGGCCCAGGCTTAACTTCCCTCCCTCCTGCAAGAATGACAGGGCCCTTGCCTCCCTGGATTTGTCCCTGAGGCCTGTCCCTTCCCTAAACTACCCCCCCCCACCAAGGGATCAGGCCCCCTCCCCTCTGTCCCTCTTCTATGTGTGCCTGACACTCGGGCCCCCCTTCCACCACCCACCTCTGCTCTCTCCTCCTCTCACTCCTCCTCCTCTTTGCCCTCCTCTCCTCCCTCCTCGCCCTCCTCGCCCTCCTCTCCCTCCTCGCCCTCCTCCTCTCCCTCCTCATTCTCCTCTCCTACTTCTCCCCACCTCTACTCCCCATGACCAACTGCCGCTCCTCTCTCTCCTCCTCCACTCTCCACCTCTCCACTCCTCTCCCCTCCTATCTCCTTCCTCCATCATGTCACCAAAATAATATAATGATAAATAAAGTTTAACTGTATATGTGTGTTGGAAAAAAATAATGTGTGTGCTATGTGTTATTGATAACTGTTAGGGGATGGGGTGTGGGGGGATGGGATCAGTGTGTGTGTGATGTGAACTAACTCTATATGTCTCTATGTGTGTTCTTTAACCTATGTGTATTGTAAATATGTGTAACTAACGAATTACCTGTCAAAAAATGACGGCAATGAAATTGTAAGGTAGCTAATGCTGTTTGGTGTGTAAAAATGAAATATATAATACATTAATAAATGAATATACTTTACCTATTTTGAAGCATTGTGTTGAAGAGCTGACAATCTGTTTTGATGTTGCTGCAGCATTAGTGGTGTGGAGCTGCTGTGTAAGCGTGGTGAATGTGTGCAGTGTAATAGTGTGCGTGCGCGAGAGCAAACCATTAGCGCAGTGGTGTACTTCCGCATTGGCGTAAAATGGCGGGTAATGTGTGGTATGCGTCTTAGTGGAATATCCGTAGGTCTTTTGTGGTGTTTTGCGAGTTTCTTGTGGTGTTTTGCGTGTAGCCTCGTTTTCGATTTGTTCGGCGGCCATTTTTTCTCTCGCTTAGCAAATTTTTTAGTGTCTAAACTCTTTTATTTTTAGATAAATGAAGGTGTAAGTTGCTTTTTTGAGCTTGCGTCTGGCTCCAGCAGATGTGTTTGTCTTGAGCTCCGAAATAAACGGCTGATTTGGGTCTTAAAAATTGCCCAAAAAGTGTATAATCCTCTTATGAGATCTGGGGGAAAGTTAGGAGGTAGTCCCTTAACCCTGGTACCCTCCATTTGCTGTTCCCGTGTGTAGACCCTGCGCCAGAGAGCAGAAGACTGAGGCCCTATACCTTACTTGGAGGCCTCGCGTTGAGGTGGTGTCCCCTCCTCAGGAGTACTGGTGGAGTGCAGCTGGGGTACCCGGTGGCGGCTGGTTCCGGCTGTGGAGCCCTGGAGACTGCAGTGGCCTGAAGCTGAGGGCAGAAGAGGCAGGGCAGAAAGCTTGCGAAACCGCGGCCGCCATCTTGGGACACGCCCGAGGGAGGCCTGAAGCTGAGCCTGGCACTCTCTGGAGTGGTGCTGAACCCAGGAGTGGCACAGAAAAGGCCAGAAGAGACCCATCTGGAGGTAGGATCAGCTCAGGGCCCTCTGACACCCGGCACCTGGCTGATCAGGAAGGGAAGAGGCACACTGGGAGCCCAGGAACAAGCGGCTGCCATTGGAAGGTGCAGGAAGGTGGAGGAGGGAAGGCCTGGGCACTGGAGCCTGGTGCTAATGCTTCAGGTACTCTCATTGCAATAAAACATCACAATAACCCTGCAGAGAAAGTTCAGATAATCCCCTCACTGAGGGAATAACAATGATTTTTTTCTACTGTTGCTCTGTTGTGTTTTTCCTTTTTAAAAAGGGAACTTTTGACACTTTGTGGGAGCCTTATTGGGACTATCTTCCTTTTTATTGCTCCAATATAAAATAATCTGCTCCTTTCCCTAAAGCCTCAACTAATATAATATCCAGGGGCTTGAATTTAGGCAACTCTGTGCCACATCACTTGTGATCTCCCTGTATAGGTTCAGGGACTTCTAGTTCTACTTTGCAACTGAGACTGCTTCCGCATTATGTCTACATAGGCAGATACATGGACTGTGTTAAACTGTTTGCATATCTTCATCTATACTGCCACCCTGTGGCCATAAGGAATACTGCAGAAAGACTCTGGCTATATATGAATAACAAACAGCTGAATGCAATACTGTCATCTAACATAGAGCTGCTATACCTGCCGACTTACGCTACACGCAGTATTTTACACTACCTCGCCTTAACAGCACCTGAGAAATTACGATCATTAAGCTTGTTTCTATAAGTTGCTTCAGTGCCTTTGGAAACACATGGAAACCATGACTCTTATTGCTACATAGAGGCCGCCCAAGGAGGCCCTGACAACTTTTGGACTTTGTGTACATATATATATATTTTTTTATTATTATTTTTTTTCTTTCAAACTTCCTTGAGATTTTATTGAGCTGGTATTCCTATCCAAACTGATGCAGTAGACTACCAGGCTCGGCATTAATCGCGTCCGCCCTCCACATACCCTTAATCGCCTTAACGGCAGAAATGTTGCTGATATTTTTAACCTAATCGCCAAGATGCTGAAATCAAAGCAGAAAATATGGGGGCAATTAGCCCAATTAGCCTCCACACTTTTTCAAAAGGTAGTTTCACCCTTGATGGAATCTTGCCTGCTGGGGATTCATATTACGGGTTTATCTCAACCTCAGAATAAATTATTCCAATTAATGGCATTAGCTGCTAAAACACACATAGCCATCAGTTGGAAGACAGTGTCTATTAACTTCCAGGAGGTAATTAGAAAGATGAGATACCTACTTATCAATTAAAGATTAACCCATATTATTCTGGACAGCGTTTCCCAATTTCAGGCAATCTGAGAACCTTGGTTAGCATCTTCATTTAGCATCCCGCTAATATAATATAACATAATATCTACATTTTGGTAAAGCAATCCTGTGGAGGAGTCTGAGGCGGGGGGGGGGGGGGGGGGGGGCGGAAATCTTTCAGCTGTACTGTGAAGGTAAATATAATTTTAATTGTAGTATCCTTACTGAGGTCGGTTGTGAGCACTTTTAGGGGCGGCTATTTCAGATTTGCCCCATATTCTATGCTATGTTAGCGGTGTAATGGCTCAGCTAACTAATTTAATATTTATTTTGTTTTCTTCTTCACTCTTACTTATTATTTGTTTTATCTTGCATTGTGTATTTTTTTTTTTTTAAACCGAAATGTTAACTTTGATTCAGGAAACTTATAATAATAGCTAAAAATGTAAAAACAGAAGGCCTAGTCAGTTTACTACTGGAAAATGTTATACTGTGAATCTTTACGTAACTTAACTGACAAAATACAGTTGTGCAAAATGTTTTATTCTTGTATGCCTTCTAATAAAAGATTATAAATTAAAAAAATACCAAACCTCCAACTCTGGGACCTGCGTGCTACTTTGAATAACATTTGTAAGCTCTCACTGTCATTCATATTTGTCTAGACCGTTTTTGATTGTCTGAGAGGTCTGTGTCGCACTACGTTGTACCGCAATTTTATAGTTACGGACGATCGCGGCTCATCAGTTCCCTTTACAGCTTGCGGGAGAGGAAAGGATTTACGGGCTTGTGTCTCAAGTCTTTAACTCGTGCCCTGCTAGAATTGAGTAGCTCTGTAACTCTGCCAAATTTCAAGCCTGCAGCCATTGCGGGGCTCACATTACACTTACGGCCTTCAAATTTAATAGGGCTGTATATTTATAATGCTAAGGGATAGATCAAAGTGTTATTAGCAGTTTCACTAATTAATCTGTTGTGATACCTTTTGGATAAAATGTAATCCAGACAAAATGCAATCTACCTCTGTCTTTAGACACCAGATATGACTTTAAGGGTAGGGATAAAACACCCATTAGCAAATAATGTGAAGCCAGCAGTTGTTAAGTGTGTTAGGTTCCGTTGAGCCATTCTAAAGACAGAGTACCTCTTAAGCATGCTCTAAATGTACTTATAGTACCAATTATGAAACTTTCATTAAGAATAATTACTCATAATGGCTTTTTAGATGTTAAATTTACTATGTGATTGAGACCACATTGAAAATAGAACATCCATGACTTCTCTCTTATGGTTTCAAAAGGTCATCTGGTTATGTTGTATGAGATAGGTTTTCTCTGGTGGTCTCTTTGCTGCTTTTGGTGACTTAATTTCAAAGGAAATAAATCCACAAACTACGCGTTTCACTTAATACATACTATTTATTAATTGGTTTATTCTCAACGCAACCCTACTCTTTCTGTGTTATTTAATCTAGTAGGAGGCAATATCATTCCATTTCATTTATATTCTGTTATTGACTCAAATGTTAAACCAAGACCAGTGAAAATACAGCTGTGAATCACTAAAAGTGTCAATGTACTTAATTACTTTTGTGTGCCATCTACAACTTATATTATCTGTTTCATCTAAACATAAAGAGTTGGAGCAGTAAATGCCATATTTGCAATATTTTACTTTTATATTTAAAATTCTTTAAGTTTATTTTTTTTTTTATAAGAAAATCTTATGCTTAAGCATTATAACATAACATATTTGTTCAAATCTAAATTCAAATTTTGTCAGGTCATTTCTGTGGCTGAATGCTAATAAGAGTGATCAATGCTCTCTGTGGATACCTCCTGAATGCCCTGAGCCCTCTCCATGCTACTTACTGTCCCTGAGCCTTCCTGTAGGTGCATGTGCTACAATATAAGATTTAAGGGGACCACGCACCATTTCCAGCTGGTTTGCTAAATTGGCCTAATTGACACCTGGGCTATTTAAACCGACCACTGCCTTATCTCCTGGCCCGTGTATGCTGGTCTTCTGTAGAGCTCCTCGCTATCTGTTGTGTTCCTGGCTACACATGTCCTGCTGCCCAGCTACATAGCTTCCCATCAGTCCTGTTGCTGGTTATCTCCATTGCTGTGACACATGTCCTGAGGCCTGGTTATTTAAATTGCCATCTACCAGTCCTTATACGTTAATATCCGGCTTTTTATGCTATATTATATTCCTGTGCCTCTCATATCCTATTCTTCAGTGCTGTTTGGATTGCAAAGAACTCTTCTTCCTTTTCCTACCAGTATTGGTGCTACTTTAAATTCTGTTGTAGTAGTTACTCCAAGCTTAGAGTAGCATCCTTGACTTAACCCAATGTTTTGATCTACCAAGCCTTTATTTGTTTTATGTGGCCTGTAATAGTGGTGACCCAACTGCTAGAGTGGCCTTTTGGCTTTGCCAAACCTTTGCCTAGACTTACTTATCTGTACCTGGTTTCCTGAACCTTTCACATTTTTATTCCCCTTGGAAATGTATCCTTAAGAATCTGCTAACTAACCAAGAGCCTCATTCAATTAACGGCCGTAAAATGGCCATAATGCTGCGATTCCTTGGGGCCATCTTACGGCCCCGTGTAGCGCTACTGCTACCCTGCTATTCAAATGGACAGCGCCGCAAGGATATCCCCCTTATAGCCGGCCGCAAATCATGCAAACGTCCGCAAGCGTTTCTCCCGCGCTCGTAAATCTTGTTTTAAGGCCGCAAAGTCGGAAAACTGTAAATGCAAATATAAATTCAAGATAGCACAGTAAAGCTCTGTAAATGCTAGGGATCATAATGGGGGACATGAGGATTAATAGCAACACCCTCTCAAGCGTGCACATCGCCCAAATCCGATATTTTATTTCCGGTTTATTTTCCATCCCAAGTCCCGCGGGCTCGTCCTTGTTAAAACCTGTACAGGTTTGGAGGTTGAAGGCCGCAAACTCAAAGCATTGTAGAAGCCAATATATATTCAATCCAGGACTGCAAAGCACTGTAAATGATGGGGAACATAATGGGGGGCATGAGGATTAATAGCAAAACATTCTCAGGTTTGCACATCGCCAAATTATACTTTGATTTTAAAATCCACGGACTTCAGTGATCAAGCCCGTAGCTCGTTATTCAAACCTGTGCGGGCTTGCATGATAGATAGAACACGAAGATTGAACATTATTACATTTCTTTATTTGCAGATTTGAGAGTAGGGGAATGTTGAGCTATTAATTCTAAGACCAAACATCACTTTCACTTTTAATAAAAGTACAGGATGGCTTTTCTATGCTACGACTTGTAAGTAAGCCCTTTACGACCTGTGGGTCTATTTTACCCATTTACAGACTTGATGGAGGCTAAGCCCGCAGCTGTTGTGGATCTGATGTGCTCCAAGCCCGTGGGACTCTGGACACGGAAATTGGACATGAATTACAATAAAAATGATTTTCAGATTTAAGTGTAGGGGAATGTTGTGCTTAAGTCTAACACCTCCAATCACTTTCACGTCTCATCAAAGTACAAGATGGCTTTTTTATGTGGTTTTAGCTAATTACGGCCTTGACGAGAGGGTTCGTGTAGCATTTGAATAGCAACCTAGGCTTTCTTGCGGCCGAAACTCTTGCGGCCGTGTAACATCAAAGGCTTTCCTCAAGCCTGTCGGAGCCCTCGGGCCACAAGGGAATAGAATACGCATGTAACCTGCAGCCTGTACTTGCGGCCACGCATCTCCTACGGCCGTTAATTAAATGAGGCCCCAAGACTGTGCCATATAATTTTTAAGAAGCAGTGGCCAAAATGGAACTTTTCATTCCAGATGAGGTCTTCACAGAGATTTACAGTTCATAAGTGTGCATACTCTGGCAGAAATTTGGGCATTTATTTTGCAAATATGACTGATCATGCAAAGAAAATGCCTTTTATTAAAGGACTAGTGACTTGCCCATCAAAAATGACGGCAATAAAATTTGAAGCCTGGCAATGGTATTTGCCTCACATTGCGAACCTCTCCCCCTCTACTTTACTGGCCTCACGATGAGCGCCTTCGGCACTCATCACGGGCCTCGCAATGAGCGCCTTCGGCGCGCATTGCGAGCCTCTCCACCCCTCTACCTCTCTCCCCTCTACTTTACTGGCCTTGCGATGAGCGCTTTGGGTGCTCATCACGGGCATCGCAATGAGCTCCTTTGGCGCTCATCACGGGCCTCGCAATGAGAGTCATTGGCACTCATCACGGGCCTCGCAATGAGCGCCTCCACTGTGTCTCTTCCCCCTCTGTCTCTCCCCCTCTTCTCCCTCCCCTGTGTCTCTTCCCCCCACCTCTCCCTCGTGTCTCTCCCCTGTATCCCCCCTCCTCTGTATCTCTTCCCCTTCCTCTCCCTCCCCTGTGTATCTTCCCCTCCTCCTCTCCCTTCCCTTGTGTCTCTCTCCCCCTCCTCTCTCACCCCTGTGTCTCTCGTCCGCCTCCTCCCTCCACTGTGTCTCTCTTCCCCCTCCTCCCTCCCATGTGTCTCTTCTCCCCTCCTCTCCCTCCCCTGTGTCTCTTCCCCCTCCTCTCTCTCCTGTGTCTCTACCCCCTCCCCTGTGTCTCTCTTCTCCGCTCCCTCCCCTGTGTCTCTCTTCTCCCCTCCCTCCCCTGTGTCTCTCTTCCCCCCCTCCCCTGTGTCTCTCTTCCCCCCTCCCTGGGTCTCTCTTCCCCCCCTCCCCTGTGTCTCTTCCCCCTCCTCTCCCTCCCCTGTGTCTCTCTTGCCCCCGCCTCAACCTCCACTGTGTCGCTCTTCCCCTCTCCTCTACCTCCCCTTTGTCTGTCTTCCCCACAGCTGTCCCTCCTATGAAATGTATTGGTGGGGGCTGATGTGGTGCGTGAGCGCCTATGGCGCTCATTGCCAGCATCAGTGGGGCAAGGGGAGTTGTCAAACTGCGAGTTGTCAGTTGCGGTCCTCGCTTTGCGAGGGCCGCAAAGCGCGACGACAACTATTATATGTGATAGTGATCATATGAAACCATTTATTATCACATAGTTGTTTGGCTCCTTTTTAAATCATAATGATAACAGAAATCACCCAAATGGCCCTGATCAAAAGTTTACATACCCTTAAATGTTTGGCCTTGTTACAAACACACAAGGTGATACACACAGGTTAAAATAGTAATTAAAGGTTAATTTCCCATACTTGTGGCTTTTTGAATTGCAATTAGTGTCTGTGTATAAATAGTTTGTTAGCTCACCTGTGGATGCACTGAGTAGGCTAGATACTGAGCCATGGGGAGCAGAAAAGAACTGCACAAAACAACAATACTTGAACAAAAATGAGCTGCATGGTCGAGTTGCCAGAAAGAAGTCTTTACTGCACCAAGGCATCAAAAAAGCCTGGTTACAACATGCCCGACAAAACCTTGACACGCCTCACAGCTTCTGGCACACTGTAATTTGGAGTGACAAGACCAAAATAGAGCTTTATGGTCAGGGGGTTAACAAGGCCTATAGTGAAAAGAATACCATCCCCACTGTGAGCATGGTGGTGGCTCACTGATGTTTTTTTGAGGGGGGGTTGAGCTCTAAAGGCGCAGGGGCATCTTGTGACAATTGATGGCAAGATGAATGCAGCATGTTATCGGAAAATACTGGCAGACAATTTGCATTCTTCTGCATGAAGGCTGTGCATGGGACGCTCTTGGACTTTCCAGCATGACAATGACCCTAAGCACAAGTCCAAGTTGACCCTCCAGTGGTTACAGCAGAAAAAGGTGAAGGTTGTGGAGTGGCCAACACAGTCTCCTGAACTTAATATCATCGAGCCACCCTGGGGAGATCTCAAATGTGCGGTTCATGCAAGACGACCAAAGACTTTGCATAACCTGGAGGCCTTTTGCCAAGACGAATGGGCAGCTATACCACCTGCAAGAATTAGGGGCCTCATAGACAACTATTACAAAAGTCTGCACGCTGTCATTGGTGCTAAAGGGGGCAATACACAGTATTAAGAACTAAGGGTATGCAAACTTTTAAACAGGGTCGGTTCATTTTTTTCTTTGTTGCCATGTTTTGTTTTATGATTGTGCCATTCTGTTATAACTTACAGTTGAATACGAATCTCATGAGAAATAAAATAAATGTGTTTTGCCTTGCTCCCCTTGCTTTTCCACCCTTCTGAATGAATATTGATATTTTATTTTAATTTACAGCTGATGCCTGGAACAAATCACTGTTATGTATACATATGTGCTTGTCTACAGGCCTCCTAAATCCTTTTCCATCCTGGATACCCCGAAATTTGTTCCATTATGATCATCACATATATAGTTGTGAGCGTACGAGTCGTTGCTCACGCTTGCGGGCTCGCGTAGCGAGCCCGCAAGAACTGCGTCCCTCGCAAAGCGAGGGACGCAGTTCACCGCAAATGCGGGTCCTCGCGAAGCGAGGGCCCGCATTTGCGGTTGTGGAGGCTCAACGTCGGCTGTGTTAACACACACATACACACACACGACTTTTTTAACAGAATAAACCCAACCGCCCAGCCAACAAAAACCCAACAACGTCCACCGCAAATGCGGACCCTCGCTTCGCGAGGATCCGCATTTGCGGTGGTGGGAGCATCCCAACATCGGCTGTGTTAACACACATACACACACACACAACTTCATAACAAAAAAAAACTCAAAGTCGCCTCACACCCGCTTACACCCAGACACACAGACGCAAGACTTAACAAAAAAACAGTAAAAAAGGCCCTTCACACGCTCTTAACACACATACGCACGACTTAGAAACAAATACACTGCGTCGTACACGTAAAAGCTAACTGCGTATATCGCAAAAAAATACGGCAACATCGCAACAAAATACGGCCGCATCGGAAAAAAATACGGCCGCGAAAGACCCATTCCAACCGCCGCGCATCAAAACATCACAAACACAAGAAATAAACACAACAAACACATAAAAAGCTTACTTACAGCACGGGGGGGCATCCGGCACCTCCAAAAGTTCATTTACACGTCCATTTAAGTCAAAACAAAGAGTTTAAACGAACGAAAATCGGCTAAGCGAGAGAAAAAATGGCCGCCGAACAAAACGAAAACGAGGCTCCAGACGTAACTACACTACACTTACTCGCAATAATGAAACACATACTATGCGGAACGGATCACACTCATATTAAACACCATTTTAACCACTACTACGCACAAAATGGCGGATGGAACGCAAATTGTAAGCTGG